>JAMPIV010016785.1:0-151023 GCA_024509875.1 Oreohelix idahoensis
CCTGATTTGTCTCTAGGAGAACAGCGACAAGTTTCAACTATGTTGCAAACATTTCAGGATGTACTCACTGACATCCCTGGACAAACGAATGTCATTCAACATGACATTGTTCTATCTGACCATACTCCTATTAGGGTTAGACCTTATCCTATACCTATACATTTTCAAGCACAGGTCGAGAAAGAGTTGGATGAGATGATAGATTTGAAAATAATCGAACCATCCACCTCTGCATATTCTTCGCCGATGGTTATTGTGCGTAAAAAAGACAATAACATAGGTCTTTGCGTTGACTATCGAAAATTGAATCAAGTAACGAAGTTCGATGCCGAACCTATGCCTTTACTGGAAGAGCTACTTACTCGACTCTCCAAATCTCATTTTTTCACTAAACTTGATTTGTCTAAAGGATATTGGCAAGTTCCTTTATCTGAACGCGCCAAAACTCTCACTGCTTTTTCAACACCTAGAGGTTTGTTCCAATGGAATTTTATGCCTTTCGGTCTTATGAACGCACCAGCTACGTTCGTACGCATGATGCGCCGAATCCTATCTTATCGGTCAGATGTCATTGCATATCTAGACGACATCTGTCTTTTCAGCGATACTTGGGAAGATCACTATTCAGGGTTAGACGAATTGCTGTCTACTTTGCGTGAGCACAACCTGACAGCGAAACCCTCTAAAGCCTATATTGGTTTTAGCGAAATTTCTTTCCTAGGCCACCGAGTTGGTTATGGTTTCCTAAAGACAGAGGACCATAATACTAGTAAGATACTTAACATCTCAATCCCTAAGACTAAAAAACAGGTGAGAAGTCTGTTAGGTCTTATTCAATTTTATGGCAGATTCATTCAGAATCTATCCTCTATCATGGCACCTCTCTCAACACTTCTAAAGAAAGGTTCGCCTAATGTGGTCCACTGGTCTCAGGAATGCCAATGCTCTCTGGATTAAGATTACAACATTGTTTTCAACACCACCTATTTTAGTGCTACCCACTAAAGATAAGACATTCGTTCTTCGTAGTGACGCTTCATCCACTGGGATTGGAGCGGCACTAATGCAAGAGTACTCTGGAACTCTGCATCCTGTAATGTATATTTCCAGAAAACTTAATGCGGCAGAAAGGAATTATTCGGTTTTAGACCGTGAGCTATTAGCTATGGTTTGGTCGATCCTCAAACTACAGAGATTCCTTCTAGGCGCACATTTCATAGTAGAAACCGACCAAAAAGCTCTTACTGCTATACAGAGTAAGAATTTGAAGAGCTCGAGGTCTACTCGATATGCAATTGCTCTTCAACCTTTTCATTTCTCTGTGCGAGCTATTCGTGGATCAGATAATGTGATGGCAGACATTCTGTCAAGATGCCCACATGATTCCACATAACTATTAGGGCTTAGACTTCTTGATATGTCTAGTTCTATAGTAGTTCCTTTTCTATATCATGATAGATACACATTTGTAATTTAATAATATAATGATTGTATCACTACATAGCGGTTCATGGATGTTTATTCACCGCTGTGCTTTGATGATTTTTTCTTCATAAATCATAAATTTAAGATATCTAATACGAAATGATGATATGATTTTTTTTTAGGCATTGTGTAATTGCCAGAATTGTATTATACTTTGATGACACCTTCCTGGAAAAATATACTTGTAGAGAAATAATTTCTCTCAGTTTATGAGACACATTCTCACCAGTCGCTCCATAAGTCGACTTAGCCTCATATTAGGCGTTATAGGTATTCCTGATATTTTCATCTGCGCATTATTCATGCGTTGTGAGCCTATTGTACGTTGCTCCTAGATGTATTTCAAAAAAAAAAATGTTCCATTTTTTTTTTCCCGGGAGGTGTGGTAAGACTGTTACGTGCAGTCTTTGATATCTTACAATATTATACATAGGTAATTTTTTAGTGCTTAAGGGAAAGTCATTATTGAGTTACTTCCCTTGAAAGTTGTGCCATCTCTTCGATCAAACTCCGCGGATAAATCCATTTTACTGCGATTTATTCGTTGTTTGGGTAATAATAGATTGTTCTTGCTTCAGAATATCTATGGCCTAAATTTATGTGTATTGTTTGTCTGAGTAGGACGAGTCTGTCTTATATCTGTATATCTTTACATATCTAAGTCGAACTATATGTTCTGTTGTCTCTAGAGAGGTCAAAGGCTATTCGGCGGATGTGTCGCTAGAGTGTGGTGTGATTTGGCTTCGTCCTGATAGGGACTGTGTGTGTTTTCCTATGTCGGCCTGTCGCCGGGAAAAAGTGATCTCAGTATTTGTGGGGAAAGTGATAGTCGTCTAAACCTATCGTGTATGCTTTACCCCAGTGTTTAGTCGTATTGCCAAGGAATGGCAGTTTCATATTTCCTCTACCAAGGTAATCAAAGACACTCTTATGAACTCTCGATCGAAGCCACCATTTTCGATAGTTACGATTTGAATGTCTAAGAGAATATATTTGACTCGATGAAAACGATTTCGATTCCTAGCAGCACTATATTCTGTAGAATGCAGTCAATTGTTCATGATCAAATCTACAGAGCAATGCAATGTTTTATGAATGACTAACTTTAGGACAGATTCATTATCTGCATCCAAACGTGAGTGACAGTTCACGAGTGAAGCCATCTTGGAACCAAAACATGTAGCGACTTTCAAGAAGAGAAAGGGGATGCCCGTATTATCGCTTGTTTAGTCCAGAGATCACTGCTACACATGAGAACCCGTTATTAGCGGTTCAATATTATTATATGAAAAATATGTGCTGAACATTATGTGGGAGAATCGTCGCTAAACGAGATTAGGTTTAGAAGCCATCTGAAATATTGTTTATAAGCTGACGTGCTCAGTCAGTGAAGTCAGATGATATATGTATGGGCGATACTGAGTGCTTGGCTACTGACAGTCCATTATAATATTAATCTACATGAGTGCCCATGTAACATAACATTGCAAGACCATTTATCCACTGTACTATGATGTATTATGCCAACCTGTGATTTGTCACTATCTGTGCTGTCGAGTGTGTACGTCCAATTAAACTTTAGAAAAGGTACACAGTCGTTGGTGTCGATGACTTCCAGTCATACATGAGTGTGAGAAAAGAACATTTGTCAACAACACGAACCCTTATCATCATTCGCACATTGTACACTCAATCCATGTCTACACACCACTGCGTAGGTCAAGTTGACATTCCATACACTACAGTGGAGCAAACAACACCATAGAGATCTTATCAACTGATGATGATGATGATGTCTGCTTCCATCCACTTATATCTATCTTTTGGTGGATATCATTAACGGGAATAAAAATCCAACATTATCAATCTTATCAATATATATATATATCCAAACAACGAGGACTTTTGCTGGCGAGAAAGTATCCAGTAGGCGCGCTGGGGCACCTCTTATACTGGATAATGAAGGCTTGAACTATATGACAGGTGACGAGTACTGGCAACTGACTACTCCTCTTGGTTGTTATGTCAGTTTACTCACAGGTAACCGGCTATCAGTGGGTCGGATAGTGTTGACAAAAATGACTGGATGGCAAAGGCGACATGCTGTATGTGCTGGAGCGATGGACACCTTCAAAAATAGGCTGTGGTTAAGAAATCCACGAAGCAGCCTTAAAGCTGCAAAAACTGGCAGTGTGACGTAGACTGCCAAGTAATATTATTATATGGAAGTTGTAATCCAACTGATTGTGAGTTATCTACCCTTCCAAGATAAAGGTGAAATTCTTTTCTCACCTTAGACGCCGAAAGAAAAACATCAGGAATGTGTATATTTCGATGGATAGTACCATGTTATGTTAAATTATAGAATAAAAGATACATCAGAGTATCTAGTGGTGTAGATATTTTCCTATAACTGACCTCGAAACCCTCGAATCGGTCGGTTGGATAGGAGGGTTGATCAGAGAGTTAACAAGTCACTATCGTAAAACAAGCGATTGTTACCGAAACAGAACCAGGCTCGACAGTAAACATGACTCATTCTAATATCTTGGGGGCTAAGGAGATTTTAAAAATTGGATACTGGAATGTAAGAACTATGTATCAAGACGGAAAATTGGAAGAAGTAATTAAAGAAATGGATAATTATAAGTTGGACATATTGGGTGTCAGCGAGTGTAGATGGACGGGGAAGGGCATAAAATATATTTCAGAAGAAAAAAAGCAAATTATATACTCTGGTAGTAATGATAATCGTCACACAGAGGGAGTAGCCATCTTAATGACACAGAAAGCAGTAGCATCGCTTATCAGCTGGGTACCTATTAATGAGAGGCTAATATTAGCTAGATTTCAGACAAGATTTTTCAAGCTCTCAATTGTACAATGTTATGCACCAACTAACGACGCTCTTGATATCACAAAAGATGACTTCTATGAAGCACTTCTAAGTACAATCAACACAATACCCAAGCATGACATAATAGCAGTCATGGGCGATTTTAACGCCAAAGTAGGTGACAACAACGATGGAGTACAAAGATATCTCGGTACTCATGGCATAGGCTGTATGAATCAAAATGGCGAAAGACTTCTAGAACTTTGTGAAATATCAAACCTCGTTGTGGCAGACACCATCTTTCCACATAAGAATATCCACAAGATAACATGGAATTCACCTGATGGCAGAACTAAGAACCAGATAGATCACTTCTGCATAAGCGCAAAATTTCGCTCATCAGTTCAAGACGTCATAGCATACAGAGGTGCAGAGATCGGAAGCGATCATAACCTCTGCATAGCTAAACTGAGAATTAAACTGAAGAAGTTATACCAACCGAATAAAAATAGAAGAATAGATGTGCACAGACTGCAATCAAATGATATAAAGGAGGAATATAATGTCAAAATGAACAACTATTTCGATGCTTTAGGCAAAATTGACAACGGTATCACCACCAAGACAATCGATACTAAATGGGAACAACTGAGAACAGCAATGACAGAAGCAGCTGTAGCGACCACCGGATACCTAGTACATAAAAAGAAAAAATGGATGAGAGAAGATACTTGGGATAAAATACAAGAAAGGAAAACAGCAAAACTTAAACTACTAGCGGCAAGTACACATAGTGCAGTTGAATCTTGCAAACTAACGTATAACTTGTTAAATAAAGAAGTGAAGACAAAAACTCGAAGAGATAAAAGACATTTCATCAATGAACTGGCCGTAGAAGCTGAAAATGCTGCAAGAACTGGTAATAGTAGGTGCCTTTATCAAATTACAAAACAACTATGTCACCAGCCTACTGCTATGGAAACACCTGTTAAAGATAAATTAGGGAATTCAATACCAACAGAAAAAGAACAAATGAAGAGATGGGCTGAGCACTACATGGAGGTGCTAAACAGACCACCACCAACAGTAACACCTGATTTTAATAATGAAACACCCACAACCACCTTGCCAATAACTTGCGATGAATTCACGCTGGACGAGATCAAACAAGCCGTTAAAAGATTTAAAAAGTTTAAAGCTGCTGGAGTTGACGAAATTTCAGGGGAAATGATTAAAGCAGTTAATGACAACAACCTCTTGAGAATTTTAGATATTATAAATGAAGTATGGAGAGAAGAACAACCACCACAACAATGGAAAGACAGTATTATTGTAAAGTTACCAAAGAAAGGTGATCTATCAGACTGTAATAACTGGCGTGGTATATCTCTATTATCAGTACCTGGAAAATTATTATGTTGCATGATGTTAGAAAGACTTAAATTGCATGCTGATGAAAAGATCAGAGAAGAACAAGCGGGTTTCAGGCCGAAACGATCATGTATTGATGAAATATTCACACTAAGAACAATTATAGAAGAATCAGTGGAAATGCAATCGCCACTTATTATCACCTTCGTCGATTTTCAAAAAGCCTTTGATAGTCTACACCGCCCATCATTGTGGAAGATACTTACAATCTATGGTTTTCCAACAAAATATGTGAATATAATCAAAGTGCTATATGACAATGCAAGATGTTGTGTTAGAACAAATAAAGGGAATACAGAATGGTTTACAGTAGAAACAGGGGTGAAACAAGGCTGTATTATGTCACCACTACTTTTTGGAATAGCTATTGATTGGGTTATGAGAAACTATACCCACAATGAACAATTAGGTATAAAATGGACAAATGGAAAATTCCTGGGGGACCTGGATTTCGCAGATGATTTAGCATTCTTACGTTCAACACCCAGACAATCCCAAGAAGCAGTAAATAATTTGTGTCATCTCTCGGTTAAAATAGGTCTCCAAATAAATGCCTCTAAAACTAAAGCTATGAACTTTTCTAATGAGACCTTTGATATCATCTTGAACGGGGAAAAAACTACAGAAAGTTGAAAGTTTCAATTATTTAGGCAGTAAAATGACTCAGGATGGTGACACAACAAGAGAAATTCATACTAGAATTGCTTTGGCAGCTAGCGCCTTCAATAGATTATCTAACATTTGGAAATTACGATCATTGAATATACATACCAAGCTTCGTCTGTTTGATTCAAATGTTATCTCAGTGTTAACATACGGTTGTGAGAGTTGGAAAATAACAAAATCATTGGAGAAAAAGCTGAATACATTCGAGAACAAATGTCTTAGAAAACTCATGAACATCAGTTGGAAAGAATTCAAGACTAATCGACAAATAAGAGAAGACTCTAGGCAGAAATATGTCTCCGACTATATAAGGAAAAGACGATGGTCATATATCGGTCATGTCCTACGAATGCAAAACAACAGAATACCACTACAGGCGCTCACTTGGGTTCCTGAGGGTAAGAGGAAAAAAGGAAGACCAAAAGAAACACTCAGAAGAACAATAATAAGAGAAGTAAGAACGTTGGGCCTAAATAATGTGCAAGAGCTAAGAGGAGTGGCGTCACAACGAACAACCTGGAGAGCACTGGTTTCTGCCTTATGCGCCGTGTTTGGTGCTTAAAGAATTTATTATTATTATTAATCCAACTGGAAGCAGCAATCAAATCAAGAAGCACAATACATCGTTATGACCAAGGCTCGAGATAAGAATAATTCCTGCACTACAACTGCTATTTAGATCTGGCGCATAAGACTTTGTCCACTGTTTCTTGTTTCAGAATTAATCGGCCTGGTGCTTAAAAGCATTTAATTAATATTATAATCACTGGTATCAGAAGCACAATACATCGTTATGACCAAGGCTCGAGATAAGAATAATTCCTGCACTACAACTGCTATTTAGATCTGGCGCAGAATATCACTTTGTCCAGTGGCAGAATTTTCTTGAGACAATGGTACTGAGTGATACAGACACCTCGCTTAAATAGCAAGATAAAGTCTGCAGGTGTTTAAGCGTGGCCTTTGCACGTGCAAGGATTTAATGTAACAAGACATAAGGGTATAGG
Source organism: Oreohelix idahoensis (assembly GCA_024509875.1). Classification (NCBI taxonomy): domain Eukaryota; kingdom Metazoa; phylum Mollusca; class Gastropoda; order Stylommatophora; family Oreohelicidae; genus Oreohelix; species Oreohelix idahoensis. The sequence continues at coordinate 7,426 of JAMPIV010016785.1, forward strand.
GAAATGTTTCCCTGGCTACTTTAGATACAAGAAAAAGACGTAATCTGAAGCAACACTAGGCAGTCTTACGAGTGACCTGAGTCCGTGATTTTAGACGCGAACGGAAGGATGAAAAGTTAAAGTTTCTCCCCCCAGGTCCACGAGTTCTCTGTAAATCAAAGAATACAGAAAGCTAGCCGTTCTCTATAAGAAAGGAAGAATAAAGGGACCTTTAGCTAGATGCCTCTGTCCTCGTGCAGAGGTGTAGAATTTAGCCTGTCCAACGTAAGATTGACACGACCAATGCCAGAAATAGCACTATTAGGAGCTATATGACCGAAAAGTGGGCGTAGACAAACGTAGAGAACAAGACTCGGCTAAAAGTGACAGAAATTTCATTCAAATCACGACACTTACAAATTAATTTGATCCAACTCAGTAGAATGAAACTGAGTAAGAGTAAAAGTACATACACTACTGCACATTATTGGAGTGGAGAGGGGAAGGGGCAAGGGTGCCATCACGATATCTCGCCTCACCTTGAAAAAATCCGCAGGGTGAGGTCTAGTAACAAATATTTTGTTATATTCCAGTGAATAACATTATAGTAGAACAATCCCAACTAAAATTGTTTGGCCGTGTCTGCAGAATGGGAGAAGATCGGCTAGCACGACAAGTATGCGAAACTAAGAGTCCGGGTTCCAGACCTCCAGGACAACCCAGAGTCCGTTGGGAGGACAACATTAGACAATCTCTGAAGGACCGAGGGCTAGAATGAAACCAGGCCATGAGGAAAACAGCCGATAGAATAGTATGGCGCTCTCTCTTCCAAACCTCTGCACCTCACGGTAAAAAAGGAACGACTAAGTAAGTAAGTATGAATAACATTATAATTGCAACGGATTAAACTTACATTATGTGGAGCATAGTGTCTTCCTTGGCTTTTCGGTGTTTCCTTATTTCATGGATAGTTTTCCTGAACTGCGTGCATCTGTTAACAGACTTTCCATTGTTGTGTTCAGCTGGACTATTGTTTTTGTTATTGTTGATCAGAATCGACATAACAGCACTCCAGGTAAACCCATAAGCTTTCAGTCTCCTTCAGCAAATGTCGAAGGGTTGTTGTTGTTGCTGTTTAACTAGGGCTGCTGAGCTTCTCGTTCTTTAGCAGCCAATACCAAGTTGGTATTATCTACACTGTAGATCTAGGCTTTTCCTGTAGCTTTTCTGCCATTCCGAAACGTGTTGAGCTGAAGTCATGAGCTCCAGCTTCTCCAGCTTGGCCTGCATTTAAAGGATCGTCACATCTGGTCCCAAGCTAGGAGTAAGAAGTACGTGGCATACTGTGCCTTCCCCGTCATCCAAAGGGTCTCTCCAACTATGCAGAACTAAAATACTGTACTCTAGTTGTGGGCTCTCCCAAGGAATTGTCACGTCCTGCACAGAGCCACTTCTCAGCTTCCCCTGCCTTTCACTGGGTCCACAGTGAGATCCTTCTGCATGCAGTCAACCAAGTCAAAAAATTACGCGTGGGGCTCAAATGACTTCTCCAAGAATAGTACATTGCTAGGTTCTCAACAGGTTTCACCACAGAGGGAATCCCTGGAAGTGTGTGAATGATTTGAAGAGTCATTGAGATGTAATTAGCCTCACAGTCTAGGCTCACCTCCACGTACGTACATTGCAGCATTGTGCATTGCTAGTGGTCATATACGGATGACTAAAGATATACCTTCATGCATTGTTGAAGGATTTGAATGCTAACTGTTCCTGTAGTACGCTGGTCGTCTACACGACGGATGCATCCTCTTATATGTCAATCCCCGCTAGCCTTACGTTTGGTGCCAAATTTCTGCAATTTTTGCTTTGTTGATTTATCGATTGCCGTGTCGTTCTATAACAGGCGATCACTAATTATTGTCTTAAGTATTTCTCCCTTATCCATATCCAATGTCCCCACTATGGATGTTTCGAAGCTAGTCTGTCAGCTGTCTAATTGCTGCGCACCCCTGCATGACTAGGACAGTAGATCCACACCAGATGGGACTAATTAGATTCCAAGGCAACACCGACATACAACAATAAATGAGGAGGCTGCTGTAAAACTGGTACGGAAACAAATACGTAAAGTAAAAAATAAAATGGTATGAAATCAGTTTTACAAGTTAACGGTACACAGGAAACACGGGACGTTTCGGGTTTCACCCTTCGTCAGCCACAGTTACAAACAGGTGACAAGGTCAAGAATTACATACAGGTCAAAGAAATATACCACAAAACACATACGAGGATGAGAAACATATACAAAAAAGAGCAATACAAGCAGATGAAAAAGTAAACAACAACAGGTGATGAGCGAAAAAAACAAAACAATAATAACGCAAGAAACTCACAAAACCAGAAAGAAATATTGAAACAAGAAAGTAAATAATCAACGAAACGCAAAAGGAATTAACAAAATTGCTGAAACAAGACACACAACACTTTGGCGACAAGAGCTCTTAAATGGCAACATACAACACTGGTAACACAGTAACATAACGGATCAAAGTAACGTTTGCCTTGTGTGGTTCCTGGGGCTGTCTGGGGGTACTAAGAAAGTACAGGCTTACTGATCCCTCAGGCATAGGCCTACCGTAGAGGGGACTAATATGTGGCCAAGCATGGAGCTGGCGGGCTGATGATGTAAAGCTAACCGTTGCTATGGGGGCCTCGTGCCCCTTAAGGAGAGAAAAGGGAAATGATAAAGCTGATGATGATGATGAAACAATATATCTTGACTTGGGTATTTCTAACCGATTGTTATAGCTACTGAAGCTTTTCCTCGAACATAACATGACAAGGCATCTTTAAACTTTGAACCTGCTGTCATTTCTACAATGTTACCATACTGACAAACTGCAAGAGTTGAAGCATGTTTGGCCTGGACTCTGCATTACGTTACAGCGACTACAACAACAACTGGCTCATAATTCACACTCTTACAGTGACTGCAATTTTGTGTAGTGTGTCGAGCAATCCATTATCAACACTACACAACTCTCGTGACATTCAGCGCACACTTTTGACATTTGGCTAAAGTAAACTGTTAAGACCGGGGCTTACGTAGCCTAATATTCATCGCCATTTCAAGAAGGCATCACTGCACGCAGGTCATCTTGCAGGAATCCTGCACTAAATCATTCGTGTACTCTTGTAGTGGTCGTTTGTGTAGTAATTTGTTATACATGAGGTTGTCAGCTCCATTGCACAGCCTTATATTACTTGTCATTTTCTACATAACTTCATATTAGTCGCCTTGTACGACATGCTTGCAGTAGCCTTATTCTGACTATGTCTCCTCAGATATCCCAGGGGACTGACTACATGGGACAAGACAGCAGTTGATACAGTTTAAACAAGTACAATGCGTTCGCGATTTACGCGAGGGTAACCCTCGTCCTAGAGACGCGTAGGTAATGTTATATTCGCGTAAACTGAGATCATTTAGCTAGACGGCGTCAAAGTCTAAGGAAAAATGACGAAGGAATCTTCGCATTCTATAAAAGATCGATAACTTTGGACTGAGGAAGAACTAAAGCTGAATTTAGGTGTTTGTCGGCCCTACACTCTTATCACTAAATGGTCTTATAGACAGGATTTTGGGTTTGAAAAAAAAAAAAGAGAGAGAGAAAATAATTTTTTCCCTCCCTTCGTGGGCCCTAAGCATTTCGTTGGTCCTGGGCGCTGAATATGACACACATCAAGGAAACAAGATGATAGAATTACAAGGCACCTTTTGTTCTTAACTTGCAACGGTAAGAGAAACAGGGGGGGGGGGGGGGAACCTAAGAACACAGATACAGGTTAGAGACAGACGTTGAATGGAAAACAAAATCATAGGAAACATAAACTATAGTTCACAACGGGAAGGCTTGGCGAGAATTAGGTGAAGGTCTATGCTCCACAGTGAGCTGAAAGGTGTCTAAACGACTGTTGCAATCAGGGCTTTGAAGCGGAGCCTAGAGCTGGAGAGACCGTCGAACTTAGTGGAGTTTCTAAGAGTGAGGCACCTACAGCGCTTCCCATCGCACTGGTGGAGATCCACTCTGAGTTTGTCAGAGGCGTGATCAAAGCGGCTGTTATGGATGACCCCATCTACCCAGTCATACTTGGCGGTAGATACGTGTTTATTGGGAAACCGGAAGAGCCGATTGTGGCAGCAGTAACTACAAGAGGGCAAACCAAGAAGGAACGGGAGCCTGCGCCTAATTTGTTACCTATGGAACTTAAAGAAGCGCAACAGAAGGACCCTACTTTGGCACCCTGCTTTAGGAAACTGCCCATGGCTAAGGAACCCAGACAGCACGGGGACATTTTTTCTAAGGATGGCGTACTTTATCGCAGAACGGGCAAGCCTGACCAAGGTTACAACCAGCTCCTAGTACCGAAACAGTACAGAAGCCAAATCCTAGAAATGGGGCACTCTCTTCCCTTCAGCGGACATATGGGACAGAACGCCACAAACCAACGGATAACCACTCATTATTGGTGGCCAGGAGTAAATACTGATATTATCAGGTATATCAAATCCTGTGCCCAGTGCCAACGTGTACCACCCAAGCAACGGACACCCCCAGTCCACATGGGTGAAATGCCAATAATAGGAACACCATTCGAACGGGTTGTGATCGACATTTTAGGACCCCTAGAAAGGACTAAAAGAAGGAACAGGTTTATCCTGACCCTAGTCGACACATGCACTTTATGGGAAGAAGCTATCCCGCTAACATGCGCGGATGCCAAGCATGTCGCAGAAGACCTAGTGCAGATTTTCACTCGGTTGGAATTCCCTCAACAAGTGTTGACGGATAACAGATCTCCATACCGAAACCTGTTAATGGATGAGATCGTTAAGATCTTGAGGGACCAGCACATCTACACTAAGCCTTACACTCTGGCCAGAAGTGGGTTAGTAGAACGTGTTAACGGAAACCTCAACATGATGCTAAGTAAACTGGCACAAGTGAAACCTGACGATTGTGATCTTTCTATCCCTGCAGCTCCATTTGGCTACAGAGAAAACCCACATACGTCCACAGGATTTCCGCCAGCCACGCTTTTATTCGGCAGACCCATTAAGGGCCCGCTTGAAGCCTTACTCAGGTCGCTGACAGACCAGAAGGCTGATGAGACAGTTGTCTCAGCAAGTAAATATGTGTCGGATTTAAAGGAAATGTTGAAACTAGGATGGGATCTAGCAACGACCAACTTTAAGCGAGCACGCGCAAAGCACGCTAACCGATACAGGAAAGTCGCGAAGGAAAGAGAATTGGAAGCAGGAGAGAAAGTTTTGGTGTTACTCCCCACCGGGAACAACAAACTGAGGATCGGATGGCAAGGGCCGTTTACCGTCCTGAAAAAGATTTCTAAGGCTATCTACCAGATCACTATTAAAGGAAAGCAGAAGGTTTTCCATTTAAATCTGTTAAAGAAATTCTTGGAAAGACCGGGGCCAACCTCCGAACATCTCCTGACGATCGCCAAAACTGACGAAGATGACGATAGTGGCAGGGAAATTCCATTGCACACACACGAAATCTTTCAAAAATGTCAAAAGCGGAGACGCTCTTTCAAGCGCGCACGGAAGACATTCCAGAGTAAGGAAAATTTGGGAGTAGACTTGAGTAGGAATTGGAGAGAGACGGAGGGGGGAGATGAGAGGGAAGAGGACAGACACCCTGAAGCTACGGATATAGGAAATGTATTTCCATAACGTAGACATGGAGTGCTTCCATATCTTAAAGGGGGGACGTTCTGTCGCATAGAGATTTATGATCAATACATTTTCTATATTCTTTTTCTTTTCTACCCGTGTCTTCTACTTTATTATCGCTCTTTTATCCTTTCCCTGTTTTTCGCATTCGTTCGTTTGCGACAAAATATTACTTTCCCATTCAAACTTTCGCCTGTTTCTTTTCTCATTTAGAAACGCATTTTATTGCGTAATATGTCAGTCCCTGTATTGTGAACGAAATAGTGTGAGAATTCGCCTCGTCAGACATAGAGAGCAGACATTTATCTACATTTTCAAGCTGACACGAGTTTTTCTTCGGAGTTTCTCGGCGTGAGGTGTGCAAGGCGCCAAATCTGCATCGCTCAGAAATGAGACATGTCGTAGTAGGTGTGAAGACACGTTTTGGCAGTTATGGCCAGCGTCTAAGTGAATGTGAAGTGTTAATACGGGAAGGGGAGACTATTTTGGGTTTTTGAAAATAGCGCGCATCCTTTGTCTGTTTAAGATATAAACCAGAGTTTTAAACTTCATTCACTCAGTACTCCGCAGTCAAGACGAGAACGATCTAGCGTTCGATTCCTAAAGATCTCTGTTGATAGAAGCATCAGTTAGTTGGTCGATTGCCACATAGCTTTCGATTCCTAAAGATATCTGTTAATAGGAGCATCATTTAGTTGGTCGAAGTGGATTTAGTTCTTAGTAGTTCTGTGTTGAGGTAAATATTATTATATATCTAGTAGTATTGAGTGATTCAGTGATAACCGCTTATTTCATTTTACTAGTTAGATTTCTGTGCAGAAGAAATTAATTTATAGTCTGTTATATTCTCTAGGGGACAGGTTACAGTGGAAAGCAGAATAAACTATAATTTCTAGCTTAAACTCATGCAGTTGTCACGTAGGGTTTATATTCATTTAATTTCCTACATCTTCTTCCTATTCTTTCACATAAATTCTCTCTTTTATTATCTCTGTATTTCATTTTTTCCTGTATATTGTTTTCATCCATTCGTTTTGCGAATATTATTTTCATATAATTCGCAAACTTTACCTGTTTTCCTTTCTCTTAAACTGAGAATCGCGCTAGGACGATATTACGTAGATGTCAGGGCTGCAGGGCGTCAGAAGGCGTGATAAGTCGGTTCGCTGAACATAGGACGTAGCAAATCGTCTACATTCTCACCGAGCGCGCGAGTCTCTTCTCGGCATAAGTCCCGGTGGGGTGTGATACTTTACATCTGCACCGGTCAGTATCCAGACATTTGTCTGAAAATCCCAAACTGACACGGCGCTCACTTGGGCCATGGTCAGCTGTAGTGTGAAAACTGCCCTACAATGGAGTCAGGCTGTCTGGGATTTGAAACTGACACGCGTACATCGTGGTCAGTAGGTAACAGTTACGACACGCGTTAAGCGGACGTAAATGTTGGGAGTAGGGGAGATAATTTCGCTTGGCGAAGTAAGTTTGGGCCCTTTGTCTGATTTTAAGATATTGGCCTAGTTTGAAACTTTAATTTCATTCTCGCTCATAGACTCCACAGTAGATAGGTCGCTCGAAAAACAGAATAGCTGTTAGCGAAGATCTCAGTTTGTTTCGGCAATTTGTCGAACTTCTAGACTTCCAGAAATATTTTCAGCATTTTTATTCTTAAGTTGTGCGACTACCTGTAATTCTGTGGTTGAGGTAATTAATATGATAGATATATAGATTTTTGTGAGTGTTAAAGTGTTAAATCGCTTAATTCATTTAAATCTATTTCTTTAGCGCAGAAGAGAAATAAAGTGGTAGGCTATTATATTTTCTAGGGAAGCATTCAGTGGAAAGCAGACTAAAAATTTAATTTCTAGCTTATAACGGCAATTGTAGCTATTTATGAATTTAATTTAACTGCTAATACTCAGTCGAGTGTATTTTTCTAAACTAACGTATAAACTCTAGAATCCAGCCTCAGGAATGATGACGGGATACGCACGTGTTCCTAATTTATGAGGAATGCTGATTTTTAAATATAACTTACGTCACGGGAAGTTTAAATGATAAGCAAAGCTCTCTGCTTGCAAGTTTAAATGTAAGTTTTAACCAGTACAGATTCTGTTTATTATATTATATGTGTTATTTTTCCTCCACACAGTGAAAGTTTTGGGGTGACCCTAACTTTACCAGCACCTAGTAGTAGTTTCCATACTTGTGAAGAAATAGACAGTCCTTATTTTGAACCACGTGGGTTTTCTCAAGTAACACTGATCTGACGGTGCAAGTTAGACAGAAATACTAATATCCCTATAACGGGTTTTCAAAGACTGTAATGATAAATACTGGACCTTGGAGCCAGCACTTAATTTCTTCTAGAAACTCTATATAATTTGCTGCCTGGTGGCGTGAATATTAACAATCATTTCCCGACTAGATTATATCTTGTGGACAAATCTGTGGTGTGACTAAAGTGAATCCTATACTGAGGGAAGGCACCGACCTGACATTCATCATTTTTTTTTGAAACCTACGCTATTGACCCTGTGCTCTGCTAACTCCCGCGCCTGGAATAATTGTTAGGTGACGTAATCAGACATTTGAACAAATTTGCATACCCAAGTAGTCGTTCCCGGAGACTCCAAGTTTAATACGTCTTTTGGAACTGGGGACTTCTTGGCAGAAGACTGCATTTTTTGAGTCTGTGTGAAAATCTAAGATCAATGTGTTCCAAGAGGCAGCGAGCAAAGTCGTGAGTACCTGAATGAGAAGCCATGGCGGAATGAATGAGTGTACACTGGTCTGAGTGATATTTTCACTATTATATCTTTGACACCCTGTTGCTGTCCTAATTTTTTTTTCCAATCTGCATAATTTGTTGCTAAGGCTAGAGTTCTTGTGTTTTTTGTCTTAGGTTAAATCAGATTTTTTCAAACTCTGTGCATATAATTACGAGATAAAACAAAGAAAAACTCTTAGACTCAAACCCTATGTATCTGTGACTCTGGCGCCATCATCTGTTCTCTTAACGGGGCCGGGCTAAACCTAGAGTTAACACTATAACGGGGCTATCATCCTTGCAACATTTCCTTGATTTTTTATGACTATGTGTATATGTATTTTCCTTGATGTACTTTCTTTGATGTTGTGAGCCGATTTTTCCTGATATTAAAATCGCTCTTGAACTAAATAATCGTGTTTGGTCAGCTCGTTCTAGATAATATATATATCATTGTTATAGTTTTCCCACGTCTGTGTGTTTACCTGTCGTCACGTGTATGTGCGTGCCTGTGAGTGATAGAAATATACGTAATATGTATATTGGTGTAGTCTGTCTGACGCTGTAACAACTGTTGTAGAAGATAGGTGAGAGAGAGAAGAATTCTTTTCGCTTTCAGAGACAGCCACTATATCAAATCTATCATCTCACGTGTGTGGAAATTCTATTACCTTTCACTAACTCTCACTGAGTCTATCACCTATTCAAACCTATTCAGAAGGGACCAAACCTAGTCTTAATTCTCCTATCGGAAATCTACGACAGCAGTTATAAATAAATTTAATTAAACTGCTAATAATCAGTCGAGAATATTTTAAACTAACTTATAACTGCACTGATTCATCATTGAGTATTGACGAAATACGTATGTATTTCTAATTCATGATGATTGATTTTATGAATATAACTTATAGCACGGGAGATTTAAACGATAAGACAAGCTCTACGCTGGCAGTTTATAATGTAAGTTAAAACCGAGGAATAGTATGTATAAGTATTTTATATGTTGTTTTCTCTTTATTCAGTGAAACTGGGGTAGCCCAACTCTACCAGCGTTTTAGTACATGAGAAATATATGTGAAGAACAAAAACATTATTTTCTTAAAGACTTGGGTGTATAAAGTAAAACCTGTCTGGCATTGCGTTGGCATCCAGAACGACAGAGTACCCATTACATGAACTTTAAGATTAAATGAAGTAACGGGCCTATCGCGCCAGATTTAATTCTTCCTGAGAAAAACCTCAAGTACATTTTCAGCCCTTGTGGCAAGTAAAATATTACTATCAGTAACATTCCGACGGAGTTTTAACTAGTTGTGGTGTGACCAAATAAAGTCCTATACTGTGAGAAGGCACTGACCTGACATTCCTAGCCACTAGAAATCTAAGCTATTGACACTTTGCTCGCTGTTAAAGTTCGTGCCTGGACAATTTTAATGTGACAGAACCAGATATCCTAAAATAAGAACAACCAAGGAAACGTTCCCTGAAGTAGTGAATTCAACCTGTCTTTGTGGAGTTGGGGTTTCTTTGGCCAAGACTAACATTGGAGATTCTGTATGTGCATGTCCTAAAAAATGTTTGTCCAGAAGTTGCTATCAAAGCTGTAAGTACGAACGAAAGCTAGTGATCACGGCTGACTGAATAGAGTGAATGCAGGACTGAGTGATTCCTTTATTGTTGTATTTTGGCACCCATTTTGCTGCCTTAAATTTCTTTATGCAAGTTTTTTTGTTGCTAACAATATTTTCCTTAGGATAGATCAGAGTATCAAAGTCTGTACATACCTTTAAAGGGAAATCTTAGACTACAGCATATGTATCTGTGACTCTTTGGGGCTATCACTTGTCTTCTAACAGGACTGTGGGCTATACATCGAGGGAAAAGATCATACCAATGGGTCTATCATTCTTGTAGAAATTCATTGACTTTATGACTATTTGTATATGCTTGATGTAATTTTATGTGTTGTGATGGAATTTTATTATGATAATTAAAATTCACATAAACTTATTCCAGTGTGTCGGTCAGTTCGTTCCCAATTATCTATATTTCCATTGTCATAGTTTCATGTCTGTGTGTCTATTGTAGTCACTTAGGTGTGTGTGTGTATGTGAGGGATATATATATTAATATATATTATACTAGACGGTCTGACAAATCTTAATCTGTTGTAGATGATAGGCTGACTGAGAGAAATCATCTCGAGGGTCAGAGACCGACTCTAATATATTTCCTCCATCTCACTCGTGAAATCTAGTTCTATTTTAATCATCTCCCACTGAGCTATCACGTGTTTCTATTGCAATTCAGAAGGGACCAAACCACGAACAACTGAAAGAGTTGCTCAGCCTAGGAACTGCCCAACATCACGCAAGAACCAAGTAAACGAGCAGGAGAAATGAGCATTAGGACCTACAAGCTGAGAGAGCCAGAAATTAAGACCAGATATCAGGGGCTTATTGCTGCAGCGGTGAGCAACACAGAAGAACGACCTGATGACTTGGAAAAACCCTTACTTACTTTACTTACTTAGTCGTTCCCCTTCTACCGTGAGGTGTAGAGGTTTGGAAGAGAGAGCGCCAGACCATTCTATCAGCTGTCTTCTTCCTGGCCTGGTTCCATTCTAGTCCTCGGTCCTTCAAAGATTGTCTAATGTTGTCCTCCCAGCGGACTCTGGGTCGTCCTGGAGGTCTGGATCCCTGGCTCTTTGTTTCCCATGCTTGTCGTGGTAGCCGATCTTCTCCCATTCTGCAGACATGGCCAAACCATCTTAGTTGGGACTGTTCTATTTGGATCTGCAGCGGATGGGATTTTAGGCCTTGACGGATCGTCTGGTTGCGGACCATGTCTCTTCTTGTTACTTCAACCACTTTCCTCAGATACCTCATTTCTGAGGTTTGGATCTGGCTTTTGTGGGTTGTAGTCATTGCCCACGACTCGCATCCATATGTCAAGACTGGGACATAGGTGGAGCGGTATACAGCCATCTTCGTTTTCTTACCAACCTCTTTCTTGCTGAGGAATCCACGATTTATGGCCTGAAAAAGTCTCCCAGCTGCTGCTTTTCGAGTGGCCAACTCTTCTTTGATGCCTCCCTTTCGGTCTATAATAGCTCCGAGATATTTAAGGTGGTCGTCCTGCTCCAGGACCTGTTCTCCCAACTTAATCTGATGTTTTCTTTCTTCTCGTGATATCACCATGGATTTTGTTTTAGAGCTGCTTATGACCATCCCTCTCTTCTCCAGCTCTTCCTTCCAGACTTGCAGGTTGGATTGGAGATGTGCCTCTGATTTAGCAATCAGGGCAACATCATCAGCAAAATGCCAGCTCCGAAATATAGACCTGTCTCATCTTCCAGTACCCCACTGAATACTTTCTTGTTCTCTCCTTACATGCCTTGATGACATCGTCCATAAGGAGTATGAAGAGGTAAGGTGATAGGATATCACCTTGTCTTACACCAGTGGTGGTCCTGAACTCTTCTGACTTATGGTTTGCTGTCCTCACATAATTTCTGCAAGACTTGTAGAAGCTCTGTATAGCATGAATCAGAGGTGCTGGAATATTCTTCCTTGCCAAACAGGCACAACAGGCCAATCACCTGTTTGCTTTAAATCATGATTACGCGAACTACAAGAGACTTGGAAACCCTCTGGATTAAATTCAAGGATATCATAAAGACAGCTGCTGCAGAAGCATGCGATGAAGTCCGACTTGGGAACCAGAGAAAGAGGACACCTTGGTGGACAGAGGAAGTCAAAGAGAAAATAAGAGAGAAGAAAATGGCATGGAAACAATACTTAGGAGCTAAAAACACAACAGGACAAATGGAAAAATATAGAGAATATGTGACACTCAGAACAGAAGCAAAGAATAAAGTGCTAGCAGCAAAACAGAAGTCCTGGGAAGAATTTGGAGAAAAGCTAGAAAAAGATGCACAAGAAAACCAGAAATTGTTCTATAAGACCCTAAAGAACATGAGGAAGGAAAAACAATGCCCTCTCAAATTTATAAAGGACAAGCAAGGCAAATTGCTTACTGCCCCGAAGGAAGTAATGGGAAGATGGAAAGAATATTTCTCAGAACTCCTGGATGGTGAGCATGGTGAAGCATCAGAAATGATAAACACTAGCACAGAAGAGAAAACCAATGATGGTGAAGATGACATAAAGATGGAAGAACTGAAGGCAGCACTGGAGAAAATCAAGATGGGCAAAGCAGCAGGGCATGATGGTATAACACCAGAAATGATTAAGTTCATGGGAGCATCAGGCGACCTATTACTCTTAAGGGTTTTACAGACAGCGTGGTTCCTAGAGTAGAGACTCCGACGCTTAGCTGAGCCACAATTGGATGAGGTCCAGTGCGGATTCCGAGCAAACCGAAGTACTCAAGACCTAATCTTCACACTCAGACAGCTGAGTGAAAAGGCCCTTGAGTATAAGAGTGAGATGCATCTTTGTTTCATAGATCTGGAAAAGGCGTTTGACAGGGTCCCCTGGAGCAAACTTTGGGACTGTTTGGCAAGGAAGAATATTCCAGCACCTCTGATTCATGCTATACAGAGCTTCTACAAGTCTTGCAGAAATTATGTGAGGACAGCAAACCATAAGTCGGAAGAGTTCAGGACCACCACTGGTGTAAGACAAGGTGATATCCTATCACCTTACCTCTTCATACTCCTTATGGACGATGTCATCAAGGCATGTAAGGAGAGAACAAGAAAGTATTCAGTGGGGTACTGGAAGATGAGACAGGTCTATATTTCGGAGCTGGCATTTGCTGATGATGTTGCCCTGATTGCTAAATCAGAGGCACATCTCCAATCCAACCTGCAAGTCTGGAAGGAAGAGCTGGAGAAGAGAGGGATGGTCATAAGCAGCTCTAAAACAAAATCCATGGTGATATCACGAGAAGAAAGAAAACATCAGATTAAGTTGGGAGAGCAGGTCCTGGAGCAGGTCGACCACTTTAAATATCTCGGAGCTATTATAGACCGAGAGGGAGGCATCAAAGAAGAGTTGGCCACTCGAAAAGCAGCAGCTGGGAGACTTTTTCAGGCCATAAATCGTGGATTCCTCAGCAAGAGAGAAGTTGGTAAGAAAACGAAGATGGCTGTATACCGCTCCACCTATGTCCCAGTCTTGACATACGGATGCGAGTCATGGGCAATGACTACAACCCATAAAAGCCAGATCCAAACCTCAGAAATGAGGTATCTGAGGAAGGTGGTTGAAGTAACAAGAAGAGACATGGTACGCAACCAGACGATACGTCAAGGCCTTTAATCCTACCCCCTGCAGACCCAAGTAGAACAGTCCCAACTAAGATGGTTTGGCCATGTCTGCAGAATGGGAGAAGATCGGATACCACGACAAGCATGGGAAACAAAGAGCCAAGGATCCAGACCCCGAGGACGACCCAGAGTCCGCTGGGAGGACAACATTAGACAATCTTTGAAGGATCGAGGACTAGAATGGAACCAGGCCAGGAGGAAGACAGCCGATAGGATAGTCTGGCGCTCTCTCTTCCAAACCTCTACACCTCACGGTAGAAGGGGAACGACTAAGTAAGTAAGTAAGTAAGCTGTTCCTCCAACTGTATATGTTGCAGCCAAGGTATATATATATATATATATATATATATATATATATATATATATATATATATATATATATATATATATATATATATATATATATATATATATATGATTCTACGTCTTGTCGTGATGTGTCTTCAAGTGCAGTATTGTTATCGTTTCCGTCATATACTCTCATCATCTTTGTTTTCTGCCAGTGTATTTTCAGACCCACTAGCTGTGACCTCTCATCGAGTATTTTTTTTTTGTCTTACATCTGATTATGAACAGAGGAGTCAGTTCGTTCTATTTTTTAAATCTAATTTTACTCAGCACAATCATGTCATTTAGTCTGCTTTTTGTTTTTAAGGTGTGTATTACATTATTTAAAATAAGAAATATATAATTTAAACTAATTTAAACCTGCTATAACAACCATCCAATATTTCAGCTGAGATCATAATATTAATACAAGTCGTCAAAGAAGGAGTTTTTAACTATTGCGGATAAAAGTTAACTATTGTGGATACAAGTTAACTATTATGGATAAAACCTAACTTATGCGGATAAAAGTTAACTATTGCGGATAAAAAGAGGAACATCGTTTATGAAAGAAGCGAGTGTGATTCGCATATTTGTGTGTGACATCACTTACTGAGAAATTGAAAATGGTTAAAACGCGCTAACGGAGTTTTGGATATCGTGTTTATGTTTATCGTCCCAGGGAATGCACCTAGTAAACTATTTTTTTTAAATGCATTAATTACTGTCATAATGTGATCCTACATATTCTCTCACTCTCTCTCTTTAAAGTCTGATTCGAGTTCTTCGTGGACAGGGGTCATTAACACGAACCCTCCACGTAACAAATGAATTTTAGGACCGAGGAACAACCTAGACTAATTATAGACTGCAATCTCTTCAATAGCTTTCCAATTTACCAGTACCGTATATATAGTCATAATTGCACCAAACGAAAACTGCAATACGGTATCTAGTAAATTATTGAAGAATGAGAGCAGCACAGGTTTGTATGGACAGCTATAGAAGTGATTGCGTCTATAATCAGTCTGGGTCGTTCCTTTGTAATAAAGTTCGCTGGTTACGTGGAGTGTTCGTTCTAATGACCCCTGTCCACGACGCACTATTTCTGTGATGCCTATTTTTCAGGGCGGTTAGTCACACGATTTATTGCCGTTGCGAGGGGGAGGGGAGGGGGTTACCGTTCGGATGGTGCTGGGTTAGAGTTCCCGGTAAGCCTATCATTTCTGTTGTCTAGGTTTTCTACTTCTTTATTTCCTACGAGAGCTGGAATTACCCGTTTATGTGTAGGTATATTTATTTAATCATCAAGGTTTACTATTTATCAGTACTGTGCTAGAATTGTGCCACTTGTTATTGAATAAATAACACTCTGATATAACCAACGGACTTCAATCTAGGACAGTGTTTCTCATCCCTGATAGTAGCAACGCCCCCTTTTGACAACTAATATTTTTAAAAGCCCCCCTTAACACCCCCTTGCTCTTTATCGTGTATAAACAAACACACACACACACACACATACATATATTCCACCATACATTTTCAACCTCGCTTGTCATCTCATCTATTATTCTTGAGACAGTATCATTGCTCAATGGAATAGAAGAAATGATGTCACTTGGATTTCTTTCCATCATTGTGCTAATTACCTCCCGTGCAGCTGGTAAAATTAAGTTTTCTCCAATGTTGTGAGGTTTACCACATTTTGCAATCATGTGTGCAATTTTGTAAGATACAATGAGACCATTATCTTTGTGATTATACATTTTCTTAAACATACTAGTGATAGTGTTGCGGCTTTCAAACTTTTGTTTTAAATTCTGGAAGTAAGAAATATCTTTGCTAACTTTATCTGAGTGTTTCTTGGTAAAATGATCGCTAAGAAGTGACGGTTTCATTGCTTCGTTAGAAAACACTTGCTGGCACAGCAAACACATTGGTAATTGTTCATTTATGGCCGAAGATACTAAACCGAATTTCAAATATTCAACTGAATATTGTCGACACTTTCTCTTTTCTGCTGACATATTGAAAATTTTAGTATAATATCACTGCACATACATATACACCTCGTAAAGCCTCAAAACTGACTGAGTTTAATTCTCTGCACTCGAAATATCCAAAGATGCATTAAAACTAAGCCACAACTGCCCACAACGTCCCTGTTGCGAGAAGGTATTTACGGTGCACTCGCATCAAAGAGAGTTGAACACAAAGGTCACACACAGTTCTGTGTAGTGCTGTGACTGTAACGTCAATCTCGCTAAAGAAAGAGGTTTTTTTGGCAGGCACACGTTGGACACGTGATTGTGCAGGGAATGTTTTGGGAGGGAGTCGTGCTGTGGAAGTAGACAGAGTAAGGAAGGGGCTGTGATGTGTTCACGGGCTAATCAATGTTTGACTGGAATGTGTTTCCAGAAGAAAATATGTGTCGAGAGTGGAAAGAGAAGGTTAGCTTGGGTGTGTCGAGAGACTAACGAATGTTTCGAGTGTTGAAGGGACATAAATCTCTGCCTACTGCCTCCTGACAATGGTAACATCCCAGGTACTAAAATGTTGCGTTTGGAATCATTGAAACACTCCATGGGACGCTGGGCAAATAAAAACTATCGTGTTACAAATGTTTAAGTACATGGGAGCATCAGGCAACCTATTACTCCTAAGGGTCCTAGAGGCAGCATGGTGCAACAAGGCCATACTAAAGGATTGGGAGATTGTCATCATAACACCGATTTTCAAAAAGGGTGACAATCGACAATGTGGAAACCACAGAGGCATATCCCTTCTCAGTGTCCCTGGTAAAATCTACTCTAGAATCCTAGAGAAGAGACTCCGATGCCTAGCTGAGCCACAACTGGATGAAGCCCAGTGCGGATTCCGAGCAAACCGAAGTACTCAAGACCTAATCTTCACACTCAGGCAGCTGAGTGAAAAGGCCCTTGAGTACAAGAGTGAGATCCATCTTTGTTTCATAGATCTGGAAAAGGCGTTTGACAGGGTCCCCTAGAGCAAACTTTGGGACTGTTTGGCAAGGAAGAACATTCCAGCACCTCTGATTCATGCTATACAGAGCTTCTACAAGTCTTGCAGAAATTATGTGAGGACAGCAAACTATAAGTCAGAAGAGTTCAGGACCACCACTGGTCTAAGACAAGGCGATATCCTGTCGCCTTATCTTTTCATACTCCTCATGGACGATGTCATCAAGGCATGTAAGGAGAGAACAAGAAAGTATTCAGTGGGGTACTGGAAGATGAGACAGGTCTGTATTTCAGAGCTAGCATTTGCTGATGATGTTGTCCTGATTGTTAAATCAGAGACACATCTCCAATCCAACCTGCAAGTCTGGAAGGAAGAGCTGGAGAAGAGAGGGATGGTCATAAGCAGCTCTAAAACAAAATCCATGGTGATATCACGAGAAGAAAGAAAACATCAGATTAAGTTGGGAGAACAGGTCCTGGAGCAGGTCGACCACTTTAAATATCTCGGAGCTATTATAGACCGAAAGAGAGGCATCAAAGAAGAGTTGGCCACTCGAAAAGCAGCGGCTGGGAGACTTTATCAGGCCATAAATCGAGGATTCCTCAGCAAGAAAGAGGTTGGTAAGAAAACGAAGATGGCTGTATACCGCTCCACCTATGTCCCAGTCTTGACATATGGATGCGAGTCATGGGCAATGACTACAACCCACAAAAGCCAGATCCAAACCTCAGAAATGAGGTATCTGAGGAAGGTGGTTGAAGTAACAAGAAGAGACATGGTCCGCAACCAGACGATACGTCAAGGCCTAAAATCCCACCCGCTGCAGACCCAAATAGAACAGTCCCAACTAAGATGGTTTGGCCATGTCTGCAGAATGGGAGAAGATCGGCTACCACGACAAGCATGGGAAACAAAGAGCCAGGGATCCAGACCTCCAGGACGACCCAGAGTCCGCTGGGAGGACAACATTAGACAATCTTTGAAGGACCGAGGACTAGAATGGAACCAGGCCAGGAAGAAGACAGCTGATAGAATAGTCTGGCGCTCTCTCTTCCAAACCTCTACACCTCACGGTAGAAGGGGAACGACTAAGTAAGTAAGTGTTACAAGCTATGTGAAGGGGAATATCTTTTGTAATTGTTTCATATTGATTCTTGTAAAAATGTACACAACGCCCCCTGAGTGGAAGTAGCGACCTCCAATCGTTGCGAGCCAACAGAACGCCCCCAGACATCTTCAAAACGCCCCCGAGGGGGCGGTACCGCCCCCGTTGAGAAACACTGATCTAGAATGAAAGAAATGTGCCTCGCCACAAGACGGCAAAAACCTTAAGGGAAAAAAAAAACATGACGACGGAAGGATATCAGTTTACATGTTAACGTCCCTTGTTCTATTTCACCTGAATACGACACGTTTTTCCCTCCTGTCTATGACACTTGCTCAAGTACTTCTAGTGTTATGTCGTTTTTTTTTAGGCGGACATGGCTTGTGTTGCCTGTTTTCTCTCTTATGTCGTGCATTTTACGATGTTTACGACGCTCTTTCTGCGCTGTTATCAGATGTGTAAATATTTTACAACGATTTTATTTTTAGGAAAAGGGAATCCCTTGCGTCACTTCCGGACATAGCAAACGTCTTTGTTGATGGGAAAACAGAATTCCGTTCATCCAACAAGACTCAAAGGAATTAATTTCTTTCTTCTTTGCTTTAAAGTGTTACTTAACGGTAAGTGGATACTTTATTTTATCTTTAAATGAATGCCTTCTCTTTACACAAGACAACCCAAGAAGTTGATGCCAGCAGACTATAGTATCCAGAAAGGAAATCACTGAATTAGTTTATTTTTGCGATAGCAGAACCACCTGAGTAATTGGGTTAATTATAACCCATTAGGCCTAGTGGTTGAACAGCATATATTTCGTTGTTAGTTTAAAATAAAAATAAAGTAACCGATCAGATATTATACATATTTTCAATTTCTGTAATGGGGCTAGCTCAGCTGAATTTTTTAAATTGTTGAATAAAAGTGGGACATGTGTCCGATTTCGCCCAAATGTCTATCTATCCTACGGCCAATAATTAGGCCCTAAGTCGCTCACATCGAAACGGCCTTAGAAAGAAATTCAGAGATGTAGTAATCGGGCTAAGGGTTAGGTTTAGGAATCCAAACCCTAATCCAGTTGAAAAGAAGAGGGGCGTTTTCTTTGATGTCATCCAAATAAATCGCCCACATCGTTGATGTTAGGTTTAGAATTCCTAACCCATATTTTTTAACTGCTTTAAGATTCTTTTTTAAGGATGTATCAAACAGATGACCTACTGTACTTGATTTCAACCCCTAAAATTACCAAAGTAATAGTGGAGAGGTTCACAGAAAAAAAAGGTTCTAGGGAATCAAGCGCTAACATGATAGTCGTTACGCTGTATCGTTAGTTGTACTTGCAGATGAAAAAGATAGTACATGCACAAAACCAACTTCTGCTAGTCTAACATGGTAATCATAACTGTTCATCACAAGTTGTAAAATGCAGACCAAAATAAGCCTGCATATGCAAAACCAACTTTGGCTACTTATCATATATTTGCCATTTGGGCAAAATTTGAATTGTATTCCCCTTCATCGCGTTTGAACCAAGTAATCCCAACACTCTGTTATTATATTACATGTTAAGGAACAATTAATATTGAATATAAGAAATTGTTAGTGCCTTAGAAGACTACAGTGTACAGAGATTAATACTGGGATAGTATTAAAGCTTTATACCGCTACCTTAATATAAAATAAGAACATCAAATAGACCAGTGGTTCTCAACGTGAGCCATATGACCCCCCAAGGGGCAATGCCATATTTCTAGGGGGCCACAGTAAGATGGTAAAGTATCTTTTTTCAAGCTAACGGCAACAATTATGCGGGCCACAGAGGTAAATGAGAATCAGTAGAGGGCCTTGAGCAAACAAATGTTGAGAACCCCAGTTAATAGACTCATAAACATCATTTATCAGGTCACAACATCATTTATCAGGTCACAACATCATTTATCAGGTCACAACATCATTAAGTGTTCAGTCCAATATGTTAAAACTACATAAAACCTGATATCCTTGAGCAATAAGTTAAAAGAAAGTTCCACAGGTTGGAAAAAGGCTGTTGCCATTTCTGCATGGAGGAGAAAAGAAAAGAAAAAAATGTAACACCTATTAAAGTAGGCATTGCTTAGAATATGTTGGGAAAATGTTGGTTTAGATATTAGATTTCACTTCACGATTTTGACAGTCTTGCATGGTGTAAATTTGCTGTT
This sequence comes from Oreohelix idahoensis, assembly GCA_024509875.1. Lineage (NCBI taxonomy): Eukaryota > Metazoa > Mollusca > Gastropoda > Stylommatophora > Oreohelicidae > Oreohelix > Oreohelix idahoensis. The sequence continues at coordinate 27,841 of JAMPIV010016785.1, forward strand.
AAACTTTTTTTATTAATAAGATAACATAATAGGCTAGCCTAGATTTCAACACAGTAAGAAATTTGCAAGGATCATTTAGAAAATAATGCATATATTTTACTTTAGTAACCATTTTGTTCTGCTTCCACCTGAACAGTTTGTCTTAGTTATTTAGAGTTTGAATATTCCAAGTAGAGACCTGTTAGCCACATATATTTTTAAGTAACCAAAATTCATGGCTTTTGTAACAGTTTCCAGGCACAAGCACGCACACACACACACAAACACACAGAGAACCATACATAATTAGTGTAATACCATTAAACAAAAATAATGCAAAAGTACATTGTTTTCCTCAGTTAAAAGCTGCCACTAGGGAGGGTGGGAAAGTCTTTGTCTGGCATTCACAATGTCAGACGACATTGATCGCCAGCTGAGCCAAGTATCTGAGGCCTCATCCATGGGGAGTGATGTAGACTCATCAGAGGACATGGATGAAGATACTGAAAAATTCTACTACATTGACACAACAGATGACCTAGATTTGGACTGCCCAAGTAAAACTGATGATCCTGAATACTTTGAATACGAGCCTCTGCAGCTCATTGATACTGAGAGAATGCTGAATGAAGAAATTGAAGCCCTGTGCATGAAGTTAAAGGTACTCCATGTTGTCTGTTTTATGAGTTTTTTTACTGCTATCCTGAAAGCGGAAGTCTTAAAATGGAATAATAATTTTCATTACTCTTTCTCTTAACTTTTTCTGAAACAGTGTGCACATGGGTCCTACTATACAAACCTAATTCATTCCTAAAAAATGATTCATAATGCAAACATTATTTTCGTGATCTTTGTTTCAATGCGGAAAATTCCAGTGTGTTTCTGACTCGGATCAGGTTTGCCCCAAAACGATAAAAATTGTTATACATTTTTTGTTGTTGTAATCAACTGAAGTAGTTCACACGATTCAAAAAAAAATAATAATTTAAAAGAAGTAGGCAGTATTTTAGAATATGTGGAACCATAAATTTTATTTTCTTAGACTTTGTCATTCCGTCTACTTTTTCAAACTGCAACTTTTTATTATTACTTTACATGATGTAGGCTAGCATTCTTACTTATCTTGAACTGTTACATTAATGTTGTCATAATATGCTATGTCTTACTCATTCCTCATCTTTATCATTATCATCATCTGGTATCATACTGTCAAGGACAATGTTCTGTGAACACATTCAGGTCTCTGTTGTCACATATTACTTGTGTTGTTGACTCACACATGTTGTTACAGCATCCAGCATCCTAACTCATTGTCCGCCTACTGCTTCATTTTCCAAAAATGTTTCCCTTTTGTCACAATGTAATCCAGGCTCTCTTTTCTGAAACTATGCCTAATGACTGTTTCTTCCTGACATGTGTAATGATTTTCTTGTGTGCACTGGTCCCCTTTAGGACATTCTCATTAGAGCATTTTGCTGTTTGGTGGATTGCTAATATGGTTCTGTGAAATTACTTGTCTTTTGCTCCTCATGATTTTCCCCACTTGTTTACTCATTGTCTTATATTTGCTTTCATATAGTGTTGGAGTTTACATATGTTCATCATCATTATACCCCATAATGCTCCCTATGGAGCACAGAATCACTACTGCAGCTGGCTACATTGTAGGAATCCGGCACCAAAGCATTCATTTACTCGTGCAGCTGTGGTTTATGTGACAATTTGTTTTTATATAATGAAGTTGCCAGTCCAATTTATAGTCTCATATTATTCACCTCTTAAAAAGCATGCATATAGAGCAGTAGTCCAGTTCTTTCTGTCTCCACACAGACTCCAGGATCTCAACTTATGGTCTTTAACTTATTGTCTCAAAAAAAAAAGCCTGACAGTATCTGGTTCATTGCATCACTGTATTATTATTTACAGGTGAACCCATCTACGGCAAAGATGCTACTACTACGCCACAACTGGCAGAAGGAAAAAATCATAGAAAAGTAAGAGACGTGTAACTTTTGAATAGTATTGCAGTTTTGCTCCTTTAAGTGAGGAAATCTGATACTGGTAGAGCTGTTTGTAGCACAAAAGAGAAGAACATTGTGTGAGTTGCTTTGACATACACATTGACCAGGCTAACTTATGAACAGTTCGTTGAAAGAGCAGGAGATAACTTCTCATGGTAATATAATATGTATAGGCAGTCCCATAGCAGATTCTGCCATAGAGGAGTAAAGTGTTAGAGACTTCATATATATTAGGTCTCTGCTTTATGAGGTTGGGTGATCAGTTTCTAACCTCACTGCCTTATGCCTTCCCTAACTCTTGATCAGAGTCATGTACTGACTTGTTATTGATGATCAGAATTGATGTCACTGCTCTGCAGGTAAACCCATAGGTCTTCCTCAGCAAATGTCGAAGGGTATGAATGCTAATTGTTCCTGTTGCGCGTTGGTTGCATACACAACAGATGCATCCTCTCATTCATCCATCCCTGTTGGTTTTATGTTTGATGCCAAATTCCAGCAATCTTAGTCTTGATGATTCATCCATTGCAGTGTCAGTCTCTAACAGGCGATCATTAATTGCCCTCAGTATCTCTCCCTTATCCATATCCAATGCACCTTCATGGGTGCTCTCGAAGCTAGTCTGTCAGCTCTTTCATTGCCACATACACCTGCATGACTAGGACAGTAGATTCACACCAGTTCCTGAAGATTCGAGTCTTACTATGGATGTTTTCCATTCATGTCAGAGCCATCCACTTTGGACCTTCTGAAGATTGGATTGTGAGTCTTGTATCTAGTCTTGAATCAGACTGATTTTTACAGCTAAGTAGACTGGAGTGCAACACAGCCTTCTTTCAAACATGGTACTTTACCTCAATAAGCAGTGATGGTTTAGTACTCATGTTACAGTAATGGTCATAGGCAGCTCTAAAACAAAATCCATGGTGATATCACGAGAAGAAAGAAGACATCAGATTAAGCTGGGAGAACAGGTCCTGGAGCAGGTCGACCACTTTAAATACCTCGGAGCTATTATAGACCGAAAGGGAGGCATCAAAGAAGAGTTGGCCACTCGAAAAGCAGCAGCTGGGAGACTTTTTCAGGCCATAAATCGAGGATTCCTCAGCAAGAGAGAGGTTGGTAAGAAAACGAAGATGGCTGTATACCGCTCCACCTATGTCCCAGTCTTGACATATGGATGCGAGTCATGGGCAATGACTACAACCCACAAAAGCCAGATCCAAACCTCAGAAATGAGGTATCTGAGGAAAGTGGTTGAAGTAACAAGAAGAGACATGGTATGCAACCAGATGATATGTCAAGGCCTTAAATCCTACCCCCTGCAGACGCAAGTAGAACAGTCCCAATTAAGATGGTTTGGCCATGTCTGCAGAATGGGAGAAGATCGGCTACCACGACAAGCATGGAAAACAAAGAGCCAAGGATCCAGACCCCGAGGACGACCCAGAGTCCGCTGGGAGGACAACATTAAACAATCTTTGAAGGACCGAGGACTAGAATGGAATCAGGCCAGGAGGAAGACAGCCGATAGGATAGCCTGGCGCTCTCTCTTCCAAACCTCTACACCTCACGGTAGAAGGGGAACGACTAAGAAAGAAAGAAAGTTACAGTAATACAGATGATGATAATGCACAGAATCACTCATCATCATTATTCCTCTCTTACTCCTTATGGAGCATGGGCCCACCATGGCAGCCAGTCTCCTTATAGGAAGCTTGCACCAAAACATTCATATGCTCTTGCAATGATGCTTTCTGTAGCAATATATATTACATGATAAGGTTGCCAGTCTCATCCTGCATAATGAAGTAGATATAGGAACTGCAGTGCCAGCATAACAAATTTTGAGACATGGCAGCAAATATGTCGCCATCTCAGCCCTGTGCACACAGCCAGCCCAAAAATTTGAAAACACCCAACTGAAACATAACTAAGATACAACAAAAGCCATGGTAAAAGTTTAAGAATAGCATATTTAAAGAGAAATCTTTGACAGTGTCCAAAATTACGGGTGACTTTGAGAAAACATAAAATGAGGAGGCATTATCATCTTGTATAATCCATAGGCAGCCTTTGTAAATCTAATATTTTATTCAGTAGGTGTTTTAAATTTTATTTTTACAAGTTTACTATAATAACCAGTGCATTTTTTTATAGCCCTGGACAAAGTTCCATACATATTTTTGTTTATTGCATAATTCTGTCAGTTTTATTATTTTTATTTGATGATTAATTAACTTTGTACTTAATAAAATGAAATATGAGTGCCTATACGACTTATCCATTGCTTTCTTATTTCAGTTATCAACGAGATCCATCAGGATTTTTGATAGAAAGTCATCTAGCCAGTCGTAGGAAGCATGTATGTCTTTTAAATGAATGTATTTGTGTTTATAAATAAATGTATTGCAGAAAAATTTTTTAATCTTTCTCACCTTCTTATGTAATGTATATATACCAATTGCTGCTTAAAAGGGAGTTGGGGGGCTGAGTTTAGTTAACGGTGCCGTTGGTTATCTTGTAACAAACAGGGTTAGGGTTAAGGTTAGTGGTTGTGTAGTATATTAAGAGAGCTCTTAAGTGATTAAAAGGAATGTGGTTATGGATTAAACATTAGGATTTTAGGTTTGGACAGTCATATAGCCATTAATGCTAACTATAACCTTAATCCTGTTTGTGACACGATGACCACAAGGTGCCGAAGGGTAATGGCTAAGTTATGTTAGAAACAAGCAGTCAGTACATCCAGATATGACCTTGGCCAGAACCCACAGCAGATAAGGGGAGGCCGAAGAGAACCCGAATAAGAAGGAGGTTGTGGCTTCAACTGAGATCTGATAAATAGAGCCTAAAAAATAATTTAATACAGCCCTTAATAGAAATCTGCAAAAAGCAACAGTATCAGCTGTCCATTGCATACAGTGACAAAGAGTGGCTGACTAAAATGGCACTTGAAGTAAATTCTTGCAGATGAGACACTTGGCAAATTCATTCAGTCAATCTATGTCTGTTTCTTCACTGAATACTTGGGATACATTTCAACATTTATTGAAATGAGGCAGGAATATTTTAATTTGAATTATTTAAACAAAATTCAAGAAGACTGAACACAAAAGGTCTAGTTGAGACACCAGTTTTACTGTATGATGGTGGATCTCAAACCAGGTCATGGGGTCTTTTATATTTAGACACAGGCACTATTATAATGAATGGAGATTGTTTCTAGGTTGAAAGGGGGAGGGAGGGTGCCTCACCAAAACGAGCAAACATTCTTTTTTTTTTTTTAATTTTAATGTGGATGGACATCATAAAATTGATCTAGAAGCGCTGGGAACAGTACTGAAGAGTTTCACGTCTAGAGAGAAATAGAAGCGGATCTTCTTCATGGCACAGAGCCTGAAGAGCTCAGAAAGCTAGGAAGATGAAGGAGAAGCTATTTCCTTATTCGTGCATCTATGTGGATGCCCTGTACTTAGTGTAGCACGTGTGTGTGTGCCATTTGCTGCAGAAAAAAATATTTGCTTCATTATTTCCCTTTTTTTTTGCTGACCACATCACCTCTAGTGTACCGATGGTGAAGAAAATATGGGCCTAACACCATATTCCCAATATGCCTCAGTGGTCGTGTAACGGGATCCATTTCCTTTCTTTGCGGCTTATAGAGCTTCCATTGTAGCTGGCACCCTTGCAGGAAGTTTGCATCAAAGCATTCAAGTGCTATAGCTGGGGTGGTTCCTTTAGCAAGTTTTTTTTACATGTGGTTGCCAGCCCTATGTACAAGTGTTACTTGCTGTGAGGTTATTGCATGTTTTTTTTTTGTTAGGATAACCTTGTTGGACAGAGACCTACCTGCTCAGTATGCTGCACTGAATACTCTCGAGACAGATTTGCTGGCTTAAATTGTGGTCACATGTTCTGCAGAGATTGCTGGGATTTGCATTTCCAGACACAAATTCAAGATGGCAAAACCACAGGTGAGGTGTGATGTGTTTATAATCTTACTGTTGCATTCACAAGAAAAGTAGTACTTACTCTTGTAAGGAATAACATTCATGCACACGAAAGGAAAACCTACATGGATGGAGCAGAATATCAGCCGTTGCAGATAAAGGTAGACAAGATGGAAATAGAACTCCTGAACTATTACTGTCCAAACAACAAACCCCTGAGTCTCAGCTCTATACAGGTACCAGCCACCAACTTTATAGCAGTTGGAGACTTTAATAGCCACTCCCAGAGCTGGGGCTATAACCATCTAGATCACAGAGGTGAAGAGGTTGAAACATGGCAAGATGATCACTCCCTAATCCTAGTCAATAATGCCACAGATACTCCTACCTTCTACTCCAGAGTATGGCACACAACTTCAACACCAGATCTTGCCTTCGCCACCCCAGATATAGCTGGATCTGTTAGTAGAGAAGTAGGAGACCAACTAGGGGGAAGCGACCATCGCCCAATCTTTCTTACTGTCCAGAGTGCAACTCTCAGTACAGGCCCAGCCATTACAAGATGGAACTATAAAAAAGCCAACTGGGGTTTATTCAGGCATCAGGTAAACACGCTGCTGTCTACCCTCAAGGTACAGAACAGAGACATTAATGAAGTGGTAAAAGACTTCAACAGATGCATACTACAAGCTGCAAAAGAAACCATTCCCAAAGGATGCCGGCGTAACTACATACCATACTGGTCCAGCACACTCCAAGAATGTCAGGAAGCTATGGACAGGGCTAGAAAGGATGCAGAGTCTCAGCCTTCACTTGAAACTCACAACAAATGGAAAAAGGCTGTAGCAGAGTTTCAGAGAACAAAGCTAGAAGAAAAACGGAAAAGCTGGAGAACTAAAACGGCATCGCTGAACCTTGAGAAAGACGGCAGGAAACTTTGGAGATTAGTCAAGTCTCTAAATGAAGAGCGTTCCTCACCTAGGCAGACTATCACATTGGATGAAGGTGGCAAACTTTTCAGAGGAAAACAAGCTGCAGACCTGTTTGCTAGAAGATACAGTTCAGAAAGCAACTTACCCATTAACATAGACCATCAGAGAGAGATAAGAAAAGAAATACTGGCAACCATGGGACAGACAGATACTCCTGCCCCAATGAGGGAACCCATCACACTAGGAGAACTACAGAACGCTATTTCCAAGCTTAAGTTTCAAAAGTCACCCGGCCCAGACAAAATCAGCAACGAAATGCTAGTAAATCTGAGTCCAGCAACATAGACAAAACTGCTTGAGATATTCAACCACAGCTGGTTGAAAGGAACGGTACCCCAAGTATGGAGAGAAGCCATCACAATACCCATACTAAAGAAAGGGAAATGTAAGACCGAGGCTGCAAGTTACCGGCCAATCAGTCTCACAAGCTGTGTTGGGAAGACTATGGAGCGAATAGTCAACCACAGATTGAAATGGTATTTAGAGTCTGAGCAGATCCTGTTGCCGGAACAAGCTGGATTTAGAGAATGCTACAGTATAGAAGACCAAGTTACTTACTTGTCTCAAGCAATAGAAGATGCCTTCCAGGAGAAGAAAAAAGGTCCTAACGATCTGGGTCGACTTCAAGCAGGCCTTTGACAAGGTGTGGAAAGATGGCCTTATTGCAAAACTTAGGAGAAGTGGAATCCAAGGCAACATGATGAAATGGATCCAGTCATACTTGCATAACAGGAGAACTAGAGTCACTCTTGATGATCTGCAGAGCAGAAAAGTGTTGCTCCATCAGGGGGTACCTCAAGGAGGAGTAATTTCCCCAACACTCTTCCTTGTTTACATCAATGACCTGGTGAAAGATCTCCCCGCAGGAGTGAAAGCTGCCTTATATGCAGATGACCTAGTACTCTGGTGCGCTGATGAAAACGTCACCACAGCAAATTATAGAATGCAGCGGGCAGCAGACATGCTAGTGTCATGGGCAGAGAAATGGCTTATCACAATAAACACAGACAAAACCTCCACAACACTGTTCTCCCTCGCCCCCAAGGACAAAGCAGCTAACATACACCTAGGGACAGCCATGATCAAGGAAGAAAGCTACCCCACCTATCTTGGGGTGACATTTGACCAAAGGCTTACATGGAATAAGCATATTGAAAATGCAGAAGGAAAGGCCCGAAGACGACTAGGCATACTCAGAAAATTAGCAGGTACCAACTGGGGAGCAAATGAACGAAATCTAAAGAAGATTTATAATGGAGTAATAAGACCACACTTAGAGTTTAGCTCAGCAGCATGGTCATCAGCTGCTAACTCACATCTGCAGTCTTTGGACAAGGTGCAAAATCAAGCTCTCAGGCTCATTACAGGAGCCATGAAAACTACACCAATATCAGAGATGCAGAAGGTTGCTGGATTACAGACATTGTCCCATAGAAGAGACACAAAAACCATGATCCAGATGGAAAAGTACAACAGTATGCCAATGCACCCAATGAAGGCAAGACTAGATGATCTGGCAATGGGACGTCTAAAGCGTAGCAGCTTTGTGCATCGGGGAAAAAGACTTAAAAGACAGCATCAAGAAGACCTATCCATGAAGACAACACCACTGAAGCCCACCCTGTACCATGGGAGCAGGCCAGCAATGCCCTCCAAATTAATACACCAGTCAGTGGTCTCACAAGTGGATGTGAGTATAATGATCTGCAAAAACGAACTGCTACATTGAGTATGATCCAAGAAAGCTATCCCGATCAATCATGGATACATGCCTATACAGATGGATCAGCAACTAATGCTGTTAGGAATGGAGGTGCCGGTATCTTTATCTCATATCCTGACAACCACTATGAGACTAGGCACATTCCCACTGGTAAATTCTGTTCCAACTATACAGCTGAGGTTCAAGCTCTAGAGCAAGCTGCAAATATGATTTATAACACCAACTCTGACTGCCACCAGGTAGTCATCCTCACAGATGCACTGTCTGTCCTGCAAGCTCTCAAGGGTGGTAAACTCCCGCATCTGAGAAATGAACTAAACAAGGTAGCTGCCAAAAAGAGAACCATACTTCAGTGGGTACCATCTCATTGTGGTGTACCCGGAAATGAAAAGGCAGATAAACTTGCAAAAAAGGGAGGAGAATGTGAACAAGAAGATAATGAAGTCACATACTTTGAGAACAAGAGAGCTATCCAGACTATCAGAAGAGAACAGAACCAACCCAAAGACGACTATCACACTCTCGACCGGCAGGGACAGATAACTATTTTTCGCCTCAGGACAGGGCATAACAAACTGAATAAACACATGCACAAGCTACGATTGTCTGCTTCACCACTGTGCACATGTGGATTAAACGAACAAACTGCTGAGCATGTTCTACAGGATTGTCCTCTGTATGACCAGTTAAGAAAGATATACTGGCCCAATGACTCAACACTAAACTCAAAGCTATATGGAGTTAAAGAGGAACTTCAAACAACAGTCGAATTCATCATGAGAACTTGTCTGACGGTGTAAACATCAAAGATGCGATCGCAAGAAGAAGAAGAAGACAAGAAAAGTTTCTCAGATAGATTCTTCCTTTCATTATCAGATTCTCTGTTTCATAATCACTGTTGCCATTAAGTGCCAACTGAAGATTCCGTTAAGTTCTTGGACATGTCTGCCGACCATTAGGCCGTCTGTATCGCATCTTAACTAGCTCATCAAGTCATGTATGGCTTGAACATCCTTAGTCCTTGTTCGCCACAAATTTATGTTTGATCATAGTTGCTCATTTGTTTTTTGTTCATGTATTTATTTCCTTAAAATTAATTTGCAATTTATTGCTTAATAATAAATGTTTCAAATGTAATAGCTATTTTCTTCTTTCTTTTCAGACATAGAATGCATGGCAAAAGATTGTGTGGTATTGGTAACAGAAGATTTTGTGTATGAGATTCTCAGTCAGTCCAGTCTTCGAGACAAATATTCCAAGTTTTCATTCAGCGACTTCATTAAGGTTAGTACCGCTGTTTGACTTTCAGTGTATTTACAGCTCATTTAATGAATTGACGTATTTCTTTCACATCCTAAAGTAGTATGAGCTCTTCATCATTCTTCCAGCTTATGTCTTCTTCACCTCAATACTGGATTTATGTAGTCTTTCTGTCTTCTGTTTTGGTGATCTCCATGTATTTCTTGGTCACCTCACTTTCTTGACTTTCTTTGTGGGTTTCACTCTTAGGCATGGGTGGCTTATCTTCTCTAATAGTTTGCTTGGTATGTCTGCACGCAATGGAATGCAGAGGGAGACAACCACTAAAGTAGTCAAGATTTTTAAAAAACCATGTATGCCAAAACAGTTGGTGGTTTAATGGTTAGAACATTTGCCTTCCAGTTAAATGTTCTGTGTTCTATTCTTGGCAGAGTTTTTTTAACTTATTTATTTTAATTCAGTCATCTGTCTTAAGTTTTTATAAGTATGCTTTTGTTAATTATAGTTTCCAAGTGACTGTGTATGTTGACTGACTTCTTTGCGCAGTGAATGTTAGCGGGAAATAGAAAGAAACTGAAGATAGGAGAAATTGTGCTGTTTTCAGGATATAAGACAGAAGTCACACACCATAATTCACTTTGTGATGGGTAACTTGCTAGTTTTTGTAGATTAGTCAGAGAGTATGGGCTATTGAGTTCCTGCCTACTGATGTTTTGAATGACAGTTTTCTGTTGGTATTATTTTTTCTTCAGATTATTCCGAAAACATTCACTATCAGGTCAGAGCTAGTACTCTAAAGATAAAGAGGACACGGAAAGAACGTGATCAGATGGCTCCAGATGGAGGGCTTGGTTTGAATTAGTTGAGGGCTGATGCTCAGTATGGAGCTGAAAGGCAGTGAGAGATTGAACACTGTCTGCACATCGAAGGATGAATCTCCAACAACAGAGTGAGCACTTTCTCCACATCGAAGAATGGATCTTCACCAACTGTGATTAAGCACTGTCTCCACATCGAAGGATGGATCTTCACCAACTGAGAGTGAGCACTGTCTCCACATCGAAAGATGAATCTCCAACAACTGAGAGTGAGCACTGTCTCCACATTGAAGAATGGATCTTCACAAACTGAGATTGAGCATTGTCTCCACATCGAAGGATGGATCTCCAGCAACTATGCTACTTACTGTCCAAAGGATGTATACAACTGCTTAGACAGCACATGCTATGCTGGCTTGACCATGCCCGCCTCATGGAAGATGGTCTCATCCCCAACGACATTTTCTACCGGCAACTGGCAGATGGAAAAAGAACAGTTGAGCTACCACAGCTGAGGTTCAAAGATGTGTATAATAGAGACATGAAGGCATTGGTGATAAATCCAGCAACCTGGAAGGATGAAGCTGTGATTGCACCAAGTGGCGATGCTCCTTACGGCATGACCTCAGATTGGGCAAAAAGAAGCCCTCACAACAAGCAGAAGAGAAAAGAACATGCCGAAAGGAACACCAGGAAAAAAAATGCAGCTGAGGGCTATCACCTCAGACGCACATTCCCGTAGTCACCTATGACTGAAGGGGGCAACTACTGCTACTACTTCCTGTCCGTCTCTAGAATGTCGCCTTCCCAGTTTTGTTGTAGTCTTCCTCTTACCTGTTTATCTTCAAACATTCCCTTTATTGTGGTTTTCATTACATTCTTACGTTATTTATGCTCCTAATTCTAAGTGCTCATTTTAACGTCACACATAAAATGAGTACACAAAACATTTTAGTAATCTTATATTTTTTAAAATTGTTAGTTCTTTTTTCACATGACTAGGCACACAGTCTTGCCTCATGTAGTTCCCGGGAATCTTTGAGCAGACAAAGAACAAGACTATTCCTTCCTCAGACATGTCATAATGGGTGACTAAAATGAGGTTGTACATGGGGGATGGCAACCTGATCATATAAAACAAATTGCTACAGACACTAGTGTTGTACATGTACACAAATGCTTTGATGTAGGCATCCTGCAAGGAGCCCAGCTGCGGTGGTGGGCTTAGTGCTCCCTAGTGAGCAAAAGGAAAAAAGATAAAGAAATTCAGTGTTAGCACTGTACACATTGTAAAGAGTACATCGAACATTTTATCAATCTCACATTTTATCGTTATATTTCACTTGACAAGACACACAATGACAGAATCTGTAGTGAAGATGATGTAGGAATTTCGTGTTGGAAGGAATGTTTGAGGACACTGTGCAGTAAAGTTGCAGCTTTTTGTTCACATGTTTTGTTTGACATGATCTTCTGTGTTGCAGTCCCATCCAAAACTTCGGTTCTGTCCTGGTGTTGATTGCTCAGTGATCATCAAAGCTAAGGAGCTTAAAGCTAAAAAAGTGGAATGCCAGTCATGCAAGGCCACTTTCTGGTAATTTCTTTTCCACCAGTGTTGATTTCCTTCTTAGTTAATAGATCATAGATGTAATATATAAAAGGAAGGATCCCTTTAAACGCCCATTGAGGCATATATTGGGAATATGGTGTTAGGCCCATATTTTCTTGACCATCGGCACACTAGGGGTGATGTGGTCAGCATCACGCCGGCCGCCTTAACCTTCCCAGAAGGTAATATGTAAGTGCTTCCATTCTGTGTGGTGTCTGGGGGTCTCTAAAGAGATGGAGGAGAGGAGAGAGAAATTTGAATGTCTGAAGACTGTGGAGGTTGGTTTTGCACCACACTTGCACAGTTTAGTACTGAAATAGTGTGGCTATAAGCATAACTTATGAAGAGACAAAGAGTTTTATCAGGAGCAGATACAGGAACACTCAGGAAGCAGAGCATCCAAGCCACCAGTAAATTACAGCTCAGCAGAAGCAAACATGTTGTAATGTTCAGACTATGCACATGCCACAACAGATTGAGATACCAAGCCGAAGACATGAACTGCTGATGGATGTAGCTGAGGCACCAATGAAATGACCACTGAATATTTGCTGCAAAAGTGCCCAACATTTGAGAAACAAAGGAAACACATATGGCCGTCACAAGTACCATTCCTGGATAAACTCTAAGGAAATACTTACAACCTCAAGTTGACCACTGTTTTCTTTAAACATATTGAAGCTCAGACTAAAAGTGTAAGAAGAAGAAGAAGAAATAAAGTTGTGATATAAGGGTAAAGGATCCCGTTACACGCCCATTGAGGTATATTGGGAATATGGTGTTAGGCCCATATTTTCTTGACCGTCGGCACACTAGGGGTGATGTGGTCAGCATCACGCCAAAGTTGTGATATGCGGCAGGCAAATTCTACAATCCCTTGGAAATTGTTACTTTGGTAACCGGCCACTGCAGATTACTAGGACATCTCAATCGCCTCAAGATATCCCACACAAATGAATGCCCATGCGGAACAGGAATCCAGACCCCAGAACACATTCTCCAGACCTGTCCAACCCATGATGAACCACGACGTGCGACCTGGCCAAGGGGTGCTGAGCTCCAGCAGAAGCTATGGGGCTGCCGCGCCGACCTGGTAAAGACTGTGGACTTCGTCCTGGCGACAGGCCTGCAGATTTAGCATGACTACAAACTGAACGCAGAAGAACAGAAGAAGTTACTTTGGTAGACTATTTAGAGGGCTTTAAATACTGTTTATTATGTTTCTAGATCTATTCTAAAAATGTGGAGGTGTAAGCAGGTTGTTTATTGACTAAATTATATGGTGATAGGTAAGTAATATATTGACCTGTTGTTGGTTGCTTTTGGATTTGTGCCAGGCCATCTTACATATGAACATGTTTGCAAGGAGGGGAAAAATCAAGCATTACTGAAGCATTTATATGGCAGTCTTACTTGACAGATAAAGCTCTGTAGGAAAATTTTAGGGAGGAGATTGGACTTCTTATAATTAAGAGAGGAGATATGGCTTGATGTGAATTTGTTGAAAGCCGACAGTGCGCCCACAGAATGTGATGTTATCAAATAGCTTACACTTCTTCTATTTTTAAGCTTCAAGTGTGGGCCTGCTTGGTATTTTCCCACAGAATGTGATGTTATCAAACATATGGTTTACATTTCTTCTTGGGCTTTTAACACATTAACTACCGCAAGCCGGTGGGACCGGCTTTTGAAATCCTATTATTTGGACCGCGAGCCGCTCAGAGCGTCGAACTAATTTTAGTAATAAAACGAATGAAAAATGTACTGAAACACTTTCTGATCTGGTTCGAAATTTTAAGTTGCTACCGGAAAACAAATTACCAAAGCATGGTTGTTGTAGAACATTGGAAAATTGATATTATGTTCATATTTTTCAGCGTTTTGGGTGAGTTACCAAATCGTGTAAAACTGTTTACCGTGGCAACTAGTGATAGGACCACAAAAAATGCAAGTCCTCGGCCATCGGATCGGAGGGCCGTTATATAGCAACAACCTCTATTAGAGTTACAAATGGTGCTAATTGTAATAGTACATTCATTTATCTTTAAAATGACGTGTAATTCATAAAAATCTGTAAACAATTACAAAAACTACCGCTTACGTTGTGCAAACACCTACAGGATAAAAATGGGGAAAAAATTTAATTCGGCAACAGTGTGTTTTTCAATTCTGTAGTTAATGTGTTAAGCTTCAAGTGTGGACTTGCTTACCACGCTCCCACAGAGTGTGGTGTTATCAAACATGTGGCTTACATTTCTTCTTGTGTTTTTAAGCTTCAAGTGTGGACTTGCTTACCATGCACCCACAGAGTGTGATGTTATCAAACAGTGGCTTACAAAATGTGAAGATGATTCAGAGACTGCAAATTACATCAGTGCCCACACGAAAGATGTAAGTGTGTCATTGTGTCATTGACAATGTCTCATTGACTTGTTGTAAAGTTTGAGGTATTGATGTTACTAAAGTTATTAATGTTTTATTGATTTGATAAATTATCAAATTAATGTGAAGCACTAATACCATGTATTGAGAAGGAAATAAGAATAATTAATATTTTTCTGTTTTACTGTAGAGTATCTGAGTGGCAGAGTGGTTAGAACATTTGTTTCTTGCGGCAAAGGGACTTTGTTTGAAACCAGGACTCATCACTCTTCAGTTCACCCAGCTATACAACTGGGTACCTGACTCTACTTTTGAATTAGGAATGACAGAAGAAATGGGGACGGGGACTGGTCCCTCTATCTCATAAAGACCCGAGACCTAGAATAAATGAAGTCTCTAACACTTCATTCTCCTGTGGCAGTCTCTGCTTTAGGACCACCTTTACCTGTTTAAAAAAAAAAAATTAGTTTGTGGGAAGAGTGTAGGTCATTAATTATCATGTCTGTTTTATTGGCTGACAGGTAATTAAAGTTAAAGAGACTGTAGATCAGATGCCATCTTTATATTACTGATTTTTACAGATGAAACGTAATGAGATGTAAATCGTTATTGTAATACCTGTTTTAACAGCTTGACGAATTATAAAAGTAAAGGAGATAGTGTATAAAATACTTGTTTGTTTTGCTGATTTGACAGATGATTTCATCGATGTCATATCTTTTTTTTTTCCATTGCAGTGTCCTAAGTGCCATGTGTGTATTGAGAAAAATGGAGGATGCAATCATATGGTGAGGATGTTATAATTTTTTTTAAACGCTGTTTTTTTTTATTACTATTTTGTATTTATTCAGAAATTTCAGCGCTGCCATTTGTTTAGCTGGTTTTATTTTCTTCTGTGAATATTGTTCATTGTTTGCCTTTGTCTTAGTTTCAAGACATAAAATAGTTTAGCTTGGTCTCCTGATGATCTAAATGTCCGACATCATTTTGCCTGACTCCGTTATTCACTGGCTTTCCTCTATTTTAGGCTTCTTTATTTTATCCATCTCTTTTTCACAATCTTTCTTTTATGAAGTTTATGTTTATTTTTGTGAAATGTTTGTGTATTTTTATGACTTCACTTTCATTCATGCTTAATGATGCCATTGTGATAGCGTTAAAAGCTTCTCCGGATCTTGTAGCGGATTTATCATAGCAGGGCTTCTTTTTTTGTTATTTTATTTTCTCCTTTTGATTTTCGTTGATTGTTGAATTTCTTGTATTGATAATTTTTTTTCTGATTTTGTATTTTTCTGGCTTTATTATTTCTCTTCACCTGTGTTGTTATATTTCATATATATTTGTTGTTGCCCTTCTTATCTGTGTTTCTCATCCTGTTACGTGTTTGCAGTGTCTATATTATTTTTCTTTAACCTGTCTATATTTCTTGTCCTTGTTGCCTGTTTGTAACTGTGGCTGATGAAGGTTGATACCCGAAACGTCCCGTGTTTTCTGTGTACCATTAATTTGTAAAACTGATTCAATATTGTTTTATCTTTTTAATATATGTAAATTTTTCTTAAAAAATACCATGCAGTTGTCTAATTTTAATACTTGTCACACTTTTGTACCATTTCTTTAATCAATCACCGTCATTTTCCTTTTTGCTCCTTGTGAAGCTCAGAGCCACCTTTGCAGCTGGACCTCCTTACATAAGGCATGCACCAAGCATTCTTCTTCTTCTGCGTTCGTCCTGAAAAGGACATTTGTTACGTTGTGTCGCCGTTTACAGCAAAGCTGCGATATTTGCTCCTTTTGGCTCGAGACTTTCAGCATGGCATTTTTGGGACCGGGTTAGCATTTCCTCTTCGATCCCTACTCTCTCATCCAGACTGCAGTGATGCAGCCTGTTTCCAGGACCACCACTTGGAGGTGGAGTAGGGTAGTCAGCTCTGGTTTGCTGACCCTGACGCAAGCAGTCAAGCTACGAGTCGCTGACTGCATTTATCACTGTTGCTGCGTCTTCGGTCCCACACCAAGCATTCATATGCTCTTACACTGGGGTTTCTGTAAAAATTTGTTTGACATGATGAGGTTACCAGATTCATACACAGCCTCATATAGTCCCCTTGTATGACATGTCTGGGGGTACAGCAGTCTTATTCTTTCTTTGTCTTATCAGACAACTACACAGGGCCCTTTAACCAATGACATTGTTTAATGGTATCCATCAGAACAGACATCACATTGGTACAGAATTTACTCAGTAAAGACTTAGTAACAATTCAGAACTATATGAATTTTAATTTTTAATAAAAAATTCAGAAACTGTATGATTTTTACTTTTTAGTAAGAATTCAGAACTACATGAATTTTAATATTTAGTAAGAATTCAGAACTGTATGAATTTTAATTGTTGGTTTTTACCTTGCATGAGAAACATTGATCAGTTAAATGACACGTAAATGAACATCTTCGACAGCAATGTCCAGAATGTAAACATGACTTCTGCTGGATGTGTTTAGGAGGTACGTACTTGTGGTTTCTGTGTGAACACAGTTGTGTGACCATAATGCTGTTTAATGGTTCTGACATTAGACAGTGTTTCTGTATGTGACAGTGTTTCTGTATGTCATAGTTTTTGTATGACTGAAACAAATTATAGCTTCTGTTTTATACACCCTATGTAGTTCCCCTGGATCTGTGTGGAGACAAATATGCCTATTGCTCCGTTAGGCATGTCATAACAGGGGACTAATATGTGGTTGTGCATGGGGTTGGCAGTGTCATCATATACAATTAGTTGCTACAGAAAGCACTTCTGCAAGAGTTTGTACGTAAGCATATGCTTCGTCAAGGGGGCCGTCTTCTAACGTGGCTCCATGCTGCATAGGAAACGAAATGGGAGCTGGTGTTTGAATAGTCACCTGGCCATGAAATAGTACTGCATAATTAATTTGAGCCCATGTTATTGTTGTTCAGGATCAACATCATTGCACTCCAGGCAAACCCATAGGTGCTCAGTCTCCCACAGCAAATGTCGAAGGGTATGAATGCTAACAGTTCCTGTTGCGTGCTGATTGTACATACGCCGGATGCATCCTCTCATACGTTCATTCCTGCCAGTCCCACGCCTAATGCCAAATGCCACCAATCTCAGCCGTGATGATTCATCAATTGCAATGTCACTCTCTAACAGGCGATCATTAATTGTCTTCAGTATCTCTCCCTTATTCATATCCAGTGCATCCACTATAGGTGCTCTTGAAGCTAGTCTATCAGCTCTTTCATCGCCGCGTACCCTGCAAGACCAGGACAGTAGATTCACACCAGTTCCTGAAGATTTGAGGCTGCTATGGAGGTTTTCCATTCATGCCGTAGCCATCCATCCATTTTGGATCTTCCGAAGCATGGACTGAGAGTCTGACACAATAACTGCTCTTGTCAATGAAGTTTCAGACAACCACCTTAAGGTGCTGTCCTACAGTGAAAACTAACTTTTGTTCTAATAACATTTTCAAACTTTTTATGTGCTCAATAGACACAGTGTATGTTCATGAACCAAATTCCACAGTTTATTTTGTTAAAAAACATGTGGTTACCATGGTAACCAAAAAAAACATCCGCCATATTGGATTTTCACCACTTTTCGAGAGCTAAAAACTTATGTTTCCCATTGACCAAACTTTATCAAATTGCACACACATGTTGTGACTGACAATTAAAACAATTTGTCACATGCTTTTTTTGATAAGTTTAAAATTCTATTTTTAATGATTTTTAAACAAAATTACACTTTATTTGTATGAAAAAAATGAAAAAAAAATATTTAAAAAAATATATCAAAGCAAATTACTAAAATATCAAAAAAAGCATGTGACAATTTAAAGGTACATATGTGTACTACATGCATGCCAAATTTCAGACTGATCTATTAGATAGTTTGTAAAAAATAACATTTTTTGTTAATAAAATGTTAGTTTTGAGAAAAATGCATTTTAGTCACCGAGTTACTTGTCTTGGAGGGATGGTCATAAGCAGCTCTAAAACAAAATCCATGGTGATATCACGAGAAGAAAGAAAACATCAGATTAAGTTGGGAGAACAGGTCCTGGAGCAGGTCGACCACTTTAGATATCTCGGAGCTATTATAGACCGAAAGGGAGGCATCAAAGAAGAGTTGGCCACTCGAAAAGCAGCGGCTGGGAGACTTTTTCAGGCCATAAATCGTGGATTCCTCAGCAAGAAAGAGGTTGGTAAGAAAAAACGAAGATGGCTGTATACCGCTCCACCTATGTCCCAGTCTTGACATATGGATGCGAGTCGTGGGCAATGACTACAACCCACACAAGCCAGATCCAAACCTCAGAAATGAGGTATCTGAGGAAAGTGGTTGAAGTAACAAGAAGAGACATGGTCCGCAACCAGACGATCCGTCAAGGCCTAAAATCCCATCCGCTGCAGACCCAAATAGAACAGTCCCAACTAAGATGGTTTGGCCATGTCTGCAGAATGGGAGAAGATCGGCTACCACGACAAGCATGGGAAACAAAGAGCCAGGGATCCAGACCTCCAGGACGACCCAGAGTCCGCTGGGAGGACAACATTAGACAATCTTTGAAGGACCGAGGACTAGAATGGAACCAGGCCAGGAAGAAGACAGCTGATAGAATGGTCTGGCGCTCTCTCTTCCAAACCTCTACACCTCACGGTAGAAGGGGAACGACTAAGTAAGTAAGTAAGTAAGTTACTTGTCTTGTCCAATATACTCCATTCTGGGAGGCTGAATGTGTTTAAAATTGTCCAGCACTATATGCTGCACCTCCTTCAGCTTCCTGCAGCTGCTCCTCTTGCCTTTATCTTGCCTAATTTTTCTTCTTTCCTTCTACATGGTAACCAAAAAAAAAAACAACCGCCATATTGGGTTTTTCACCAACTTTCAAGAGCAAAAATCTTATGTTTACCATTGACCAAACTTTATCAAATTGCACACACATATTGTGACTGACAATTAAAACAATTTGTCACATGCTTTTTTTGATAAGTTTAAAATTCTATTTTTAATGATTTAAAAAAAAATGCACCTTATTTGTATGAAAAAAATGAAAAAAAAAATATTTTAAAAAAATATATCAAAGCAAATTACTAAAATATCAAGAAAAGCATGTGATAATTTAAAGGTATATACGTGTACTACATGCATGCCAAATTTCAGACTGATCTATTAGATAGTTTGTAAAAAATAACATTTTTTGTTAATAAAATGTTAGTTTTGAGAAAAATGCATTTTAGTCACCGAGTTACTTGTCTTGTCCAATATACTCCATTCTGGGAAGCTGAATGTGTTTAAAATTGTCCAGCACTATATGCTGCACCTCCTTCAGCTTCCTGCAGCTGCTCCTCTTGCCTTTATCTTGCCTAATTTTTCTTCTTTCCTTCTACATGGTAACCAAAAAAACAACAACCGCCATATTGGGTTTTTCACCAACTTTCAAGAGCAAAAATCTTATGTTTACCATTGACCAAACTTTATCAAATTGCACACACATATTGTGACTGACAATTAAAACATTTTGTCACATGCTTTTTTTGATAAGTTTAAAATTCTATTTTTAATGATTTAAAAAAAAATGCACCTTATTTGTATGAAAAAAATGAAAAAAAAATATTTTTAAAAAATATATCAAAGCAAATTACTAAAATATCAAGAAAAGCATGTGATAATTTAAAGGTATATACGTGTACTACATGCATGCCAAATTTCAGACTGATCTATTAGATAGTTTGTAAAAAATAACATTTTTTGTTAATAAAATGTTAGTTTTGAGAAAAATGCATTTTAGTCACCGAGTTACTTGTCTTGTCCAATATACTCCATTCTGGGAAGCTGAATGTGTTTAAAATTGTCCAGCACTATATGCTGCACCTCCTTCAGCTTCCTGCAGCTGCTCCTCTTGCCTTTATCTTGCCTAATTTTTCTTCTTTCCTTCTACATGGTAACCAAAAAAAAAAAAACCGCCATATTGGGTTTTTCACCAACTTTCAAGAGCAAAAATCTTATGTTTACCATTGACCAAACTTTATCAAATTGCACACACATATTGTGACTGACAATTAAAACAATTTGTCACATGCTTTTTTTTGATAAGTTTAAAATTCTATTTTTAATGATTTAAAAAAAAAATGCACCTTATTTGTATGAAAAAAATGAAAAAAAAAAATATTTTAAAAAAATATATCAAAGCAAATTACTAAAATATCAAGAAAAGCATGTGATAATTTAAAGGTATAAACGTGTACTACATGCATGCTAAATTTCAGACTGATCTATTAGATAGTTTGTAAAAAATAACATTTTTTGTTAATAAAATGTTAGTTTTAAGAAAAATGCATTTTACTCACCGAGTGCCTTGTCTTGTCCAATATACTCCATTCTGGGGGGCTGAATGTGTTTAAAATCCTCCAGGACTATATGCTGCACCTCCTTCAGCTTCTTGCAGTTCCTCCTCTCGCCTTTGTCTTGCCTCTTGCCTAATTTTTCTTCTTTTTACAAGTTTGTCAGCCTCATGTTTCTGGCTGTTGGCCAGACGTTTCCTCAGTCGCACCTGTCCAAGGCGTATTGAGTTTGTTCCAGATGCTTGACCACACAGCCTTTTTATTTCTGCACTGGCTGATGGACCAAAGTTGAACTCTCCAATGGCCACAAGGACACTGAATTTGGCTTTTTTTAATGAAACAAATTTCCGCTTGCTGCAACGACTCCATATAACATTGTGTAGGCTTTCATTTGCATTTTGTGTAGCACCTAGCTGACATCGCTTCAGCAAATGCTGATCAGTAAGACGCTCATAAATAGGGGCTAAGTGCTTATGGAGCAGGTTGTAGTCTAGCGGAGTGTGAACCTTGGTCTCGTGTGGTCCGGCAGCTTCTCCTTTGGCGATGGAAGCCTGATAGAAACACCAGGAGTCTTTGCCTGGGGGACACAAATTATGTTGGGGTTTGTCGTTTGTCGAATACCCATGGTAGAGAGAAGCCATGATGGCTTGTTTCATCTCTGGGGCTGTACTATGCTTGCGGATGGCCCTGGTGTAGTAAATACACAATTTTCGTATGGCATTTTGGGTTAGACGACCACGGCCATTTCCCCCAAGGGTGACTTTTTGTTTCCTGCAGTCAGTAATCAGTGTCCTCAGTGCAGTGCCTAATCGCTTTGCAACATGGTTGACGCACTCTTCTTTGGTTATGTCAACTTCTGGTCCATACGGTTTGATGTCGCAGAGTCTGTTGTAGGCCTTGGAATCGCCATCTGATAGCAAAACAGTGTAGCGTAGCTTGTGATTTGCGACTGAACGAAGAAAGAGAACTTCACAGGCTTTTACCTCCATCATTCCGGCTGACCCTTCGTAATTACGGCCGCAGTCCTTCTGATGCTCTGCTTTCCATTTTTTCAAATTTGTCAGGCTGATTTTTTAGTTGCCACTGTCCAGTAGTCTCACAGGTGTGACAGAAGGAAGACATAACATGCGTATCGATGACCATGCCAGTCAAGATGTCAATAACACTGCCAACACCTATCAGTGACTTATGACCTCTAGTTAGCCATGTTGCATCAAAGCTGACAGCGATGTCAATGACTTCTTTTTTATTAATGGTACGATGCTGACTCTTAGCGTGTTCAGCTCGGACGATGCTGACGGAACGTTGAAATACTGTAGAGTGCATGGTATCCAAATGATCAAAAATTTGATCTGCATATTTATGAAATGTTTTCTGGTGCAGGCCAGGGAGGTCTAGGTTCTCACAGAAGAGATTAAATGTATATGGGCCCATTCCAGACATGAGGGCACCAAGAACAGCAGATTTGTTGATTGCATGTCCACGAGGGCCGCGGCCTGCTGGTTCCCTCTCGGATGTGTACGTTCTAGAAATTGCTTTTTCACATGTGTGACACACAACTTCCAGGAAGAAAGAGAAACCTTTAGACTTGGTGTTGTCAGTTCTTGTTTGCAATGTGCTTTGCTTACACAAATTGCAACATACATTTTTAAGAAGGTTGTTGAAGAAAGAAATATCGACAATGGTTTTATACGTAGGTTTAGGCTGAGCGCAGACAGTATTATGAGATGCAACATTCTTGCTCGTGCTCAAGCTAATTTTTATATCAGATCGACTTGGGCCAGGCACTACTGGATCTGCAATGTGAACCATGGGCCTATCGATGAGTGGGATGCAGAAATTCCACGTTGTTTGTATAGGCCTATCAGTTTTTGTATAATTCACCGCTAATTCTGTCTTACCTTTACCACTAGTAGAAATCACATACTGTCGACGCAACCTGGCAGCAGATATTTGCTTTGATCTCTTACTTATTCTACCCATTTTGAAGTAATAGAACACAATTCACTGAAATTTAAACAAGAAAAAATATCGAACTTCCAGCAAACAATAATTGTTGACTGGCGGAAATGGCTGTTGCTTTTTCTGCATCTGCGCACGCAGCCCAAATGTTGTTATGACCAATCAAAACAGTTGTTTACGATTGTGTCTTCAATGAGTCGGGAATGAGGGAATGAGGTCACCACGTGACAACTTCTTATAAGGCAATTAGCGTAAAATTACGGAACTTTTCAAACACATTTTACTCAGAGCTATGAAAAAAAATAGTTTCGAATTTGCGATATTATGGCAGACAATGAAATTCCCTGTGTATCGATACCAAATAGTGCCCGATATGGATAGGGTAACTAAGGTATTATTGAGCAACAAATCTTGCTTTTTCGGCACAAATTTGCAAATCATAGCTGAGGGTGGGTACAGAAAATATGCTTTTTGATGCATCAAATGCATTTTTTATGTTATAAAATCTTGCTTATTCGATTCCTCGATGATTATTTAATAAAATAAGCTCAAAAGTAAAAAATCGATATTTTTTACGTAAAATCGAGTTTTCTCTACCGGGGATCACCTTAAAGCAGTAGTAAGCTGCCTCTGCCTCCATTCTCATGCTGGAGGTTGTTGTCAAGTAGGCCCCGCTATGTTCAGAGACAATCATGCCCTTAATTCTAGCCGAGAAGCCCCATCCTGATTTCCCACCACAGGCTACAGACCCATCAGTGTACGCAACGGCATCACTATTCCCAACATTTTCATTTATCAGTTGATCAATTTCCAGTTCTGCTTTTCCATTTCCCCAAGCTCTGCATTCTCTGCCAAGGCTGATGATGACCTGTTGGTAGGTCGCCACATTCTCAGTAGACCTACTCCACTCCTCTCCCTTGAATATGTTTTCAACTGTGGTCACCTGTCGAATAATTGACTCAGCCTGCACCATCCATGACATCCCCCTCTTTATTCGTACTCCCTTGATGTCAGCTATGTTCATGTGTAGAGGATGACTTTTATCTGTGGTTACTCGCATATAGGCTTTTACCTGAGGCATCGCATATCTGGATTTAATAGACAGCAATCCAAGCATATACCACATTGTCACAATGGGGGTATCTTGCGTACAGCCCAAGACTAAACGCATCCCTTCATTTTGAATGCGTTCCAGTCATTCACATTGTGATACTGACAGCGTGCGTATTCCCAGGCCATACTCAGCTACTCACAAGACCAGATGATGATATAGAAGAAACAGTAGTCTCTACTCGAGGTGCACAGCAGCCATTGTTTTCAGGGCTGCTAGGCCTCTTTTGCATTTCTGTATGATGTGATCAACATAGTACTTATATGATAACCCGCGATCGAAAGTAACTCCAAGATATTTGAGCTTGTTGCGTCTTTCAATTGACTGCCCATTGAGAGTAGTGTCTGGGAGATCTGCTTTCAATATGGAGTTGTTCAGGGACACCATAGCACACATGCTTTGTTAGGATTGATTTTGGAGTAGGTTTCCTCACACCATTCAGAAACCACCTCTAGAGTCCCTTGTATGCTTCTGACCATTTTTTGTCTGTCTGAGCCAGTCCGGTAAATGAGTATGTGATCGGCAAAAGTTAATGTTCGTCCCAGACCTGTTGGTTGAATTGCAGCTACTTTTGCTGTATAGATGTTAAAAAGCCCATGACTATTGTGTAATACTGTATTTTTGTTTGAGGATATTTGCATGAGCATGAAAAAAAGTCTTGATTGAGCACAGTTGCTTACCATGAAATAAGACTGTCATCATTATCTCTATCTTTGCTCCTTATGGAGCATGGTGTCATCACTGCAGGTGGTCCCCTTGCAGGAAGCCTGCCCTAAAGCATACCCATGCTCTTGTATTTGTGGTTTCTGAAGCAATTTATTTTTCATGATGAGGTTGCTAGCTTATACACTGCCTCATATTAATTACCTCTTACTATATGCATGAGAAACCAGTTGTCTTGCCTACTCAGAAGGCCAGCCACACAACATAACACATTAAGCTGACCATACAACAGTTTCAGAACTACCTCAGCTTAAGCACTGGTACACATAAAAGCTGTCTGTGGCAACAGGAAAATTCTCAACTAACTTCAGAGCAGAGGCAGAGGTATTGAAAACTGCAGCAGAGGTCCTCGTGACAGAGGAAAGCACAGAGAAACAAGTTGCTTTCTTCACAGACGCACTGTCAGTAATTGCAATGCTAAAGAGCCAGAATAATGCAGACTTGGATGACCTAAGAGTAATACTATACAAACAAGTTGTGTATCCCATCTCATCACAGTAATGGCTGCTCAGCCTGTTACAAGTATAACTTTCAAAGAGGCAAAGAGTTTTATCAGAAGCAGATACAGGAACAAATGGGAAGCACAGCATCCAGGCCATACATAAAATGATGCATGTTATCAGCTCAGCAGAAGAGAACAAGTGTTAATGTTCAGACTCCTCACAGGCCACAACAGATTGGGATACCACCTATTCAACAAGCTAAAGATAGGAACTACCAATGAGTGTAACTGTGGCACCGATAAAATGACTGCTGAACATCTGCTTCAAAGATGCATGACATTTGAGGAACAGAGAAAGTACATATGGCAGTCACCAGTCAAACCCATTCCTGGAAGAGCTCTATGGAAATAGAAATAACCTCAAGCTAACCACTGCTTTCTTTGAACAAATTCAAGTTGACATCTTAGAGTGTTTGACAAAGAAGAAGAAGAAAAACTACTCATGAAGACTTGTAAATAACAAATATGGTTCCCCAAGGAACAGAGGTCCATTCATACATGCAAACAGAGGTCCATTCATACATGCAAACAGAGGTCCATTCATACATGCAAACAGAGGTCCATTCATACATGCAAACAGATGCCCATTCATACATGCAAACAGAGGTCCATTCATACGAGGGATGGTCAAAAAGTAATGCCTCGTAATTTTTAATTTCATTCAATAGGCAAGAAAACAGATAAAATTCACATTGAAATGTAGCCCCAAGTCTGAACTTCAAAAATTTATTTCTCAATGTAGTCTCCGTTATTTGTTACAGTTTTTGTCCATCTTCTCACAAGGGCATGTATCCCCGCACGGTAAAAATTTGTGTCCTTTTTCCTAAACCACTGGCGTACGGCGTGTTTAAGGGTCTCGGTGTCCTCAAAGTGATGTCCGTGAAGATCTTCTTTCAGTGGTCAAAACAGATGGAAGTCAGAAGGTGCAAGATCGGGACTGTAAGGGGGATGTGGTAATAATGTCCAGCCAAATTCTGCAATCGCATCAATGGTGCGTTTAGTGGTGTGTGGCGTGGCATTATCGTGCAACAGTAGTGCAGTTCTCTGATCTTTTAATGGGTAAAGTCGCCGAAGATGACCTCTAAGCTTCTTCAAAGTTTCAATGTAACGGTCTGCATTCACTGTGTTTCCCTGTTCCAAGAAGTCGAGAAGAATCACACCCTTCTCATCCCAAAACACGGAGGCCATAACTTTCCCTACAGATGGTGAACTTTTGAACTTCTTTCTTGTCGGCGATGTTGTGTGATGCCATTCCATTGACTGTCTCTTGGATTCTGGTTAAAAAAAATGAACCCAAGTCTCATCACCTGTCACAATATTCGATAAAAACTGTTCTCCTTCAGTTTCATAACAGTGCAGGAGGTTGATGGCTATGGTCACCACGAATGATGCCATCAACTCGATGAATGTTGTGTGGAGTCACTGCGGTAGACGGACGGCCAGTCCGCTTTGCGTCAGCCATTGAGGATTGACCTACTTCAGCTTCGTCACAACGATGTACCCAACGTCGGACAGTGCTAACATCCACTGTTGAATCTCCATAAACATTCTTCAAACGTTCGTGGATGCGAATTGGGGTCTCGCCTTCAGCATTGAGGAATTCTATGACATAACGTTGTTTTAACCGAACGTCTTTGGCAGCCATTTTTAAACTGTTACAATGGTGCCACCTGTTACTGAAACAGGTTGGTAATGCTATACAGTGCAGAAGAGTGTTTGAGGAATCCTGCTAAATTCACAAATTGCACACCGATGCAGTATTTACATACATAAAAAATAGGAGGCATTACTTTTTGACCTTCCCTCGTACATGCAAACAGATGCCCATTCATACATGCAAACAGAGGTCCATTCATACATGCAAACAGAGGTCCATTCATACATGCAAACAGAGGTCCATTCATACATGCAAACAGAGGTCCATTCATACATGCAAACAGATGCCCTAAAACACTCCAGAACAGTCAAAAACACTTGCTAATTTTGTCTTTCAGATAAAATAATGCGTCATAAACCACCTATTAGTGTTAAATTATATTTTATTTTACAAGATACATGACAACTCTGCTGGTGATTAATTAGCATATTGTATGCTACAGAGTATGAATTAGAGTACAGGATTACTGTGTGCCATGTGACACAATATTAAGCATTTGTAAGATCATACAAATAACCTTGATATTTCTGTTACAGATTGGATTCAACTACATGTTTAAATAAAACCTAGTTACTAAGTAATACATTTTTGAAAGTGTTCAGTTCTTGTTGAATCACCCTGTATTTCAGATGACGAGATGTGTGATTAGTGCTGTACTTGTTATGAATTATATTTCAGATTGGAAGTCACATGGTAGTGAATATTATGAGTGTAGCAGATACAAAGAAAATCCCAATATAGCCAATGAATCAGTACATGTACAAGCAAGAGAAGCCTTAAAAAAATATCTCTTCTATTATGAAAGGGTAAGAGAAACTGAATTTGTTTTGTAATGTTTAGAAATCAGATGTTATGAAAAAAACTGTTTATTGTGGAGCAGTTATTGTTGAACGGAATTGACATCATTGCACTCCGGGCAAACCCATAGACGCTCAGTCTCCCTCTGGATATGTCGAAGAGTGTGAATGCTAACTGTTTCTGTAGCTCGCTGGTTGTATACACGACAGAGGCATCCTCTCATACGTCCTTCTCTGCTAGCCTTACGTTTGATACCAAAATCCAACAGTCTTAACCTTGATGATTCATCTATTGCAGTGACATTCTCTAACAGGCGATCATTAATTGCTCTCAGTATCTCTCCCTTATCCATATCCAGGTCCCCACTGTGGGTGTTCTTGATGCTAGTCTGTCAGCTCTCTCATTACCACATACCCCTGCATAACCAGGACAGTAGATCCACACCAGCTCCTACCTACAGACTCGAAGCTTCTATGAAGCTTTTCGTTCATGCCGTAGCCAACCATTTTTAACCTTTCAAAGCATGGACTGAGAGTCTGACACAATGACTGCCTTTGCGGAACAGTGAAAATTAGAAACAGAGCTCTCCAATATTCATCGTTATCTCCTTTTTACTCCTTTTGGAGCATGAAGCTGCCTCTGCAGAAAGCATGTGTCAAAGCACATGCTGCTGCAGCAGTGAATTCTTTAGCAATTTGTATTGCATGATGGGATTGCCAGCTCTGTGCATCTCACATTAGTCGCCTTTTAGGGCATGCCTGAGGGAGCAGTAGTCATGTTTTTTTCGTCTGTACAGAGACCACCAGGAGCTACATGGAGCATCTCCAGGATTCATCATCATCACCCTTCAGCTGCCCAAGGAGGACAAACCTTCAACAAACCCATGCCAAGTCCTGTTGTCCTGTTCTTCAATGTTACCTACAGATAAATACTGTTGTCCTGTTCTTCAATGTTACCTACAGATAAATACTGTTGTCCTGTTCTTCAATGTTACCTACAGATAAATACTGTTGTCCTGTTCTTCAATGTTACCTACAGATAAAAATACTGTTGTCCTGTTCTTCAATGTTACCTACAGATAAATACTGTTGTCCTGTTCTTCAATGTTACCTACAGATAAATACTGTTGTCCTATTCTTCAGTGTTACCTACAGATAAATACTGTTGTCCTGTTCTTCAATGTTACCTACAGATAAATACTGTTGTCCTGTTCTTCAATGTTACCTACAGATAAATACTGTTGTCCTGTTCTTCAATGTTACCTACAGATAAATACTGTTGTCCTGTTCTTCAGTGTTACCTACAGATAAATACTGTTGCCCTGTTCTTCAATGTTACCTACAGATAAATACTGTTGTCCTGTTCTTCAATGTTACCTACAGATAAATACTGTTGTCCTGTTCTTCAATGTTACCTACAGATAAATACTGTTGTCCTATTCTTCAGTGTTACCTACAGATAAATACTGTTGTCCTATTCTTCAGTGTTACCTACAGATAAATACTGTTGTCCTGTTCTTCAATGTTACCTACAGATAAATACTGTTGTCCTGTTCTTCAATGTTACCTACAGATAAATACTGTTGTCCTGTTCTTCAATGTTACCTACAGATAAATACTGTTGCCCTGTTCTTCAGTGTTACCTACAGATAAATACTGTTGCCCTGTTCTTCAATGTTACCTACAGATAAATACTGTTGTCCTGTTGTTCAGTGTTACCTACAGGCTGAATTATGGGACAGATAAACAAAATAAAAGAGAAATTGGCAAGAAGACAAAGATGACTGTATACTGCTCCTCTTATGTTCTAATCTTGACGTATGGATACGAGTCATGAGCAATGACTCATCATCATATCCCTCCACTCCCAAAGGAGCATAGGCCTTCAACAAACACATGCCAAGTCCTCCTGTCACGTGCCATCATCTCAAGTTCTTTCCACGTTCTCCTCATCATTTTCACCTCTGTTTCCAGCTCTCTTCTCCATGTGCTTCTTGGTCTACCTCTATGAGCTATGACTGCAACCCACAAAAGCCAGCTCCAAACCTCCGAAATAAGGTATCTGAGGAAGGTTGCTAAGTAAGAAGAGGAGTCATGGTCTGTAACTAGACGATATATCATGGCCTCAGAACCCAGTCCCTGCAGATCTGAGTGGAACAGTCCCAATTATGTTGGTTTGTCCATGTCTGCAGACTGGGAGAAAATCAGCTACCTCAACAAGTATGGAAACTAAGAGCCAGAGACCCAGACCTCCGGGATGACCCAGAGTCTGCTGGGAGGACATTAGACAATCTGTGAAGGACCGAGGACTAGAATGGAACCAGGCCAAGAGGAAGACAGTCAATATGACAGTATGGCGCTCTCTCTGGAGAACCTCTACACCCCAGGTTAGAAGAGGAACAACTAAGTAAGTATAAACAAAATAAATTACTAAAGGCCATAGGGATGTATTGGACAAAGAAAAATACTAAAAAACCCATGGGTAACTTTACAGAGGGTCTCGTTAAGATGTTCTGTAAGTGACTAATATAAATCAAGCAAATCATTGCTTCATTATGACCTGAAAGAAGCAGTATACAAGAGGAAAGTTAGAATGGTTTGTGTCAGTTGGCAAAATTGATGGACAGAGACACAGATGACAACATAGAGAGATGATGCTTTGAATCAAGCAGGAAATGCCTCAATAGAATCCTTCTTTTCCTTCTCATGATGAGATATTGCTGGCATTGTATAGGGCACTTACTTATTTACTCATTCCTCTTCTACTGTGAGGCGTAGAGGTTTGAAAGAGAGAGTTCCAGACTATCCTATTGACTGTCTTCCTCCTAGCCTGGTTCCATTCTAGTCCTCGGCCCTTCAGACATTGTCTAATGTTGTCCTCCCAGCGGACACACAGAGAAAACATGGTGAAAGGTTTACAAGGCAGTCCTTGTTCTGGCATGCCCAGGGTAAAATGTAGAGGAAGTCTGAAAAATACACGGAGAGGAGAATTGGAGATAGAAATGACAGGGATAAAGATGACATGTAAGGGCCATGAGTGGATGTCAAAGGGCAGGAGGGTCTTTATGTGAATTTATTGAAGGTGATGCTTCTCAGGGAGTTGTAGGATGGTGATGATGATGAGACATAATAAAGGATAGTTGTTCTTTTCATTATTCTGCTGTTTTGATGTTTATTTTGTCCTGAAAAAAGCATAAGTAACAGTAATGCTGGTTGTTTTGTTAATTTCATTCTGTAGAACTGCTCCTGACATATTTTCTTTAATTCTGCTATTGTTACAGATTTTAGTGCAGTTATATATTCCTACAGAGAGGACCACAGTAAGAGCACATACATGTTTTAGTGCAGACTTCCTGCAAGGGGGGACCACCTACAGTGGTGGCTCTATGCTCCGTAAAGAGTGAAAGGGGAAATATTGATGATACTTGTTCCCGTCTGGTAGACATTACTGATTTTAGTAACCTACAAATTCTATTTTGTGTCTGTTCTTCCAGTGGGAAAACCATGCCAAAAGTCTGCTGTTGGAAGAGACCACCACATTGAAGATTACAACAAGAATTCATGACAAAGTCATGAACAACCAAGGAACGTGGATTGACTGGCAGTATCTGCTCAAAGCTGCCACACTACTGAAAAAGGTAGGACATTTTGAATGTAGTGGGGTGGAAGCCAGCTTTCAAATGATTACCGGAAAAGTATTGATCATAAGTTGTAGTCTTTAAGTTTCACATCAAGGTCTTTCTGTGTCTTCTTCATTCCCTTCATCTGTCTGTCTCCATGTTTCTTCTCCATGTGCTCTTTGATCTCCCTCTGCTTTGCTTATGCTTGGGGGCTTCAGAAAAAGGACTGCCTAGTAATGCTATCAACAGGTTTCCTCAATGTACCTCATGAAAGTGAATGAGTCATGTGCTCCTTATGTGCAGACTGTTAGTTTTTGATTAAGCCGTTAATTTCCTGTACTTTGAGAAAGTTGAGATGGGTATGACACAGTCACAGGAAGCAACCAGTTAGTGTAACCAGACATTTCCTCAACTGGAACCCACAGGGGAAGATAATGGAGAGGTCAAAGGAATTCTGGAGAAGAACTGTGAAAGAGGAAGCCAAGGCAACCAGGATGTCATGGGCAGAACTGCAAACGAAGGCCTAGAGTAAGAGTTTTACTTCTTTTTAACTTATTTGCATTTTTTGTTCTTGCAGTGCCGGTACACGTTACAGTACACATATCCTTATGCCTACTACATGGGCAAAGGATATAGAAAAGACCTGGTATGTTTTCTGTATCTTAGATTTAATTTAATTAAGTGTCATAGTATTTCTGTGTTTATATCATTATCTTAATACTGTTAACTGTAATCAGTTGTGAAGTTAAATTAAGATTTTCTTGTACGTTGTTGATGTCAAACATTGAAATAAATTCCTTCTCACAATACGAAAAAAGTGATATCACCATTATGTGTCAGTTGTGGTGGTGTGGACAGTCAGTTCCTTCCATAGTAATCTCTCAAGTACATCATATACTACTGGACAAAAGTTAAGGGCCACCATTCAGTTTAGACAAGGTTTATATAATTGATTGGCAGACTGTAAAAACAAGTGAAAATGTCATTAAAACTGAGCTTAGAGAAATGTGTATACATTTCTGTGTGCGCTAGGTTAATTTTTTTTAAATGTCGAAAAACTGGGTCACTTTAACCCGCACGTGAAAATTGCCATTGTTGCTGCAAAAACTCGTGGTTTTTGCAACACGCCCCACTAGTTCAAAAGGTGAAAAAGTGAGTTGAATTTGAATGCACGTGGAAAATGATCATCGGTAAAGAGTGTTCACCGTTGGTATGCAATAAATCGGTATGACAAGTGGTCGAAATGATCACTGCATTAGCCATGCCACCAAGAAGAAGTCTCAGCACTGTAGACCGTGGTCGAGCCATGGCATGGATTCAGGATGGTCAATCTGTTCGTCATGTTGCAAGACGTTTAGCAGTGTCCCACTCTACCATTCAGAGACTTCTTGAGAGATTTCAAGCTACCGGACATTTGGAAAATCAACCCTGCTCACGAAGAATTATATAAACCTTGTCTAAACTGAATGGCGGCCCTTAACTTTTGTCCAGTAGTATATATTCCCTGTGTCAGCAGTTCAAAAGAGTAGTGATACAGTGGATCCTTTTTCACTGCAATATCCCCAGAAATCAAGAGGCTGACAGATTGGCAAAGGAAGGGGGAAAGCTACCACAACTTGATACAAGCATAACTTGTGAAGAGGCCAAGAGTTTTATTAAATGCAGGTATAGGAACAAGTGGGAATCAGAACATCCAGGCCATAATAAAAATGATGTGTATTTCCAGCTCAGCAGAAGTGAACAAGTGGTAATCTTCAGACTTTGCACACGTCACAACAGATTGGGATACCATCTATTCAGCAAGTTAAAGATAGGAACTACAGATGAGTGTAACTGTGGCAACGATATAATGACTGCTGAACATCTACTTCAAAGGTGCCCAAAATATGAGGAACAGAGAAAACACATACGGCCATCACCAATGCCATTCCTAGAAAAGCTCTACCGAGATGTCAACAGCCTCAGACTGGCCATTACTTTCTTTGAACATATTCAAGTTGACATATGAGGGTGAACAAAGAAGAATGTGCCAGGCCTTCCTGTTTATTTGTGCCAGGCCTTCCTGTTTATTTGTGCCAGGCCTTCCTGTTTATTTGTGCCAGGCCTTCCTGTTTATTTGTGCCAGGCCTTCCTGTTTATTTGTGCTGGGCCTTCCTGTTTATTTGTGCCGGGCCTTCCTGTTTATTTGGGCCGGGCCTTCCTGTTTATTTGGGCCTGGGCCTTCCTGTTTATTCGTGTCAGGCCTTCCTGTTTATTCATGTCAGGCCTTCCTGTTTATTTGTGCCAGGCCTTCCTGTTTATTTGTGCCAGGCCTTCCTGTTTATTTGTGCCAGGCCTTCCTGTTTATTTGTGCCAGGCCTTCCTGTTTATTTGTGCCAGGCCTTCCTGTTTATTTGTTTATTTGTGCCAGGCCTTCCTGTTTATTTGTGCCAGGCCTTCCTGTTTATTTGTGCCAGGCCTTCCTGTTTATTTGTGCCAGGCCTTCCTGTTTATTTGTGCCAGGCCTTCCTGTTTATTTGTGCCAGGCCTTCCTGTTTATTTGTGCCAGGCCTTCCTGTTTATTTGTGCCAGGCCTTCCTGTTTATTTGTGTCAGGCTTTCCTGTTTATTTGTGCCAGGCCTTCCTGTTTATTTGTGCCAGGCCTTCCTGTTTATTTGTGCCAGGCCTTCCTGTTTATTTGTGCCAGGCCTTCCTGTTTATTTGTGCCAGGCCTTCCTGTTTATTTGTGTCAGGCCTTCCTGTTTGGTGTCATCCACTCAAGGTCTTTCCATGTCTTCTGTATCCCTGTCATGTCTGTCCTCAGATCCGTTCTCCGTGTGGTCTCCCCTCTCTTTCCTTACCCTGGAGATTCCAGAACAAGGACTGCCTTGTAACATTACCATCTGGTTTCCTCAATATTTGTGGTTTTGTAATATTGTTTTCCCTCTAATAATTCCTTATTTGATTTCTTATCTGCACATGGTATGCTTGGTTCCCTCCTCAGTAACCACATCATAGAAGTTCTTTTTTTTTGTATTTTGTTTGGTCATTGTCCAAGATGTCCCTCTAAACAGCAATATTCATCATCATCATCTTGTTCGCTGTTTATGAAGCCACAACTGCAGCTGACCCATGCAGGCAGCCTGCACCAAATTACATTCTTCCTGTAGTAGTGCAGTAGTAGCAATGTGTTTTAAATGCTGAGATTGCTAGCCCAATGCTTACTTACTTAGTTGTTCCTCTTCTACCGTGAGGTGTAGAGGTTTGTAAGAGAGAGCGCCATACTATTCTATCAGCTGTCTTCCTCCTGGCTTGGTTCCATTCTAGTCCTTGGTCCTTCAAAGACTGTCTAATGTTGTCCTCCCAGCGGACTTTGGGTCGTCCTGGAGGTCTGGATCCCTGGCTCTTAGTTTCCCATGCTAGCCATGGTAGCCATTCTTCTCCCATTCTGCAGACATGGCCGACCCAGCCC
Organism: Oreohelix idahoensis; assembly: GCA_024509875.1. NCBI lineage: Eukaryota > Metazoa > Mollusca > Gastropoda > Stylommatophora > Oreohelicidae > Oreohelix > Oreohelix idahoensis. The sequence goes on from JAMPIV010016785.1 coordinate 62,776, forward strand.
AATGCACAGCCTCATATTAATCAAGCCTGAGGGCGCAGAAGTTCTGTTCTTTTTCCATCTCCTCAGGAACTACACTGGGCAACAGCAGTATTAGTTCTGTACTTTCTCCATCTCCTCAGGAACTACACTGGGCAACAGCAGTATTAGTTCTGTTCTTTCTCCATCTCCTCAGGAACTACGCTGGGCAACCGCAGTATTAGTTCTGTACTTTCTCCATCTCCTCAGGAACTACGCTGGGCAACAGCAGTATTAGTTCTGTACTTTCTCCATCTCCTCAGGAACTACACTGGGCAACAGCAGTATTAGTTCTGTTCTTTCTCCATCTCCTCAGGAACTACACTGGGCAACAGCAGTATTAGTTCTGTACTTTCTCCATCTCCTCAGGAACTACACTGGGCAACAGCAGTATTAGTTCTGTTCTTTCTCCATCTCCTCAGGAACTACACTGGGCAACAGCAGTATTAGTTCTGTTCTTTCTCCATCTCCTCAGGAACTACGCTGGGCAACCGCAGTATTAGTTCTGTACTTTCTCCATCTCCTCAGGAACTACGCTGGGCAACAGCAGTATTAGTTCTGTACTTTCTCCATCTCCTCAGGAGCTACGCTGGGCAACAGCAGTATTAGTTCTGTTCTTTCTCCATCTCCTCAGGAGCTACGCTGGGCAACAGCAGTATTAGTTCTGCATGAAACAGTAAAACTCCCTCATTTTTATCAAAGTGAAATAAGAAGCTAGAATGCATTCTCAGTTATGCTTTCGTGACTTAATCAGACTGGCACAGTAATTTTTTTTTTTTTTTAAGTCAAAACTGTCCAACACAAGGGTCAAATAACTTCTACAGGTCTATAACCTTTTATCTGAACAGTGAAATATTCTGAAAATTGAGTATCTTTGGGCCACTTTTTGATCACAATTTGGGTGATTTCTGAATATGTTGACGACTTTGTGCTAATTTTTAAATACAGTTTGTGTGACTTTGGGCTAATTTTTTAATGCAGTTTAGGTGAGTTGGGCTACTTTTCGAATACGATTTGGGCGACATCTGAAAACCAAAAAATCCAGTTTCTGAAACAGAGCTATCCATGAGGATTTAGGATATAAAGTTACTGCCCTGCAGGTTATTTTGATGATACGCTTTGAAACCCAGTGAATCTTTTACGTAAGACATAGTGGGTTTTTCTTCCCCAGTTTGAGTATCAACAAGCTCAGCTAGAAGCTGAGGTGGAAAATCTGTCTTGGAAGGTGGAAAGAGCTGAGATCACAGATAGAGGGGTATGAAAGCATTTCTGCATGACCACTTTAATTTTCCTCATCTTTCTCGTTGACTTCTATGTTTCTTTCAGTTTGACTCTCACACTGTTCCTGATACTTGAATACACAATGTCATACATGTTTCTAGTCTTTCTGCTTTTAAAAATAAAAGAAAATACTAAAGATATTTAATAAATTAACACATTAACCACCGAATTGAAAAACACACTGTGGCCGAATAAAATGTTTTTCCCATTTTCATCTTGTAGGTGTTTGCACAAAGCTGTAGTTTTCGTAATTGTTTACAGATTTTTATGAATTACACGTCATTTTAAAGATAAATGAATGTATTATTACAATAAGCACCATTTGTAACTCTAATATTGGTTGTTGCTATTTAACGGCTGTCCGATGGCCTAGGACTTGCTATATTTTCACAATTATAACTGCTTGCGCCCCATCTCTATCAAAATCACTATTTCAAACAATGTGCACACCGTTTTCATTCTTGTCCTCATCGCTAAATCTATCAGTCAATTGTTGAAACAAGTTTCTAGCCTATTCAGCCGTTAGACGAGATGTACACGCATTTGTTGTGGTCCTATCACTAATTGCCACGGTAAACAGTTTTACACAATTTGGTTATCCAGTGTTCTACAAACAAACATGCTTTGGAATTTGTTTTCCAGGCATTAAAATTCTTTGTACTTTTTTCATTCTTTTAGTAACTAAAATTTTATTGACGTGTTGGATGGAACTCATATATTGTTGAAACCAGCTAAAATAATTACATGGCAGTCTTTAATCTGGAATCCTCAGAATAAAAGAAATAGTGGAATACCCAAAAAGAGATGGAGAAGAAGACTGGAGATGGGCATAAGAAGAAAAAGAAGACATAAACAGAACTTGAATTTATGGCTCAGAACTGAAGGATGTGGCATAAACTAAGTGTAGGCTTGTGCTCCACAAGGCAAAGAAGAACTATAAATGAGCTAGCCCATCTTTATTTGGTCAAAATCTTACCCTTAAACTTGTCTGAGACATTTTTTTTGCTTCATAGCTGCATTCCCCATCTCTCTGTTATTTCTTTGCACTGCCTGTATCACTTGCCTTCTTTACACAGTATGATCATGAGTTATGTCCTTGTGCACTTATAATACAAAGAGTTATTCATCTTTATTTCCCTTTGCTCCTTATGGAGTCACCACTGCTAAAGGTCTTCTTTATTTAGATATGTGGCCCTAGTATAACCGATGTACCTTGTGTCTAGGTTGAACAGGACCATGCCTCGCCATAACAAGACACAGTTTTATTTTTTTAATTATTTTTTTAAAAGAAGACCTAGCATAATTTGAGACTAGTGTTTTTTTGTCATCAAGGCATGTAAGGAGAGAACAAGAAAATATTCAGTGGGGTACTGAAAGATGAGACAGGTCTGTATTTCAGAGCTAGCATTTGCTGATGATGATGTCCTGATTGCTAAATCAGAGGCACATCTCCAATCCAACCTGCAAGTCTGGAAGGAAGAGCTGGAGAAGAGAGGGATGGTCATAAGCAGCTCTAAAACAAAATCCATGGTGATATCACAAGAAGAAAGAAAACATCAGATTAAGTTGGGAGAACAGGTCCTGGAGCAGGTCGACCACTTTAAATATCTCGGAGCTATTATAGACTGAAAGGGGGGCATCAAAGAAGAGTTGGCCACTCGAAAAGCAGCGGCTGGGAGACTTTTTCAGGCCATAAATCGAGGATTCCTCAGCAAGAAAGAGGTTGGTAAGAAAACGAAGATGGCTGTATACTGCTCCACCTATGTCCCAGTCTTGACATATGGATGCGAGTCATGGGCAATGACTACAACCCACAAAAGCCAGATCCAAACCTCAGAAATGAGGTATCTGAGGAAGGTGGTTGAAGTAACAAGAAGAGACATGGTCCGCAACCAGACGATACGTCAAGGCCTAAAATCTCACCCGCTGCAGACCCAAATAGAACAGTCCCAACTAAGATGGTTTGGCCATGTCTGCAGAATGGGAGAAGATCGGCTACCACGACAAGCATGGGAAACAAAGAGCCAGGGATCCAGACCTCCAGGACGACCCAGAGTCCACTGGGAGGACAACATTAGACAATCTTTGAAGGACCAAGGACTAGAATGGAACCAGGCCAGGAAGAAGACAGCTGATAGAATAGTCTGGCGCTCTCTCTTCCAAACCTCTACACCTCACGGTAGAAGGGGAACGACTAAGTAAGTAAGTAAGTTTTTTTTTTTTTTTTTTACAGGAGTAAGTGTAAAGTAGAGGGATGTGTTCTTGAAGGTTAAATTTACATCCTTTGTAGCATATTTTTGTTTCTACTACTAGCAGTTAGTCAATCAATACCCTTTAGCTCCCCTAGGAGTATAGGCCTTCAACAAACACATGCCAAGTCCTCCTCTCACGTGCCATCAGCTCAAGTTCTTTCCACATTTTTATCATTTTCACTTGTGTCTCCAGCTCTCTTCTCTGTGAGTTTATTGGTCTATTTCTGCATCACTTTCCCTGGAGATTCCAGGACAAGAACTGCCTTGTATAAGTGCTTTCTTTGCTTCCCTAGACAGTATTTAGAGCCACCCCTAAACTGTGGTGGGCACTTCTCCTGTGATCAGTTTCTTACTCTCTGTGCATGCCCTTCCACCTTGTCTCACAGAGACAAATGATATAAATCTTGTAATTCCTCATTTCTACTGCTACTTGTACTGTTGTCCCTTGTTTGTTTAGAGTGTGAATGTTTCAGGTGCCAATCCTGGAGATTTTTCTAGATGAAAAAAGTTAGTCGGCAACCCAGACTCCTTTCGGCTTTCTTTGGGTTGCTTCATGCACCTCCTGTCCAGAGGGTCTTTGGCTGCAGAGTTGATTTCTATTCTGTAGGTGTCTTATTTGTAGTGTTTGTTGACGTTTTTGTGGTAAAAGATTTTTACAGGATAGGGGAACCAGCTCCATGCCCAACCCTCCTTAGTAGCTATTTACAATATGTCTAGTAGGGTACAGTGTTACTATTCTTTGCTCACCTTTTTGGCCCTGGTGACACATGGGTGTTCTACCACTTGCACCAGTGCTTAATAAATGCTTTTATGACATTTTTATGGTGTATAAAGCAGATTTTAAATGACAATGTGACACTGATTATTTCTATCTCAATTTACGAAGTAAATATTCAATAATTCAGAGTAAATACAAAAGTTATTAGAACAAATGTGCCAATGGATACCCAGATTGCACTTGTGGATACACCCCTACAAGAACTGGACTCCTCCCTATATCTTGGCATTAGTACAGACAAAGTTGGAAGAACAGACAAGGATATCAAGATAAAAATATAACAGCTGTCATTGCACTGAGGAAGATATGGGATTTAAAAGACATTATGGGGCATGGAGCCACCATTACAGCTGCCCCCCCCCCCCCTTGCAGGAAGCCTGCACAAAGTACTCACATTACAGCTCCCCCCCCCTTGCAGGAAGCCTGCACAAAGTACTCAAATTACAGCTGCCCCCCCACCCCTTTGCAGGAAGCCTGCACAAAGTACTCACATTACAGCTCTTCCCCCCCCCCCCCCCCTTTTGCAGGAAGCCTGCACAAAGTACTCACATTACAGCTGCACACCCCCCCCCCCCCCCCCTGCAGGAAGCCTGCACAAAGTACTCACATTACAGCTCCCCCCCCCCCCCTTTGCAGGAAGCCTGCACAAAGTACTCACATTACAGCTCCCCCCCCCCCTTGCAGGAAGCCTGCACAAAGTACTCACATTACAGCTGCCCCCCTTCCCTTGCAGGAAGCCTGCACAAAGTACTCACATTACAGCCAGGCCCCCCCCCCCCCACGCCCCCCCCCCCCCCCCCCCCGGCAGGAAGCCTGCACAGCGTACTCACATTACAGCTGGCCACCCCTAGGAAGCCTACACAAACTACTCACATTACAGCTGCTGTAAAATACTTCTCGTTTTTATCCATGATACTTAGAAGTGCTGTAAAATACTTCTCATTTTTATCCATGATATTTAGAAGCCTGATGTAGACTTCTTCTCATTTTTATCCATGAAGCTTAGAGGTCTAGCGTAAAATTCTTCTTTTACAGATTCTTCTTTGCCACTAGCTGGCTTAAAACATTGGATGATGTTCATTTTTGTTGTCTTTTTAAGTTTTAAATGTTACTTTCCATTCTGCTGGAGCCCAGAACACTTTCTTGATACTATGGGATAACTTATCTATATTTGCTTAAGTCTATGCTTTTCTGCTCACACTCCAGTAACAAGAATAATGTGTAATCATGACCAAATCATTGTCACTGTGTTCTCTGAAATCCTGTCTTCATCATATTACTATGTCACATGACATATGACACACATTGAAAAAAACCTGTTGACAGCATTGCCAGACAGTCCTGGTACAAGAAGCAGAAGTAATTTGAAGAATGAATGGAGAAGAGAACTTAAGACAGAAATGAAAATGACGAAGAAGACACAGAAATGCCTGATGGCATATGATAGAAGGACTTGGCATGTGTTTGTTGAAGGCCTATGCTCCTTGGGCAGCTAAAGGGTATTGATTGATTACATGTGTACTTGAATGTTGATGGTAACCAGTGCTTACTTAACTTATATACTTCATCTACAGGAGCTGGAAAATCAAATGGATGTGGCTGAGAAAAGACGGCTGACTCTACTAAAAGATTTTTTTTAGATGTCTAGCATGTAGATAATATGTAGTTTGTATGGTGGATGTGTCCTGTGTGAGCTGATGGAGTTTACAGATTTTAATATCAATACTGGCACAGTTCAATGTCTTCAGTATATCTGTTATAAACTGGTACTTCAGTATATCTGTTATAAATGTGTACAGTTCACAGAGTTTCATATATCTGTTATAAAAGCTGGTACAGCTTATAGACTTTAGAATAGCCATTATAATAAACTGGTACAGTTCACAGGCTACAGTATATCTGTTATAAATGTGTACAGTTCACAGGGTAATATGTCTATTATAAACTGGTACAGCTCATAGACTTTAGTATATCCATTGTAAACTGGTACAGTTCACAGACTTTGGTATATGTGTTATAAATGGGCACAGTTCATAGACTTCAGTATATGTTATAAACTGCTACTGTTCAAACACTTTAGATTATGTTATAAACTGGTACAGTTCATGCACTTTACTGATATCTGTTATAAACTGGTACATTTCACAGGCTTTAGTGTATTTGGTTATACAGGTATAGTTCACAGACTTCAGTATATCAGTTATAAACTGGAAAGTTCACATTTTTATGTGTTATAGCCGAGCACAGTTGATAGCTTCAGTGTATCCATTATAAAATGGTACAGATCACAGGCTTTGTTATGTTTGTTATAAACTGGTCAGTCAGAGACTTTTGTTATATACTGGTCAGTCAGAGACTTTTGTTATAAACTGGACAGTCAGAGACTTTTGTTATAAACTGGTCAGTCAGAGACTTTTGTTATAAACTGGTCAGTCAGAGACTTTTGTTATAAACTGGTCAGTCAGAGACTTTTGTTATAAACTGATGATGCCGTAGGGGAGTGAGGTGTAAGAGACTTTTGTTATAAACTGATGCTGTAGGGGAGTGAGGTGTAAGAGACTTCACTGTACTAGGTCTAGCTTTATGAGGTTGGATGACCAGTTACTTTCCTCACTGCCTTTGCCTTCCTTGACTCAAGAGCAGAGTTAGGTATCCATTTACAGACTGGAGCATACTTGGCATAAGTATTTTGAAGGCCAAAGATCCTAGGAGAGCTGAAAAGTAAAGAGATTTGAGTGTGATGCTACCAGGTTTCAAACCCAGAACCCAGTAACCTTGCTACAAGAGGCAATCGCTTGAACCACTCAGCCACTCATTAATAACCTTTACAAAATAATATTAGTTAAGTACAATGCACAGAAAGTATAAGTTTGTTGAAGGCCCATGCTCCCTGGGGAGTTAGAAGAAGAAGAAGAAGTACAATGCTCATTAAGTTTTGCATCACATTTTTTCTTGCAGACTTGAGTGAAAAACATGTTTTATTTGAGTAGCCTTGTATTTTGTTGTTAATTACCTTCTTTGTCCATTTATAGTCATCATATTGTTAGTTTGCAATTTGAAATAAGGTATTGTACCCACTAACATGAAAATTCTGATATGAGTTGACCCACATCTTAACCTCAGATATTTCACCCAGTATACAGGGGACCAGCTGCATTGGTGGCTCTATGATCCATAGGGAGCAAAAAGGAAAACGGTGATGATGAATTTACATTGGATGTGTAGACCTTTGACAAAGGATGATGACTGTCCAAACTAATGAAGCTCTATGAGTTCCCCCCATAAGTTCATTAACCTAATAAGGAAAACATTTGAAGACTTGAAAAGTACTTTTCTTCAGGAAAGGCAACATATAGAACCATTTGAGAAAAGAACTGGAGTGTGGCAGGGATGCCTCTTGCCACTGCTTCACTTCTTATTGGCTATAGATTGGATTAAGAAAATGAGAACATCAGCCATCAGAAATAAGAGTTCAATGGACTCTGATAATACAACTTGGTGATCTAGACTTTGCCAGTGACTTCTATCCCCATAACCAAAACCATCATCAAGGTTAAGACTGTTGGAATTTGGCATCAAACATAAGGCTAGCAGAGATGGACATATGAGAGGATGCATCCATCGTGTATACAACCAGCGAGCTACAATAACAGCATGCACACTCTTTGGCATATACTGAGGGAGAGTGAGTACCTATGGGTTTGCCTGGAATGCAATGATGTTGATTATGTTCAACAATAACAGTAAAAAAAAACAAAAAAACACACACCCACACAAATAGTAATACGTCTTACAAGGAGAAGGACAAGAAAAACCTACGTTGCGGCCACAAGGCCTTCGTCAGGGTAACAGTAACCAAAACCAGATGAGAGACGGTAAAAAAAATAGTGGATAGTAAATCACAGCAGTTAGTTCTGAACATCCACAAAGACAAGACAGCAGCTATGAGAATAAAACACACCCCTGCAAGATGTGGGCTCGTCGGTATATATTGGCAGCAGCCTACACAAAGTTGGAGGAATGGACCTGCCATATCCCAGCACAAGCTGAAACATTATGTGTGTGCGTGTAGTAAATAAAACATTGATGCTGCTGAAAACATGTCTTCCAGGTCACAACTGTGCCTAGATGTGCAGACGGGAACATGCAAAAGTTGAGCTGTTTCTTTTTTCAGTTTTATTTCAATATTTGAAAATGTATTGTTTAAAGTATTTTCAAAGATGGGAAGGTCAAGGAGTACATTGAGGGAAAACACTACAGTAGAAGACAAGGTTGGAGATATTCTTGTATAGAGATGGAAGAAAGCATCTGGGGGGGGGGGGGGGGGGGGGGGGGGGGGGGGGGGGGGGGGGGGGGGGGGGGGGGGGGGGGGGGTTGGCTGTGATGGACCTCCGTTGTTTTCTGTCACTCATGTTGATGGTACACCCATGTCCTCCTCTTGATATTCCACTGGGTCATCTTCTTGCCTGTTTGCCGTCAGCTTTTTTCCTTCATTCATGGTTGTGAAGAAATTCTTTAAGTTTTTTTAAATATGTTCATAATATTTTATCTAATTATGATTTCTTTCTCTAAAATTCTTTTTATTCACAATTTATCATCGACTTCTTTGCTGTCTTTCATTCCATGAGTTACTGCATATTCTTTTATCTCTACAATTAGGCACAATGTAATAATGAAAAGCATATTTAATACCTGAAGATCTTAAGTTTTAATTTGTTTCTTATTACATCTGTTTTGTTGTATGTAGTTTTGGCCATTAAAGTTCTCTTCTAAATTTCTGTTCAGTGGCCAAGTAAGGGACACTTTTTATTTGTTCCGCTGTCTTTCCATTTATTGCTTTGTTAGTTAAATATATTTTTTTATAGTAGAATGAACAGGATTTCTGCATGTTCAGTGGTGGGCGCAAGTAGTGCAATGCAATACTTGTAAGTATTTATAGTTACAGTGTGGTGCACTTTTCAAGTGTCTGCAAGTTTTGTAGGAGGTAATTTTCAATTTTTTTGCCAGGGGAAAAATAAACCTAAATAAAAAAATTTCAGTGGCATAATTTCATTGTACGTAAATTAATTCCAATATTTCATTTAAAAACATGACAATTGCTGATCTGCATTATTTATAGCCACACAGCAATTACTACACCTCTCATGTCTCCTAGTAATTCTCATTTATTCAATAAATACAAAAATATTTCATAATGGATGTGTGCAAGCCACAGTTTTATTTAAACTAGAAAATGCAAACATATAAAAACTGTTTTTTAAAAATAAGTGTAAAAACTATTGCAGCTTATAACTTAATTATTGCAAAAATTAATTTCTTGCAAAATATGTTACACACAGTGTACAAATTTACATCACTAGTAGTTGTGTTAGTTAGTTTTATTTTTTTGGCTGTGATCTTAGCCATCTCAGCATGTTGATTTTCTACCTTTGTTAGAAATGTGGACTTGTAATTTTCCTGTCACCTTTTTTATGTGAACAAAAAATGTATAAATTTAAATGAACGTTATTTCTGAGGTGGGGAGCTTTTAACCTAACTAATCAATATGGTACAGTTGATATATAACTGCTCAATATAACAAAGTGGGCGCTTATTTAAGGATGTTTCTGTGTGCTTTAAGACTGGGCTTGTGCATGTTACTCTATTTAAGAAGACGCAGAATTATACTCCAATCATTTAAAATCTATTGCCATTAAAACCACCACTGCAAGTAGCATGCATTTTGCTTGGTGAAGACTTCTTGGAGACAATGCTGCAATGTTGACACCATGCTCCATAAGGAGCGCAGGAGTAATGCTTTCTAAGAACAACTACAGTACTGGCTCCATGCTTTGTTGGGAGTGCCAGGGAGAAAGAAGGTGAAGAAACTAATTCTATTATTTTAGGTCCAGGTTTCAGAATTGTACTATTTCTTGTCCAAGTTTTAGAATTGTATTATTTCCTGTCCAAGTTTCAGTGTTGTTCTATTCCATGTCCAGGTTTTCATAATTGCTCTATTCCATGTCCAAGTTTTCATAATTGCTCTATTCCATGTCAAGTGTTCATAAATTGTTTGTTCAGTTCTGTCGAAGTGAGAGGGAGCGAGAGTGATATTGTTTGGGGGCTGGGGAGGTTCTTTTGGTCAAAGTTTCATTAATTGTTCTAATGCGCATCAGTCACACATATGGACGGGGGGGGAAGGTTTCCCTAATAACTGTGGGTTGAGTGGTCTAAGGGGGGTGGGGCCGATGGTCAGGGTGTATCTAAAGGGGGGGGTGTTGTTGGGGGAATGTTATACTAGTTTCACATGGTCCCAGTTTTTTCAGGAACTGGTAACCATTCCATGGTCCAAGATTCAAATTTTGTTCTATTTCCATTTTCCCTGTCCCCTAGATTCAGAATTGTACGAGTAACTATCTCCTATCCATGTTTTCTGGAGTAATCCTTATATGACCCCAACAGCTAAGAAAGCACAATGGGCCTGTAAGATAATATACAATACATATGGAAGTGAACCCTGTTCTGTGGGCGCTAATTGCAAGCACCCTCCGTTGAACATCTTGAAATCATCCCCCAGACACCACTATTTCCAGGGATTACCTCTCTATTGAAAACATTTTAGGTATGCCCACATTGCACAACTCTCTCAAGCTCCCAAAGGCGGGATGGAGTCTACTTGAGCCCCCCATGCGCGAGAGGCGTCGCTCGGCTTTTTATAACATCTGTTGCTGAACTCTATCAGGCAGGAAGAAATTCTCACTATGGCGATCGGCCCCTGATGGCATCCCACATGGGGACCTGGATGTGGCTCCTGTTGTAGGACGATCCCACAACATCCCATCATCCCAAAACATAAACCTAACCTTCTTGGAGAACCCCACAATTCGCACATATTATAGCTAACCTCCATACCTGTAGCTCCTGCAAAAACCCCAACTCCTCCTCTACCTGTCCAGACCAAGAACCCTTTGTAAATGGATCTCTATGACATGCACAGTCAATACCGACACACCACTTTCATGCCGCCTACACACACATGGGACCAGCATGTGATGATAAAACTTTCTAAATGCCAGCAAAAAACTGGAAAGAGCTACCCATCTCGCTCATGACCAACGTCAACAATGTTTAAACAATTTTGAAAATGGCCAATCGCAAGTCAAATGCCGAAACAGAAAAAGCCTCTTAATATCTACAGTATAGATAATTAGTCCAAGCGAGTCCCCATTTTCTTCAGCCTTGATACGATTGGCTGCTCCCAGCAAGAAAGCTCAGCACATGCGCCTAGTTAAAAAAAAAACAACATCTAACTGTTTTATGAACTGTATTGTTTCACGATAGTTTTCAAAATGTACAACAGTAAAGCCCCCCTATAAATTGTTAACTACTATGGTAGAGCGCGCGACAGAAAACAACCACACGTTTGCATATACACACACAGCAATTAATGTAGGGGGCTGTGTTTTTTTCATAGAAAACTGGGAATGCCTGCCAAATTTTTTTTTGTATTTATAAAGAAAGGAAGGGTAAGCATGGATTTCCTAAAATTTTCCAGCAAAACTATGAGACTAGTGATAATCATATTAGATACAAATTAATGTTGTCACGTGGTGCGTAATAGTGAGTTTGTCCTGTATTTCTCATCAAGGCTTCAGAATTGTACTATTGTGTGTCCAGACTTCAGAACTTGACTAATTAGTGTCAAGATTTCAGAGTTAGTATTTTTCATTGACCATTTTCATAATTATTGCCAGTGTTCCAGCAGTGAGTACATGGACAAGAACACAAGCATTACAGAATGACCTGCAAACAGTAGCACTGTGACTTGGCATTTGGTAACTTTATGTTTAACATTTGGTAACTTTGTATTTGGCGTTTAGTAACTTAATGTTTATCACCATCTACAGACAGGTACAGATGAAATCTCCTAAATGAGCCATGCACAAGATTGTTTTTCTGAAGCTTTACAATTGTTTTTAGCAAGCAAAAAAAAAATGATCACTTGCTGCCTGTTAAATTTTATACATGAACTTCATTGGAGAAAGGCGTGAGAGAAAGAATTATACACTTGTATGTCACAGAATGCTGTGTAAACTAAAGAGACAACCACATTTTTCCTTGCAAAGATAAAACAAAAATGATATGGAGTCACACTCAAAACACAAGGATGTTTCCAGAATCTGCACTTCATCAGCCACAGAAAGGAGATGATGATAAATATAGATAGGTTAAGAGACAAAGACTAAAAACATGTAGAGAAAAGTAATTGAACAAAGAAAAAAAGTGAGCAATACAGAAAGATGAAAAAGGTAGAAAGAACACAGGTAGTACGAGGAAAAATTAACACTAAAATAGCAACTAAAAATACAGAACAAGAAAGAAAGAAATATCAATGCACAGAATCTAACAAACAACAAAAATGCAGAAAAGAAAATGGAATAAAACGGAATGGCTTGTTCAAATTTCAAAAGTGCATGACAAGAAGGCTATCCGTATAAGCAGGAAGTGACGAGAGTTGATAGAAATGTCCCATGTTTGGAGCATATCATTCTATTGCAAAACTCAATATCAATTTTTTTTAGCCTAATATTGAGAGATAAGTGAATGGTGTGATTTTGTTTCTTAACGAATACATTATGGCTTCACTGTAATATGTTTTTTTTTTTAAATTGTTTAAATACAACATAAGTTGTAACGTGTTGCTTTGGTTGGTTTAATGAATGTGTAGAGCTTCTGAAGACTGGTTTGAACTTTCTATTTTGTATTACCCCTGTTATGAATGTGAAAATATTCCTTACCACTTTTAACTTTCATCCTTTGAAGAGTGACAAGATGAGGAAGTGGATACAAAAATTATTATGATTATTTTTGTGTTTAGAATACATGTGTTTAAGAGGAGGAGCTGCAGTGGATTTAAGGCCACAATATGAGGAGTGAGAACAGTCAATTTTCTGGTAATCTGGGATCCCCCAACTCCAAATAAGATGTCAGAATTATTTGTTGGAACACATTCTAACAGTGTGTACTATTGATTGTGAAAATGGTATTGTATTTATAGTTATGAAAACAGACAAAAATTAATTTCTCAGAATCTTGTTTACTGTTACTAAATATCTTTGCATTTTAAACTTTTGTCATGAGGGCTTTCTAATATCCTATAAATACTGGTTGCAAATAAGTGTATTACAATTGACAACATTGTAAGTTGTTTTTTTTTTTTAATTTGGAACTTTGTATCTCAGGATATCTTTGTGCCATAAAATAAAACATGTTGCCCTTTACCACGAAGATTTAAATATTGATCTTCCTGTCCTCAATCAATTTAGCTGTACATATGTCGTTGGCCTGTCTTCTACCCATGAAGGTGTCAGAGGTTTGGAAGAGAGAGAATTCGCTAGACTATCACTTAATCAACTGTTCCCCAACCCTCCTGGCCTGGTTGCCATTCCCTAGTCCTCGGGGGTCCCTTCCAAAGAATTGGTCCCTACATGTTGTCTTCCCTAGCGTCACTCCTGACTCTGGGGACATGTCATGGAGGTCCTGGAATCCTTGCTCTAGCTTAGCTTCTGCTTCCCAGCGCTTTGTCATGGTAGCCGACAATCTTCTCCCATTTTTTCTTCTGCAGACAAAGGCCAAGAGAACCATCTTGGTGTTGGGACTATACTTCCATGCTCTACTTGGGTGGGTCTGCAGGGGGGTTGGGAATTTAGGCCTTGTTGTTGACGTAACATTCTGGGGTTGCGGACCATGTCATCTTCTTGGTTACTTTCAACCACGCTTCCCTCAGAAACCTTATTTTCTGAGGGTTATGGACCCTTAGCTTTTGTGGGTTGTAGTAAATTGCAGTCACATGACGCCCGCATCTCCATGATGTCAAGAGACCTGGGACATAGGAGGAGCGGCTAAATACAGGCTAACTTTTGATTTTCTTACCAACCTTCTCTGTTTGCTGAGGAAACCCCTCCGATGTTATAATGTACTGAAAAAAGTCTCACGAGCCTGCTGCATTTCCGAAGTGGGCCAACCTCTATCTTTTGATACCTTCCCTTTCATCCCGTCCGGTCCCTATATAACAGCTCTGGAGTGTAATTTAAAAAAACCTGCTCTAGAACTCTGTTCTCCTCTCCTGTTCTTCCACTCCCAGGCTGTAAAATCTGGATGTTCTTCTTTTCTTGCTCGTGATATCCACCAATGGATTTGTGAGCTGCTTATAGACCAAACCTCGTCTTCACCAGCCTCTTGCAGCTCTCCTTTCCAGACATTCAGGTTGGATTTGGAGATGTAGCCGTCTGATTTTAGCAATCAGGGCAACATAATCAGGCAAATCCCGGAGCTCACGTTAATAAACAGACCTGCTCCACTGCTCATCTTCCAGGTACCCCCCCTGAATACATTTCTTGTTATCCTCCAAACAAGCCTTGATGACAATCGTTCATATGAGGATATGAAAGAGTAAGGTGACAGGATATTCCCTTGTCGTTACAATCCACCAGTGGTGGTCCTGAACACTGTGCTGTAAGGTTTATGCTGTCCTCCACTAAATGATTTCTGCAAGACCTTGGTATACAGCTCTGTAGAGCAACAATGAAACAGAGGTGCTGGAAAATGTTTCTTTCTTCTGTCCCTGCTAAAACAAAACATAACAGTCCAAAGTTTTGCTCCAAGGAACCCTGATCAAATGCCATTGGGTCCAGATCTATGGGGAAACAAAGATGGGATCTCTCACTCATATACTCAAGGGCCTTTTTCACACATCAGCTGTCTGAGTTTTGAAGATTAGGTCTTGAGTACTCTTCAGTTTGCTCGGAATCCCACTACTGACCGCGGCCGCGGCACATCAAATTATAATCTCAGCTAGGCCTGTGCGGAGTCCCCTCTTCGCTCTCTGATACTAGGATTCTTCTGAGTAGATTTTTTTATTACTTATTTATTTAAGAATTTTTAACCAGTGGAGCAAAGAACTGAGGGGGGGTGGGATTTTCCTTTCTCGGGAGGGGCTCTATGGTTTATGCCACAACCATGGAAGAGATTATAACACCTGGATTATCACTCCTTTTTTTGTTTTTTATGAAAATCGGTGTATAATGAAAAGGGGCAAGTCTTCCCAATTCCTTGAGGGGACCTGTTCAAGCAGGGAAATTTAAAAAGTTCATAACGTCAGAAGAAATTAAAAAGTAAAAAGAAGAAAAAGGAAGCCATTAATTGTGAATTGAAAGTCCAAATAAAGTCAGCGTATTCCGCTATAACCAGCGAGTATAACTGAACTAACCAACCATTTGTTTACATCTTTGTGTTTTTTTCCCTTTCGCTCCCAGCTGAGCATGGAAGCCGACTACTAGGCAAGGTTGGGCCGGCTTTGTACCAATACATTCACTGCTATTGTAGACGAGTGGTTTCTGTAGCGAATGAGTAATTACATGATTGGAAGATTGCCAGTCCCATAACAAGAACCTCATATTATTTAGGACCCCTTGTGGGACCAAGGCCCTGAGAGATGTGGCACATATTCTTTCTTCAGAGAGAGGCCCCCCCCCCCCCCCAGGAGAGCCCCCCCCCCCCCCCCCCACCCCGCGCCCAGCTCCCCCCCCCCCCCCGCCCCACCCCCTAGCCCTAGGCCCCCCACCCCCGCCCCCCCCAGAGCCCCCCCCCAGCCCCCCCCGAGCCCACCCCGAGCCCAGAGAGAAGCCCCCACCCCCCCCGCGAAGTCAGATAGGCCCGAGAAGCCCCCGGAGCCCGCCTCCGCCCCCCCCCCCCCCCCCCGCCCCCCCCCCCCCCCCCCCCGCCCTACCCCCCCCCCCCCCCCCCCCCCGCCCACCCCCCCCCCCCCCGGCCCCCCCCCCCCCCCTCCCCCCCCCGCCCCCCGCCCCCCGCCCCCCCCCCCCCCCCCCCCCCCCCGCCCCCCCCCGCCCCCCCCCCCGCCCCCCCCGCCCCCCCCCCCCCCCCTCCCCCCCCCCCCCCCCCCCCGCCCACCCCCCCCCCCCGTCCCCCCCCCCTTCCCCCCCCCCCCCCCCCCCCCCCCCCCCCCCCCCCGCCAGAGAGAAGCCCCCCGCCCCCGCCACCCCCCCCCCCTCCCCCCCCCCCCCCCCCCCCCCCCCCCCCGCGACCCCCCCCCCCACTACATTATTATGTTATGTACAGCTATTATTGTCAGTTAAACATATGCAGTTTGCAAATGAAATTTTTGGTGTATATATGAAAATATCTTGTCACTGCAGCTTCTCTCCATAACATCCATTCCTTTTTTATTTCTTGTGTAAGTGCAGTCCATTTTTCAGATGCCTTCTTCAGTTGTGGACTTGAAGTGTTTGAAATTATGAATAATTGATGTTAAGTTTTTTTGTTCTTTTAAGATGTAAACATTATTATATATATAATAGATATATATTATATATATATATATATAGTATAATAATATAGTTCTATATATATGGAGTTTTATAAACCAGGTCCCCAGGTTCACATAGTTTGGCTGGGGGGGAGGGGATTGTCGGGGGGGTGGTCCAAAGGCATGGGGGTGGTTATTGTGTCCAGGGGCTTTTTTTCCAGGTCCAGGCACGTGAATTTTTCCATAGGATGGGTAAACTCCTAATATATTTTCCTCATCTAAATTTTTCTCCACAGATATGAATTATCACTATTAGCTGGATCAGGGCAAATCCGGAAGCATTACGCCTGTCCTCCCCATTACCAAGGGTTGTTTGGCAGATTTCTTTAAAAAGAAAATAAAATATTTAATTATTTATTAAAAGTATCTCATAAAAGGGAATTGAAAAAACAGACATATCGAATGTTGTACCCTCATTAAAAAAATTTAATATAATAATTTATAAAGAGTTCGAAATAGTTATCAAGGGTCGACAGCGCATATAAAAATGTTAGTGACGATGGATGTACAGAAGGAAATAAGAAGAAAGCCTGAATTGACATATTGATTTAATGATTAACGTATATCACCTAAAAGTCTAATAAAATTGATGAAAAAAAGCAAAATACAAATTGTGAAATAAACGCCCCACCCCCCGCCCCCGCCCACCCCGCCCCCCCCCCCAAATAAAACCCTATTTTTCGTGTTTGGTCTAAGAT
The DNA here is from genome assembly GCA_024509875.1 of Oreohelix idahoensis. Taxonomy (NCBI): domain Eukaryota; kingdom Metazoa; phylum Mollusca; class Gastropoda; order Stylommatophora; family Oreohelicidae; genus Oreohelix; species Oreohelix idahoensis. The sequence continues at coordinate 80,164 of JAMPIV010016785.1, forward strand.
AGTTTGAAATTATTCCCTGGCGTCTGTGTGGGCATCTGACCAAAGATTCGGGATAGTACTGATACAATTCATGTTAGTCTAGATTAGCTAGCGTACCGTCTAGTTTGGAGACCTGTTAGGCCGCTTCCTATTATAAAACAGTGGCGATGGAAGTTTGTAGCTTGTAGGCCTCTGCAAAGAGTCCAGTTGTCTGGAGTCGTTTGAATAAATCCTTTGTAGATGTGTAGGGTATAACATTGAAGCTGAGAATATCAGGCATAGAGAGGTACAATTGCAAATACTGTATCGCAGTACATCAAGTCTGGGCTTCTGTTTCCTGCGCCTTACTGACACTTTACAGTCTGTTTGTACGTGTCCTTTCATATTTATCATGAAGTGTGATCAGTAAGTCGTGGTGTTGTGACCTGTTGGTTTTGAAGGTGTCACCTTACGTCGAATCAATAGCAGTATGGTGAACACTTTTTTTGTAGAGTTGGCAGTGTTGTAGGTTATGTGCCCATTGACCAGGGCAGTTTCAACTAAGAAATGATATAAAAATAGGATATGTGTGGGTAGGGGTAGCTTGCACCTAGTTGGCTGAAGTAGTCGACACCTCCCATACTTTTGCTGTATTTTTCTGCAAGCAAAGGCTTCTGAATTGTTCTGCCCTAAAGAATTTGTCTTTCTGTCTTGTTTATATTATCATTGGAGTGAACAGTAGATATAAGGTTAAATCTTTTCATATCATGCCAGGTGACTGTCGGCATGCCTTATCTTCTGTCGCACAAAACACAGGATAATTTGTCTTTTTCAATTTGAGTTGTTTTTTCTTCAATGCTACAGGAAAATGCTTCCTATTTTCAGCTACTGTTCCAAATGCACCAATCTGAATTTCAGGTCTTGAAATAAAGCTGAAGGCTGAATAAAAACTACCACAGAAGAGAATATGTCCCTTGTTGCATATGAAATTTGAATTAAAACTATGGTGACTTTTCACTTAAAAAAGAGTCCAAATAATCTCAGCTCTGAGAGTTTCTTCCTTGGTCACAAATGATGTCACATCTGTAGGTCTCCTAATAGTGTTAGATGTTTTTGACGTGTCCGAGGGAATAGTGTTAGATAGTTTTGATGTTTCTGAGGGAAAAATTGCTCCTTAGGGTTGTGTTCTTTTCTGTTTAAAAAACAAAAAAAAATGGAACACACAAATAACTTATAAGTAGGCCTAAGCTATGTATATTTACCAAGTCAAAGTTCTAAATGCATGAATAATATAGTCAAACAATATTTAACTAGAACAAAAGTTAATATATAGTAATTGGGAGGGTGAAGGTATGATGATATCCTTATAACACTTATGATAAGTGAAAATCTATTAAATACCTAACTGGAAACATCAGGCCTTTATACACACACACCCCCTCCCCATCTTTACTATTTTTGTTTGATTTTTTTTGTTGGGGTTTGTTTTGTTTTATCGTTTCTGTTTGTTTCGATTAAAAAAAAAATGTTTTAATTATTTTTAAAATTTTAAATAACATAGGTCTATGCACAAAATTGGTAATTTTCATTTATTCTAATTACTGTGATTTGACAGATGTGACGCCACTTTCATGTATCGGCGGTTATTCATGTTATCTGGAATTGAAAACATGTAGGCCTAGGCATATCCTAATTATAACCCTGCAGAGCAGAACGGGATATGTCTCTTCATCATAAATATAATGAAAAAGCATTCAAAATATATTTATGTCCCAAAAATGTGGTGAAATGAACAGTGGGACACGTCTGATAACAGAGTAGGCTGTAGGATATGGAATCGCCATCAATTTCTATTCTTGACCATCTCAAACTGTGTCAAACATATTCTCGTAAGCAGTTGTAAACCAAGAAATTTCATTCAAACACTAATTTTGGCCATGGTTAAAAATACCTGTAAATAGGCCTACATTGTAAATTACGGCCGCAAGTACAGTAGGCCTATCTATAAACCGCACTTAGCCTATGTAAATATGTTTTATAAATGAATTTATTACTTACCTCAGTTGAAATGAACGATTTAATACAACATGAATGCGTAGAGACAAGTTCTTGGTGTTGTTGTTGTTTTTTTTTTTAAGTTTTGGCGAGGCGCGTTCCGTTCAACCTAGTCGGTTATATTAGGGCGCATATCCAAATATAAAAGGCCCTTAGGTCTGAGGTTTTAATAAATACATTTTTTCCCAGTCGTGGGTTTTTGCTCCGCAGTGAATATGTGTAGTTATGTGTCCTTTCGTAGCAGTTAGGGTTAGGTTTAGTATTAGGGTTTGGATTTGGGTTAGCGTTAACCCTAATCCTAACCTTAATACTAAATCTAACCCTAACTGTTACGATACAAGACATAACTACACATATTCACTGCGGAGCAAAAACCCACGAGTAATAGGAAATTACCGCTTTCGAGTAACAACAGACACGCACGCTAAAAATAAATCTGCTTCACATCGTTAACGCAATTCGCCGAAAACGCAAATCGCCGAAAACGTCTGGAAATGGATTTTGTGCCCAAAGGGAAGTAAAAATTCTGCGGTAACTGAAGTTTAACGAAAAATACCATCAATAACCGAAAAATGGAAAACTTCCGATTTTTAATATTTTTTCAAGGTCCGATGCGGGAAATTCAAGGCTGTTAGCCATTTTTCCAGGCTTTTCAAGGCCTGGAATTTTTTTTTTCGTTTTCCAGGTTTTTCAAGGTCGCTACGAACCCTGACCAGTATAAACAAGGATAAATACATGAACTGAACACAAAATAACGTGTTTGTTTTTTTAATTCGTGAATCATCTCCCCTTGTCATTTAATTCATGAATCATCTCCCATTCTGCCCTGTTGCAAATTTCATAGATCCTCCACCTAACATGGACATTTTAAAAATATTGTCTATGAAACTGTGCTCTGATTTTAAAATCTCAGCAATAGACTAACCACTGTCAGTTTTTATAGACCAATTGTCATCTGCATAATTTTCATGGGGAAAATCACTTCATGCAAGATAAAATGCTAAAGAAGGGTCATTAATGTTACTAGGAGAGTGAGAATGAGAAATTATGACATCATAAAAAATTGTAGGAACTGCATCTTGCATCAAATGGTAAGACAGAAGTGGTTTGGCCATCGTGAAAATGGAGCTCGATCAGTTACCACTACAAGGCTACAACAGTAGAAGATCTGGTTATAGGTCACAGGGGAGACTAACAGTATATTACAGAAATCCTACCCCAAGATGGAAACACACTTAGCTCAAGAATGAAAACTTCAGCTTCATGCAAGAGTGGACCAAAACAAGTAAAAGTCAGCAGGCCTATGAGATTACATGAGTGCCAAAGTGAGACAACTGCCAAGTTGCCTATGTGAATGTTTGCCAAGATTACTAGTTTTTTTTACATATTCTTATGGCATAAATTCGGAGTCCTAACAATTTTTATCGACTCCACTAAAACACGACAGAATCCATGGCTTTGGTTAAAACTCAGAAGTTGTATTTTATGTCCCTTCCAAAATATTAAGAGATGTGAAGAAACCACTGGCAATATATAGAACACATACTGGGGAAATTTGCTGTCAGCATTACAGCCCTTGGGAGCCGCGGTAGCATAGTGGTTAGTGCACTGGATTCCTAGCTCAGTTGTCTATGGTTCGATCCCCAGATGAGGTGGGATTTTTTTTAAGGCCGCAAACGGCTCCTGGGTCGACCCAGCCCCAACTGGGTACCAGAGCAACCCTGGGAAGGTTAAGGTGGCCGGTGTGATGTTGACCACATCACCCTTAGTGTGCCGATGGTCAAGAAAATATGGGCCTAACACCATATTTCCAATATGCCTCAATGGGCAACGGGATCCATATTACAGTCCTTGTTCTGGAATCCCAGGGTAAAAGAGACAGAGATAGACTAAAAAAAAAAAAACATGGAGAAGAGAACTGGAGACAAATGAGAATGATGAGGAAAACATAAAAAGAACTTGAGCCGATTGCATGCGACAGACGACCTTGGCCAACGCCCCTTGGGGAACTAAAAGATATAGATTGATTTCAAATATTAATTCAACACACTTTACAAACATTGAAAACAATCAAATCATGTTTTCGCATTTTAAAAAATGCTTCCATGAAATACAATAACTTTTTTACAGCAGCCCCTTAATTTATTTACTTATACAATAACTTTTCACTTTAACACACAAACAGTAAATGAATATCAGCACAACTATAATCTAAGACAATGGTTCTCAACCCCTTTTTGCTCTTGGCTCCCTTCTGAACCTTATTTACCTTTATGGCTCCCCTCATAGTCGGTTAGCTGGAAAAAAGGTACTTTACCAGTAATAACAACCTTACTGTGGCCCTCTAGAAATATGCTATGGCCCCCTAGGAGCCACTGATTGAGAACCACTGGTCTATGATATGCTTCTCTATCAGCAAAGAGTATTAAGAAACAACGACAGAAACTTGTAACCAACAACATATATGTTGCTGTTTGTCAAAAGATACAAGAAAGCTATATTTAATGTCCATCACAGTACATTACAACTGTTCATCTCACAATCTACAATCACATTTTTAAACAATCATTGATCATCATCATCATAATTACCCTTCAGCTCCTTAAGGAGCATAGGCCTTCAACAAAGTCATGCCAAGCCTTCCTGTCCTGTGCCATTTGTTCAATGTTTTCCATATTTTCTTTATCCCTGTCATGCCTGTCTCCAGTTTCCGCTTGTCTTGAGGTTTCCTTCTATTTCACTTACCCTAGGAATTCCAGAAAAAGAACTGTCTTGTAATGCTATCAGAGAGATTCCTCAGCGTGTGTCTTATCCAACGCCAGTATTCTTCTCACTTTTTATTCCTCTGGCATTTATCTTGTTCTGTCATCAGTTTCACACTGGTGATCTTGTCATACCATTTCAGTCATTCTATTCTATGCAAACTCCCAGTTATAAAAGTATGTAGTTCTTGTTTATCATTTTTACCTCCATTTTTCACAGCTATACAATAGAACTGCCTTGACATTAAACAATCACTCACTGTCCCCTGATTCTGAGTCAGAGTATTCACCTAACAATCCCAAACCAGTACTTGAACTTGGTTTGATACGATTTTCTGAAACATCAACATAACTCTGAAATTCTCTTTCACTGGTTACTTTGTCATTTGAAGTTTCTTCTACTTCTTCCTTCACTTGGACTACTACTTCAAGCTCTGGTTTGACAGGGAAACATGTCTGGGATGTTCCAGTTAACGATGAACCTGGTGACTGTTTTGGTGTTACCTTCTTTTTCACCAGACTCGCCAGAGATGCTTTAGTGGAGAAAGCTCCAACACTGCACTGCCAGGATTCCTTCTTCTTCTCTTTGACTTCAGCTGGTCCTTCCTGTTGAGCAAACAAAAACTCTCTAACACAATTCTCCGAATCAAGCTTGCATTGTGCAAAATAAATAGTATATTTTAATTTTGGCAATTTCAGTAAATGCTTCTTCTTCTTCAAGTACCATGCCTGGTGGAATAGGCCATCATGTCTCTCTTTTTCCTTCAATCTTTCAGGTTGTCAAGACATACTCCAGCTTTCTTCTTCTCATAACATGCCCAAACAAAGTGAATTGATTCTTCTAACATGAGGTAATTACTTCAGACAAACAGACATAATGCCCATCTGGATACCAAGCATGTTGTATAATGTTGACTACAATGGGATGCATATGGGCCTTGCTACCACATCACATTAAACAAAATGCTACAAAAACCACTACTATCAGATCATGTCACGTGCTTTAGTGCAGACTTCAAGGTCTTTCCATGACTTCCTCAACATTTTCATTTTTGTTCCCAGTTCTCTCCCCTCCATGTGTTCTTCGGCCTGCCTCTACATCTCATATCCTGGAGATTCTAGAACAAAAGTTCCGTGCAATGCTTTCAACAGGTTTGTTCCATGTACATCCTATTCATCGCCAGCGACTTCTTAATCTGAATAATACCAGTGAAATTATTTTTTAAGCTGAAGTGATGAAATTTGTGACAGTAAATCTGGTATGTATGTGATGTTAAAAGTTAAAGGAAAAGGCAGAGCGGTTCAAAACTGGGAGACTTCATTCTGCTTCTGTGTCCACAGATATGAGGACAGATGAAGATGACGACAACAATGCACTTACAGCTAGGACATCTGAAGGTTTCATCATCTTCCATCTCCTCAATGAGCACAGACCCTCAACAAACTTAATGAGCACAGACCCTCAACAAACTTAATGAGCACAGACCCTCAACAAACTTAATGAGCACAGACCCTCAACAAACTTATGCCAAGTCTTGCTTTCCATGTCTTCCTCATTATTTTAATTTGTCTCCAGTTCTCTTCTCCATGGGTTATTTGTTGTCTATGCTGCTTCTTTTACCCTGCAGATTCTAGTACATGGACTGCCTTCTAATGCTATCAACAGGTTTCCTCCATGTCTGTCCAATCACTCTCCAGCATCTTCTTCTCATCTCTTCTTCCACTGGCACTTGTCTGGTTCTTGTCATCAGTTCTAGGTTAGTCATCTTGTCATTCCATTTCAATCCTTCTATTCTATGCTAGCACCCATTTGTACAAGTCTGTAGCTTGTTGGTTGTTGTTTTTGTTGTTCTCCATGTTTTAGCATGAAGAAGCGGTAAAACACGACACAGAAAAAAAAGTACCAATGCAATATGAAAATACAAAGCAGTTATACAGTTCAAAACCAGTAGACTTTTTTCTGCCTGTGTCCACAGAAATGATGAGGTCAGATGAAGATAATGACAATAATGCACTTACAGCCAGGACATCTGTAGGCTTGACAGAAGTTATCTTTTCTTGCCTCAACTTCTTTGCTGATATCTCTTCATCGCTGTCGTCATCTTGTACCCTCTTAACTGTCTGGCTCGAATGTCCTTTTCTCATGATTTCTCTGCAGATGTTAAAATGCATCTTTTTAAATAACCAAGCTCAAGTTATATTAAAAGAGAATAAACAAGCACTTCCTACCTGGGTCATGAATTATATCAGATTAAACTAACAACTATGAAGTAATAAGAAAAAACTGAATTCATAAGATCATTATTTGCCAGGGTAACAGTCATCTCTACATTTAAAAACACAACCCATATAACAGCAACAACCTCACAGTGTAAAACAAACTCCTACAGGAGGGGCACATGACTACTCGGGTGCAGGCTACCTATGGACCAGTTGCAGGGGTGGCTGCATGCTCCATGGGGAACATAAAAATGAAATGATGATTATTACAAAAGAAATGATGATTATTACAAAAGAAATGATGATTATTATGATATAGGAGCAAGGCTTTGTAAGATTCTATACCTGATACACTTCCTGCCTTTTGTTTTGGAAATCTAAGATTAGGCCCTAACAATAATTTTTCTTTATTTTATTCTATATCGTATACTGTGAAGTGCCAAAGGTAGGTTTGATTACAAGTATATAAACCAATAAAATGGTATTGAATCAGTTTTATAAATAAATTCCAGTTTTACAGCAGCCCCTTAATTTATAGGTTTGATTACAGTTTTCTGATCAATAGCTTATAATGTGGACTGGGGGTACTGTAATGTCAATAATTTACTTGAAATTAATGACAGAAAGGTTAAAAAAAAAAAATCTGGAATGCCTAGTTTCTTTATCCTGAAAAAATATGTTCATTTGTTTATCCATGCTGTGTTTCTTTAACCCCTTCACTGAGAAAGTCAAGTTGTATCGTTATACAAAAATCATGAACCAGTTAGGGAAGTATGTTAACTCAATGAGCAGTTCTCTAATCTCTGCATGACGGGGTATGCTGTCCAAATAGAAATCAGTGGCACGAAAAATGTATTCTAAATTATGGTAGGCTACTTATTTTTATTGCAGCACCATGCTCCAGACTTCTTCTTCAAGTACCATGCCAGGTGGCGTAGGCGATCATGTCTCTCCACAACTTTTTGTCTCCAGTCCTATTGTTGACTTCTTTCCATACGATGATGTCAAACTGTCCAGTATCTGCTCTCTTTGTCTCCCTCTATCTCTTTTTCCTTCAATCTTTCCTGTTGTTATAATATATTCCAGCTTTCTTCTCATAATATGCATAAAGAAAGCGGATTGATATTTTAATATGAGGGAGAAGCTTCCTTTGAGTACTGGCCTCATTCTTCTTCTTCTTCTTCCTCGTTTGCCCTGAAAAGGACGGTGGTTGCGTTGTGTCTGTTTACGCCGTAGCTGTGATATCTGCACCTTTCGGTCGACACATCCGACTTCAGCACGGCATTTTTTGGGACTGGGTTTGCCTTCCCTCTTCGATCCGTACTCGCTCAGCCAGACAGCACTGCTGCAGACTGTTTCCAGGACTACCACGTGGAGGTGGAGTACGGTCTTGGTCAGCTCTGGTTTGCTGACCCTGATGCAAGCAGTCAAGCTATGGGTCGCTGACTGCATTCTCTATTGCTGCATCTTTTGGTCCCACTGGCCTCATTCAGGATGTCTTCATTACTCTTTTGAGCTGTCCGTGTTATTTTTATCATCCTTCTGGAAAACCGTACCTAAGTGACCTCAAGTGCTTTTCCTACTTGTTGACTAATTGTCCATGACTCACTCCAGTATGTCAGGATTGGTTCTATATATAACACTCCAGACTACCCAGCTGTAAATAGGTACCTGACTCTTTTCTCCAGTTAGAGAAGGCAACAACAACAATGAAGGGAACCAGTCACCCAGCCTCATAAAGATGAGATAAACTGTACTGAAGTCTTTAACATTTCACTCCTCTACAACTGTACTGAAGTCTTTAACATTTCACTCCTCTACAACTGCACTGAAGTCTTTAACATTTCACTCCTCTACAACTGTACCTGCTATCTGACTACCTTTATTTATTTTTAGACACAGACTGATAATTATAATACAACTACCCACAGGCCTTAGCGTATTAAATGCTTTGCCTCATCACTGAGAAAAGGTCAGGCATTGCTAGAATAGAAAGCTCTATGGGTGCTAGTAAACAATTGGCATCTAGGAAGCATACCAAGATGCCAGCAGATGTTCTGATGCAAAATTTCTTTGCTTGGACAATAACATACCATTGTCCTCAGATTCTTAACCCTTTCGCAACGACGGGTTTTTCATTCCAAATGACAACACCATTTTCAGCTTAGTTCGTTCCCCTGAACGACAGGATAATTGTAATTTTAGGGGTCATATTTTTAATTTGACTGTAAACAGTTTATTGTAAAAGGAAACCCATTAAAAGTACAAGGCGTGTTAAATGAAACCCGACCATGCTGCGCCAAGTGAACATTTGTAGGAGGAGCATGATGACGTCACATCTGACGTAATAAGCGCATACGAATGTACAAGTGTGTAAGTGTTCATTCTTCTAGTATTCATTGGTTGTGCTGCAGACCGTTAAAATAATGGCCGGTGTGATACGGAATCCGTCCAAGGATGCTGACCGATCACCATAAGGAAGAACGCATGGGGTGGAGTTTGAACCACCTGCTGCGGTACGAAGAGGAGGGTGATGCATTTCTGTTGTGCATAGTGGCAGGCGATGAGTCGTGGTGCCACCACTTTAAGCCGTGCAGCAAAACAGCGAGCATGCAATGGAAACATCCCGGATCACCTAAACCCAAAAAATTCAAGTCACAGATTTCCGTCGGTAAGGTTACGCTGACCGCATTTTTTGACCATGAAGCGCTTCTATTGGTAGACTTTAAAGAGCCTGGCGTGAACATCAATGCCATCCGCTACAAAGACACTAGACAACCTGCATACAGCCATCAAGAATAAACGACCCGGCATGCTTTCGCGTGGTGTGATTCTGTTGCACGACAATGCTCGTCCACATGTTGCGAACATTGTGCAGGAAGCGTTAGCAAGGAAAAGGTGGGAAGTTCTGCCACACCCAGCCTACAGCCCCCATCTGTCACCATGTGACTTTCATTTGTTCGGACCCTTAAAAATCTCTAAAGGGACAACGATTTGACTCCGATGCAGATGTCAGGGCCTCGGTGACCAAATGGTTCAATAAGCAACCAAAATCATTTTTCTCGGACGGCATCCGCCGTCTACCCAAGCAGTGGGATGCGTGTCTAAATGCCTATGGTGACTATTTCTAAAGAACCCCAGTGAGTACTTGCTTCATAACAATAGCTGTATTTAATTCTACTACTCCTGCTGATGTACCTTACATATATTTCTTATAAAGCCACTGGGACGGGTTTCATTTGAACACACCTCGTATATTCTGAACCAGATTACACAAACTCTGACCCTGAATCTGGGTAATCTTTACATTTAGTGCCGTCGAGTATGTATAATATGTGTATTGAGTCAGCATTAGAATTAGGGTAACCCTAAACCTAACCTCAACCCTAAATGGTATGAAAATACACATATTAAACATACTCGACGGCACTAAAGGTAAAGATTACCAGAATCTCAGTAAAAAGAGTTGTCAGAATCATTCAAGTTGAATAAATTCAACTCAAACAAGAATTTTCATGCTCTTTTTCAACAAGATGTTTATGGTTTGGCGGTACGGCAGCGTCCATGTTTGTGAACTTTCGCTTTGGTAAAATCACTTATCAGTTCTACTGTATTCGCTAGCAGTAAAATATTTTGTTCGTTTCAAGCTTAGTGGCCAGATTTTTTAATGCTGAATCCGATTATGCCCAGCAATTGCCGATACGGTTGTAAACTGAAGAGTTCTGGTGCTTTTAAAATAGGACGTACGCCATATAGGTGAATGGGAACGAGGTATCGCGCTACTTCTGTGACGTACGCGGTACGGCACAGCGACAAAAATTGTGAAGATTTATGCCGTACGGCGTACATCATACTGGTGCTGAAAGGGTTAAATTGATGACAGTAATCTAAACTTCCTAATTTATAGTCTGAAAAACAATAATAATATCACAAAAGTAAAGTAAAGTAATAGGTTTACAAACTTTTAACTAATCTGCTTACTGGACAAGACGATCTTCCTCGTCCTCCTGTAGCTTCAGCAGCTGTTCTTCATAGACCATGTGCTGCTGCAACATTTCCTCATAATTCACTCTTGCATGCCGTGCATTTATTTCACGGAGCTCATCTAGCTGATCCAGCTGTTCCATCTCATTTCGACTAGCCTTGGTACGGTTCTCCAAAACCTGGTGAGAATCAAAATAAATAATTACGATGGAACACAAACTGCAGATTTTTACCATGAGATCCCTCTGGCAGAAAAAAAACATTGCTATAAATGCTAACATTGTTACTGCTATTTAGAATCGACATCACTGCATTCCGTGCAAACCTATAAGTGATCAGTCTCCCTCAGAAAATGTCAAAGGGCATGAATGCTGATTTTTCCTGCAGCTGCTGGTTGTATATAAGCCTGATGGATCCTATCATATGTCCATCCTTGCTAATATTTTGTATGATGCCAAATTCCAGTAGGCCTAGCCTTGATAATTCATAGAGTGCAGCGCAGCTCTCTAACAGGCTAGCATTAATTTTTTTTAGTATCTCTCCCTTATCCATATCCAGTGTTCCCTTAATGGGTGCTCTTAAGGCTAGTCTGTCAGTTCTCTCATTTCCGCGTACGCCTGCATAACCAGGTCAGTAGATCTACAACAGTTCTTAAAAGTTTGAGACTCATCCACTCCTGTTGTAGCTATCTGTTTTGGACCCTCTGAAGCATGGACTGAAACTCCATTACAATAGCTGCCCTGGTTCATGCAGTTTCAAATGGCCACCTTAGGACTGCTGAGGTAGAAGCAAAGAAAAACACAGCTAGGACATATATGCAATAAAAATAACAAAGGACAACTTTACAGTATACACAGATGGGACCAAGGAAGACCAGGGAAAATTAGAAATATCTATTCTAACAAAGAAAAAGAGCAAAAGATATAATATTTGAAAAAATATATCTGTTTTCACTGCTCAGATGCTGGAAATGCTTAAAGACATGAAAAATTGTCTCTCAAATTTTCCCAAAAACTAATGGTTTTAACACACTCACTTTCAGCAATTCAAGCTCCAAGGAACAGAAGAGAATGCAATAGATTAGATATAGCAGAGGAGATATTTTTGGTAAGCACATATTTATATACCAAAGGATGTTCAGATCTAATAATGTGGGTACCTTCACAAGCTGGCATAGATGCAGACAAAAAAATAATAATAAAGAAACCTAGAAAGCAGGTCGACCACTTTAAATACCTTGGAGCTGTCACAGACCTGAAGGGAGGCATCAAAGAAGAGTTGGCTACCCGAAGAGCAGCAGCTGGGAGACTTTTTCAAGCCATAAATCGAGGATTCCTCAGCAAAAGAGAAGTTGGTAAGAAGACGAAGATGGCTGTATACCGCTCCACCTATGTCCCAGTCTTGACGTATGGATGCGAGTCATGGGCAATGACTACAACCCACAAAAGCCAGATCCAAACCTCAGAAATGAGGTATCTGAGGAAGGTGGTTAAAGTAACAAGAAGAGACATGGTCCACAACCAGACGATACGTCAAGGCCTAAGAACCCAACCCCTGCAGACCCAAGTAGAACAGTCCCAAATGAGATGGTTTGGCCATGTCTGCAGAATGGGAGAAGATCGGCTACCATGGCAAGCATGGGAAACTATGAGCCAAGGATCCAGACCTCCAGGATGACCCAAAGTCCGCTGGGAGGACAACATTAGACAATCTTTGAAGGACCGAGGACTAGAATTGAACCGAGCCAGGAGGAAGACTGCCGATAGAATATTATGGCGCTCTCTCTTACAAACCTCTCTCTACACCTCACGGTAGAAGAGGAACGACTAAGTAAGTAAGAAAGGTAGAGACTCTACAAATCAAATAAATGTAAGTCTGGGTAGATCAGAGATAAACAAAAATTATAACTAAAAGAGTAATAACAGAAGAAAAGACAGTAGCTTAAGTTTGAATCTTGAAAGGAAGGCATGCATATAAGTTGTTAATGCCATATGTAAAAGGTAAAGGAACCCGTTACACGCCCATTGAGGCATATTGGGAATATGGTGTTAGGCCCATATTATCTTGACCGTCGGCACACGAGGGGTGATGTGGTCGGCATCACGCTGGCCGCCTTAACCTTCCCAGAGTAGCTCTGGTACCCATTCGGGGCTGGGTCGACCCAGGAGCCGTTTGTGGCCTAAAAATTTTCCGCCTCATCTGGGGATCGAACCATAGACCACTGCGCTAGGAAGCCAGTGCACTAACCACTATGCTACCGCGGCTCCAATGCCATATGTAGTAAATAAAAAGTTGATTTAAAACAGACATCACAATTAGAATTTGTAATTAATCTTACACAATACAGGATACTTATTAAGAAGTATGTTGCCTATAAACAAATGCCAACATATGAATATATTACCTATAATTATAGACATCACATATCCTTAGTAAAACCCATCAGGAGCTAAACAGGGTATTTTTATCGATCAATGGTGCATGGAATAATGGAATAGGACCTCGGTTCTATTTTGTTGGTTTTCGGAACTTGAGGTAATGATTAACAGGGACAAACGGGGGCATTCGTATTGCGGCGTTAGAGGTGAAATTCTTGGATCGCCGCAAGACGAGCTACTGCGAAAGCATTTGTCAAGAATGTTTTCATTAATCAAGAACGAAAGTCAGAGGCGCGAAGGCGATCAGATACCGTCGTAGTTCTGACCATAAACGATGCCGACTAGCGATCCGCAGGAGTTGCTTCGATGACTCTGCGGACAGCTTCCGGGAAACCAAAGTGTTTGGGTTCCGGGGGAAGTATGGTTGCAAAGCTGAAACTGAAAGGAATTGACGGAAGGGCACCACCAGGAGTGGAGCCTGCGGCTTAATTTGACTCAACACGGGAAAACTCCCCTTCAGGCGACCATTGTCCTCTCAAGGCTGTGTGTGGTCATGGTTGCCGGGTCCTCCCAGCGCAGTGGAGGCAGCGTATGGGTACTGTGCCTGTACCAGATTGCTCTTTTTCACGGACCTTCGGTCCCGTGAGAATTTTGGCTGGACAGACGTCTCGGTAGCGAAGAGGTTTTATAGCGGCAGTACACACGAGGGCAAGTTTGGGGCACAGCGGATTGATCAACCGCTTGCTTGTCACATTGATTACGGAAACAACAATTAATGTTCTGTTGTACCAATAAACGCCTTTAGGTGTAACGGAACAACGGATAATTTCTTGTTGCCCTAAGACGCCGCAAGGCGTAATGGCCACTGACTGCTTGGTCGGTCTTTGGCTAAGGACGGAAGAAGAAGAAGAAGATTTAAATAGCCAGATGCGACAAGTTCTAAAATGATAATGATATAAATAAAAAAGTATTCACAACCATGTAAAAACCAGACTGTTGTGTCTAATGCTTAAATCAATCAATACCCTCTCCAAAAGGAGCACAACCTTCAACAAACACACATCAAGTCCTCTTTGTTGCATGTCATCAACTTAAGGTCTTGTCTTTGTTGCATGTCATCAACTTAAGGTCTTGTCTTTGTTGCATGTCATCAACTTAAGGTCTTGTCATAACTTCCTCATCATGTTCATTTCTGTCCCCTGTTCTCTTCTCCATGTGTTTTTCAATCTACCTCTACTTCTACTGCCTTGGGATTCCAGAACAAGGACAGATTAGTAATGCTATCAGCAGATTTCCTAAATGTGTGTACAATTCATCACCAGAACAAGGACAGATTAGTAATGCTATCAGCAGATTTCCTCAATGTGTGTACAATTCATCACCAGAACAAGGACAGATTAGTAATGCTATCAGCAGATTTCCTCAATGTGTGTACAATTCATCACCAGAACAAGGACAGATTAGTAATGCTATCAACCGATTTCCTCAAGGTGTATACAATTCATCACCAGAACAAGGACAGATTAGTAATGCTATCAACAGATTTCCTCAATGTATGTACAATTCATCACCAGAACAAGAACAGATTAGTAATGCTATCAGCAGATTTCCTCAATGTGTGTACAATTCATCACCAGAACAAGGACAGATTAGTAATGCTATCAACCGATTTCCTCAAGGTGTATACAATTCATCACCAGAACAAGGACAGATTAGTAATGCTATCAACAGATTTCCTCAATGTATGTACAATTCATCACCAGAACAAGAACAGATTAGTAATGCTATCAGCAGATTTCCTCAATGTGTGTACAATTCATCACCAGCATCTTCTTCTTATCTCTTGTTCCACTGGAACCACTCTGGCTCTTGTCATTAATTCCACATTTAATGCTAAGATACCATATCAAATTTCTACTACTTAATGACAAATCTGCTAAATGGATGCTTAATTCTACTGGGTCAGTGAGTTCACTTGATATTAACAGTTTAATTTCTTATTTTCACTGTAATTAAGTTTATTTCTTAGATGTACAGGTCCATTTCTTACTGTTACTGAGTCTTTCTTACTGTCACTGAGTCTTTCTTACTTTCACTGAGTCTTTCTTACTTTCACTGGGTCTTTCTTACTTTCACTGAGTATTTCTTACTTGCACTGAGTCTTTCTTACTTTCACTGAGTCTTTCTTACTTTCACTTTCTTACTTTCACTCAGGTTAGTTTTTTTACTTGCATAGTTTATATCTTACCTTCATTGGGTTTAGTTCATCTTCCTCCTTCTCTTTTCTTTCCTTTTCTGCCATTTGATGTGCCAGTTTCTCAGCTTCAAACAGCCGAGTAGCCCCAGCTTCAAGTGCGTAGTCCGTGTTTGCAAGATCTGTCTGGTAATGAAAATTATAGAAATGCAAATGATTTAAAATCATGACAACTGTTACAACTGTGACGTTATAGTTGTTTGAATTTTGTTCCATTCCCATAGTGGTGCATTTTAGTTTTGTTGTTTGCAATCAATGCCAAGTTGAAGAATGTGCATGTATTCTGTAGCTATAGACTTGTTCTTTCTGTGGTAGTACTGATCTAGAACATTATAATCACTCTGTTTATTGTTCCTGTATCATTTTAAATAGCATGAATATTTCTGTTGTTTCTGTTTTTAGAGTCAAGATTTTTTTGACCAGTTTGACTATACATGGAATAATAAGCTAGGTTTTTTCCTGTAAAATTAAATACTAATTGCTTCTAGTTTTTGTTTTACTACTTACTAAGTTGTTCCTCTTCTACCCTGGGGTGTAGAGGTTTGCCAGAAAGAGCGCCATGCTATCCTATTAGCTATTTCCTTTTGGCCTGGTTCGAATCTAGTCCTCGGTGCTTCAGAGACTGTTTGATGTCCTTCCAGTGAACTCTGGATCATCCTGGAGGTCTGAATCCCTAGCTCTTGGTTTCCCATCTTTGTCATGATAGCTGACCTTCTCCCACTCTGCAGACATGGCCAAACCATCATAACTGGGACTGTTCCACTCGGGTCTGCAGGGGTTTTTAAGACCATGATGTATTGTGTGGGTTTTGTGGGTTGTAGTCACTGCCGATGACTTGCATCTATAAGTCAAGCCATTGTATGTTTTTTTTTTTTGTTGTAAATTGTTTGGCATTCTAGGCCATGCAGCAATTTAGTAAACTTACTGTTGCACAATTTTAAAGAACCTAACACTACCTTAAAAGCAATTTCAGCCACGCAGCGAGGACACTTGATGTAAAATCTAAAAATTCTCAAACCAAGGTAGTCTTCATTATCAACATTCTCTTTGCGGGAGTTGAATTTTTTCCCCTTATAAATGTACTCCCCACATGTGTTGCATCTGGGGAAAGACAAAAGAACACATACTGTAAAATTTAATTGGGAAAACTAAAAATGACTTCAAAATATGCTGTAACACCAGTAAACAACAAAAATATTATGTACATCAATTTGACAGATCTGTTTTTGTAAATCACAGTTTAATTATTTGCATGTGAAACAGACATAATTGTCTTTTTTACGCATCTGTAAAACAGACATCACACAGGTAATTTACAAGGGACATCCATGTCTTCTTATGCAATTATAAAACAGACATCGTTGTCTTCTTGAACAAAAGTATAAAACTAACAGAACTGTCAACTTGAACATTTGTAAAACATACCTAATTTTTTGTACAGCATCAGTAAAACAGACCTTGTGCAACTTTAAAACTGACGATAATGTCATTTTGTTCATGGAAAATTTCTTAGCAACAAAAATGAGAAAATGAAGAGATGGATGAGGCATTGTGAGGAACCTCTAACTAGACCAGCTCTATGACCCCCACACACCAACCAGCAGAAAAGGAGTTAGAGTTAACTGTGAAGAACCAAAACAAGGAAGAATAAAGAAAGCCACATAGCTTCCTAAGTGATCAAAAGCTGCAGTTGCAGGTGGCACTCCAGCAGAGGCCACCAAAGCAGACACAAACACATCAAATAGATATTATACAAATTACTTGGAAAAGTCTTGAATAGAAGAAATGCCAGCATAACTGGAAGGATGGATGTTCAGTAAAGTTGCCAAAGAAAAGAGGTTTCAAGTAGTACATGAATTACAGAGGAATAATGTTACTTTCGGTGATGGAGAAAATATTAAACAGAATCAAAGGAGATTACAGATGCTATAAACAGACAACTGGGGGAAGAATAGGCATAAGTTCATTAAACAATAAGTAAACCCTATAAAGACATGAAATTCAGAGTTCTTCAAAAAGGACTACTTTCAGAACCACTTGAAATAAGAACTGCAGTGCAGCAGAGATGTCTTGTCACCATTTCTCTTCTTACTGGTAACAGATGGGACTATGAAAACAACAGCAAAAACCAGAAATGGAATTGAATGAAGTATACAGAAAGGAAGATGGGATCTCACTGGATTGGAAAATATATGGAAATTAAAAGAAATCAAGTCCAACCAAATAATAATTTTCAAACAAATATGAAGACAGTACTATTTTGCGACTTTGAAACATGAGCAGCAAGAAAAACCACAAAATGTCCTATGTGCATACAACATGCAATTGGAAAATTCTCAGAACTTTTTGGCTGAATACCATCAGCAACTAAGAACTGCTTACTTGGGTATGTACGCCATCACTGCAGACAGGCGCTTGAACTGGGTTGGTCATGTCCACAGTAGTGACCCTGACATCATCACAAGAACTGCTATGTTCTGGATCCCAGAAGAAAGGTGAAAGAGAGGCAGACCAAAGATAACTTGGTAGAGAACCATGGAGGCCAAAATGCAAAGCATAAACCAGAGTTGGGGCACTGTATGAAGGCTGGCCACTGACCGAGCCAAGTGGAGACTGTTTCTTGTTGTCCTCCAAGACACCACTAGGCGTGATGGCCACTGTCAGTCAGGGGCTAAGAATCCAATAAGAAGGCGTTACAAAGTTTCATAAATGGGTGCTTGCAGGGCAGAAAGAGAAAAATAGTATGAAGAGATCACCAGTTTGGTGATTATGGAAATAACCAGAAAAACAACCGTGAAATAATGGATGAGGAACATTGATTAGGTTATGAACTATGGAAACAAGCTGGCAGCATTACATGCGAGTCCTTGTTCTGGAATGCCCAGAGTACAAGAACCGTACAGAGATTCAAAAATGTATGGTGAAGAGAACTGAAGACATACTTAAAAGGTTACAGAAAAGATGGAGAAAACTTAAGTGGATGGTACAAGACAAGAAAGGGCTCGGCATGAGCTGGATGTAGGCCTGGATGCTACAAGAGATGAAGGGTAAAAGAATAATGATGACCAGATACTGAATAATTCAATCAATACCTTTCAACTCCCTGTGAAGTATAGGACTTCCAAGTTGTACAACAGTTTAATAAATTCCACTTCACCTTAACATGGAAAAAGCTTACCTCATATTAAAAGGTGCCATTATTCTGATACTGAATGTTCTGTTTTTGGGTTGTTTTAGCTTGGGAATCTTTGATGGATCAAATTCTGGAGGATAATATTTCTGTGGAGGAAATAAAAACAGAAGCATGTACAATATTTTTCCACTATTAATAAAACAAAGATTCTGCTTATTGCTGGTTTCATTTAGGAATCTTTTATAGATCTAGTTCTTAGTATACAATATCTGTCCATGAAAAACAAATGAACAAATTATTGTTTTAAATAAAGATTATAACCATTTATGTGAAACAAAACAAGATCAAAACTTTCAAAAGAAGCTGGGTGTAATATTCACTGTGTGATTTAACTTGTAACTAAGTACTAGTGGCTATTCAAAACTTACATTTAACACTTTTCGTTCAGACATGGTGAAGTGGGTTTCCTAAGTTTCTCAGCGTGCACTCTGTTCTGGTGTGACTTGTTGCTCAATTTCTATTTTCAGTTAAACAACGGCAACTTCTGTCCGGTTATCAATGGGCATCTATGAGTGGTGAAATCTGCTACGAAAAGAATTTTTACATATTAATTAAAACTGTGTTTAATTTAATGGGATTCTGAAACACTGGAGTTAAAGTAGGGGACAGTTGACTGGAGGCTGCCTTGCTGGCCAATAAAGCAGCGTTACGCTTCAAGTTGGAATTTTTATTATTATTATTTTATATATGGCAATCATGTTTGTTGGACGTTAATACTGACAAAGCAAGAAACATGGTTGGGGTTGGGTTAAGTCTAGATGTAACGTAAATATGGATAGCCATTCAGGCAACATGGCAGATGTAGTCTGCTGTTCCAAACTTCTACCAACATGGGCTCAAATGCATTTTTAATAATGCAGTATCAATCTTTCATATAAAAACATTGACAGAAATGGAATCTGACTAAACAGCTTGAAGATGTAAATTTTGCAGATGACTTGGCTATTCTGGGGGGTGGGGGTGGGGTGGGGGGGAGTGTGTGTTTGTGTGTTAAAAATTGTGTGACATCATATGTGGACAACCTCATATATACCACAGCCAATTTTAGAACATTGGGCCATCTGTTTGATACAGCCTTAAAATATAATTCAGAGACACAGTAAAAAGGACTGCCATCAATGGTACCTATACCTTGTAGCGGTATGGCAGCTTGCGTACCCTGACAATCCCCAGAGCTATGCCAGTAGGAGTTTTACTCCTGGTAGGTTCAACCAAGCTGGACTGGTCTGTGTGGGTAGGGGTCAGACAAAAGCTGGTACCCTGGTCCTCCAGGTTGGGGGTTTTAGCATAGGGCTGACACCCCTGTCTATGTAAAAAAAATAATGAAGTTACGGAAACAACATCAAATGAACAAACTTTGCTGCGGGATGGACCTTCGGAGTCTGTGGCTCGTATGACTGTCAGTGGTGAAAGCCGAAAGGAAGCCACTGACATGAAAACGGATGTCCTGACCGCAAAACAGGATACAAGAATAGGATTTTGGAATGTCAGGACAATGTACGAGACAGGTAAACTAAGACAGGTCACGGCAGAAATGAGAAACTATAGGTTACACATCCTGGGGATAAGCGAGAGTAGATGGACAGGGGCAGGAAAAGTTAAAACAGCAACAGGAGAAACAGTACTTTACTCTGGAAGAGAGGATGGACAGCACAGTGAAGGCGTAGCCATTATTCTACAGAAAGGGATAGAAAGGACATTACTGGAATGGAAACCCATCAACAACAGACTGATACGATTGAGATTGAGAGGGAGATTCACCAACACTACAATAATACAATGCTACGCACCAACGAATGATAGCGATGAGGAGGTCAAGGATGAATTCTATCAACAACTGCAGAAAGAAATGGAGGACACACCTAGATATGATCTTGTTATAGTAATGGGAGACCTCAATGCGAAAGTTGGTACACACAATACATATAATGAAAGAACAATAGGGAAATGCGGCAGCGGAATAGCAAACGAAAATGGGGATAAGCTAATAAGTTTCTGTAGCATTAACAACCTGGTCATTGGAGGAACACTTTTCCCACATAAGGAAATTCACAAGTTAACATGGGAATCACCAAATGGTCAGGACAGAAACCAGATAGACCACATCATGGTTAACGGTAGATGGAGACATGCATTACAAGATGTGAAGGTAAGAAGAGGTGCAGATGTGGGAAGCGATCACCATTTAGTAGTAGCAAAACTGAAAGTGAAACTAAGAAGGGCTGGACCAACTGTAACTACACAGAAAAGGTTTGACATCAGCAAATTGAAGGACCCCCTTACCAGAAAAGCTTTTGCGGCCGACATTAAGAAATGATATCAATTTGCCAAAAGCCAGGAAAAGCCATTGACTGATGATATAGACCAGAATTTCAACACCATTTCAACAATATATAAGGAAAGTAGCAAATCATGCTTGGGATTCCAGGAAAGGAAGAAGCAAGACTGGATAACACCAGAAACACTAAACACCATAAAGATGAGAAAGGAAATAAAAAGAAAGAAAACAGAAGCGAAGTCCCCCAGGTTAAAGCAACTATATAGCGAACAGTACAGTCAACTAGACAGGGAAGTTAAACGCCAAACCCGAGCCAACAAAAGGAATTTCCTAGACGATCTTGCAAAACAGGCAGAAGAGGCAGCACTGAGAAATGAACAAAGCACAGTATACAAAATAACTAAATTCATCAGCGGAAAACAAGGTGCAAACAATATTACATTAGTAAGAGATAAGCAAGGAAATCTCATCAAGACAGTAGAGGGACAGGAAACAAGATGGGCAGAGCACTTCAGAGAAACTCTGAACAAGGAAATACCAGAGACACAAATGAATGTTCCTGAGGCTGAAAACGATCTAGATGTAAATACAGACATTCCACGAAAAGAAGAAATCATCACAGCAATCAAAAGGCTAAAGAACGGTAAAGCTCCGGGCCATGATAACTTAAATGCAGAGCTATTTAAGACAGACCCTGAGCTAGCAGCAGAACTATTAGAACCACTATTTGCACAAGTGTGGAAAACGGGGACAACACCATCAGAGTGGAACAAAGGAATAATTGTCAAATTGCCCAAGAAGGGAGATCTTTCAGACTGCAATAATTGGAGAGGAATCACTCTTCTCTCAGTTCCCAGCAAAATACTAGGCAGGATAATTATACAGAGAATTTCAAAGGCAGTAGACTACAAACTGAGGAAAGAACAAGCAGGATTTAGAAAGAACAGAAGATGTGTAGACCATATATTCACTCTCAGGAACATTATAGAGCAGTGCTCAGAATGGCAAAGACAGCTTTACATAAATTTTGTTGATTTTGAAAAGGCTTTTGACAGCATACATAGGGACAGTTTATGGAAAATACTGAGGGCTTATGGAATTCCAAGCTGCATAGTGTCAATCATAAAAAGCCTCTATGCCAACTTTACGTGTAGTGTTGGGCAGAGCAACCTAACCTTCGAGGTGAAGACAGGAGTACGACAGGGATGCCCCTTATCAACCACTATATTTTTAACAGTCATAGACTGGGTGATGCGCCAGACAACAGAGGGCAGTCCAAGAGGAATAAGATGGACTACATTTTCAACATTGGAAGATCTGGAATATGCAGATGACATTGCACTGCTGGCACATTCACATCAACACATCCAGGAAAAAACGGATAGACTTAATAAATTTAGCCAGCAGGTGGGCTTGAACATCAATTTAAAGAAGTCTGAGGTCATGACGCTCAATGTGAGCAACCCTGAGCCCATATCAGTAAGGAATCAGCAACTGGTACAGACAGATACCTTCACATACCTAGGAAGCATAGTAACACCAGACGGTGGGGCAGGCAAAGACATCAACATCAGAATGAATAAGGCAAGAACAGCCTTCTTTAGCCTAAATAACATCTGGAAGTCCTCCCAATACAGCACAAGCACAAAATTAAGATTATACCAGAGTTGCGTGCTTTCTGTGCTTCTTTATGGTGCGGAATGCTGGAGAGTCACAGAGAAGGAAATGTCAAAATTGTCCTCTTTTCACCAACATGCCTAAGAAAAATTCACAGAATCTTTTGGCCGAATACCATCACCAACCAAGATCTGCTTACTCGTAGCAAGCAAGAGGACATGCATACCATCATAGCTGGCAGACGCTGGAGCTGGGTTGGTCATGTCCTCAGAAGAGACCCCGATGCCATCACAAGAACAGCTATGCTTTGGACCCCTGAAGGAAAGCGAAAGAGAGGCCGACCAAAAACAACTTGGCGGAGGACTGTGGAGGCTGAGATGCAAAGAATGAACCAGAGTTGGGGCACTGTACAAAGGATGGCCACCGGCCGTGCAAAGTGGAATCAATTTGTTGTTGCCCTACAAGACGCCACTAGGCGTGATGGCCACTGACTGCTTTGACGATCGGTGGTTAAGGATCGAAGAAGAAGAAGAAGTAAAAAGGAGTAAGGGTTAGTTTTAGATATCCTAAGCTACCCCTAAGTTCTAAGTTTAGATATACTAATCCTAACCCTAAACCGGTAATGTTTATCATTAGCCTTTTTTTTATTATGGCAGTCACAGAAATAATTGTTAATTACCTCCCTTAGAGTGTTTTGGCGGTTACATATAAAAACTCGGCAAGCATCGATTCCATTTGCATTGGAGAAGAAAATAAAAAACCATGGTGATATAATGAGAGGAAAGAAGGCATCAGATTAGGCTAGGAGAACAGGTCCTGGGGCAGATCAACCACTTTAAATACCTCAGAGCTTTCAAAGACCGGAAAGGAGGCGTCAAAGAAGAGTTAGCTATACGAAGAGCAGCAGCCGGGAGACTTTTTCAGGCCATAAATCAAGGATTCCTCAGCAAAAGAGAAGTTGGCAAGAAGACGAAGATGGCTGTATACCGCTCCACCTATACCCCAGTCTTGACATATGGATGTGAGTCATGGGCAATGACTACAACCCACAAAAGCCAGATCCAAACCTCAGAAATGAGGTATCTGAGGAAGGTGATTGAAGTAACAAGAAGAGACATGGTCCGCAACCAGACGATACGTCAAGGCCTAAAAACCCAACCCCTGCAGACCCAAGTAGAACAGGCCCAACTAAGATGGTTTGGCCATGTCTGCAGAATGGGAGAAGATCGGTACCACTACAAGCATGGGAAACTAAGAGCCGTGGATCCAGACCTCCAGGACGACCCGAGTCAGCTAGGAGGACAACATAAGACAATCTTTGAAGGACCGAGGACTAGTATGGAACCAGGCCAGGAGGAAGACAGCTGACTGGATAGTGTGGCGCTCTCTCTTCCAAACCTCTACACCTCATGGTAGAAGAGGAATGGCTAAGTAAAGTAAAGTAAAAAAAAATTTTTTAACGGAATTAAATATCCTGCTCATCCCACAGTGTATTATAATTATCATATACTAGCAATAACCCGTCAAACGTGATGGGTTTTTAATTATAGTGTTTCCGGATGAGCAGACGAAATACATTCTTAGAGTGTTTTTGGTTTCTTTCCATTATACAGTGTAATCAAACTGTTCATGAACATCATCTTTTGAATGCTTTTCTTTGTTGATTGTAACTATTTTCGGGAGAGTATATATATATAATACCAACGGGCTGATCACCCGTTTGCCAGTCACTTCGATTACGGAAACAGCAGCAGATGGATTGATTTGCCGTTGCCCTAAAGACGCCAATAGGCGTGATGGGAAACAATGGCAAAGAAAACCTATCTGCTGTTGCCCTAAGACGCCACTAGGCGTAATGGCCACTGACTGCTTTGACGGTCGGTGGCTAAGGACGGAAGAAGAAGAAGAAGAATATATATATAATGGAAACAATACAATTTTTCAACACGGTTGCATTCCTCAGCTGTGACCAACGTACACACGGTGAGAATTATGTTATATTAGATTCAATTTTAAAGTTCTTTGATGACAACATTTCGTGTGAAAGTGCGTGGATTGTTTTCAAAGAGTGTTCCCTGATAATAAGTGGTTTTAACAAATACTTTCAAGTTTTCATGATTTGTACATCGGGTGAGGGCTCATGCACACCAATTTGTATGCACTTTTTCTTTGTCGAGCGCTACTAATTTCGTGAAAGAATTAAAAAAACAAAAAAACCAAAGTATTTGTTTTATATAACACCCACGCCACACAAGTTGTACACTGTGCGTTGCGCACTTTTGCTTCTGGCGCGAGTTACTATTTTGAGTGAGACCGACCGACGTAACATACATCGGTAATTATGTTAGTTGGGATAACATTAGATTCAATTGCCATTACCTGCTTCCAGCTTTAGAAAACCTACCTTAAAAAGAAATTACACAATAATAAAATTAGTATAGAACTAGTTTTACAATAGAATCAAAGTATGAGACATTTCGGGGTTTACTATAGCTATCTGTCTATCTATGTACGTGTCTGTGTATCTGTCTGCCTGATAGATAGACAGACAGATGGACACACAGACTAATCAAAGCACAGATAGATGGACAGATAGGTGGATAGATGGATAGAAAGATAAATGGATGGATGGATGGATACATAGATAGAAAATAATAGTAGGATGGATGCATGATACCCGCACTTAAATACGTTTTATGGGTACAAGAGGAAGTTTGCATCATTGGCTTTTGCTTTTTTTTAAAATGACTTTTGGGTTCTTAACCCCTCCCCCCTCCCATTTTCTTCAATGCGGTTAGAATCGATACTTAGAATCGGTAATTATGTTAGTTGGAATAACATTAGATTCAATTGCCATTACCTGCTTCCAGCTTTAGAAAACCTACCTTAAAAAGAAATTACACAATAATAAAATTAGTATAGAACTAGTTTTACAATAGAATCAAAGTATGAGACATTTCGGGGTTTACTATAGGTATCTGTCTATCTATGTACGTGTCTGTGTATTTGTCTGCCTGATATTTTTTTTAACCGAATATGTGTATAGCCTAATATTTGTAGTTTCGTACGATTTAGAGTTAGGGTTAGGCCTAACCCTAACTCTAAATGGTACGAAATTTACACATTAGGCCTAAGCTATAGCCTACACATGTACGGTAATTTCCTCGATGGCACTAAAGGTAGAGATTACTCACATATTCACTGCTGAGCGTTCAGCCACGAGTATTAGGAAATTACCGCAATATATTTATTAACAGTCAGTAACAGAATCAGAACGTTCATGCGATGTCTTACATTTGTTTTGGAAATAAACTGTCAACTCAGATTTATATTTACTTCCGGTTTGAGCTCTTTGTTTAATTTACTGAGCAGTGTTGCCACTCCGACATTTTCCCGCCCTGATCTACGTAGGTTTTTTTTTTAAACCATCTACGCTTCTATCCCCACCCCCCCCCCCCCCCCCCAGAAATGTGTCTTTTATTTTTAGAAAAATTATATGCTCTCTCTACTTTTATTGCTGAATAGTGCACTGAGAATACTTCATTCACTCGTGCAAACATCATTCGTGAATGAATGGCGAGTTTGTTTCCAAATGCTATTTCGCGCAAGGTAGCAAAGCGTACCAAAACTTCCTACAATATTCAAGAGGGTTGAGCTATACGACATCGGAGTGACATACGTACAATGTGTCGCAAGAAGTTTTTTTTTTCTGTAACTATTGCTGAAAGTACAGATACATTTGTTTATCAGACGTCTGTAGCAGTAAGATGTTTTGTTGAAGGACATAGCAAAGTGGTTTACCCCTTGCTGGATTTAGTCCTAGAAGATGACTCAGGATCTGGATTATACACCACATACCAAAGCGTTATTGGAGAAGTATGCTCGATGGAGTAATTGTTTATGATTTACGAGTGAAAACTGAGTAACAATGATTGATATTAATTGCACACTCAAGAAATGCACAAGGAATGACTCAGCAGACGTGTTTGTGCTTGGCTGCATATGTCGTTCATTCGCTTTCTGCGATACCTTGCAAGCACGTTTCGTCTATTATTGTTACAAGCTAGAAGAACATGTTTAAAAAACAGTTTGCTTCTGCTTTTCATTTAATTGCTAAAAGTCAGAGACACCATTTTTCAGCTGTACAAAGCACTATGGTGTTTCTCATGAAGCAGTAGTAAGCAGATAATTAAATGGATACTTAACTTCTTCGTGTCAATTTTCCTGACAATTCTGAGTTATTTCTATGAATATCTAAGAAACTGAACACGGTTTGTACCAAAAATATTGCATAGGCCATTACTTTTTATGAGGCACGCCCCTAATTAGGGTATTATGATGCATATAGTTCAGAGTATTCAGTTTTAAAAGTACACGTTTAAAAAAAATTGCTGATAAGAATATGTCAATATGCAACCTTGGACACGTTCGTTTGTGAAGATGTAATTAATTTGTTTGAAACTAACCCACTTGTGTTAGAAGAGGTTTTGATTTTTTTTTACACTATGATGGAAGCTAGTCAGCACATTTGCAAAGGCGGCTGAATGCATTTTAGAAAACCTTTTCTTTGAAGTGACGTTAACACAATTATTGAAAAAGAAAGCTTTTTTCAATTGTAATCAATTTCCATTGTCAGAAAATGCATTCTTGCAAAACTATAAAATTTTTTTTTTTTTTTAAATTAATGAAGAAAAATATCCCGTTCAACCTCTGATGGGTTATAATTAGGATATATATTGCTTTCAATTCCAAATAATATGAACAACTGCCGATATGAAAAAGTGGCATCACATTTGTCAAATCATTGTAAATAAGGACAATCACAATTGTGCTTATACGTTAAATGAATATTTTTAAAAAAATTAACAAAACAAACAAACAAACAAAATCAAGAAGAAACTCTGAACAAGAATAACATTAAAGTGGAGGGGTGTAAAGACCTGGTGGTTCCAGTTATATCTTCTTCCTTCTTTGATCCATAACCACCAACAGTCAAAGCAGTCAGCGGCCATCACGCCTTGGTGGCGTCTTGTAGGGCAGCAACAAATTGATTCCACTTTGCTCGGTCGGCGGCCATCCTTCGTACAGTGCCCCAACTGTGGTTCATTCTTTGCATCTCAACTTCCACAGTTCTCCGCCAAGTTGTTTTTGGTCGGCGTCTCTTTCGCTTTCCCTCGGGCGTCCATAGCATAGCTGTTCTTGTGATGGTATCAGGGTCCCTTCTGAGGACGTGGCCAACCCAACTCCAGCGTATGCCAGCTATAATGGTGTGCATGTCCTCCTGGTTACTCCGAATAAGTAGTTCTTGGTTGCTGATGGTGTTTGGCCAAAAGATTCGGAGAATTTTCCTTAGGCAGATTGTGTGGAAGGAGGACAGTTTCGACATTTCCTTCTCTGTTACTCTCCAACATTCCGCACCATAGAGAAGCACAGAAAGTACACAGCTCTCATACAGTCTTAATTTGGTGTTTGTGCTGTACTGGGAAGACTTCCAAATGTTGTTGAGAACAGCAAAGGCTGTTCTCGCTTTATTCATTCTGTTGTTAATGTCCTTGCTTGTTCCGCCGTCAGGTGTTACTATGCATCCTAAGTAAGTAAATGTGTCTGTCTGTTCTAACTTCTGGTTCCTTACTGTTATTGGCTCAGGATTGCCCACATTTAGTGTCATGACCTCTGTCTTCTTCAAATTGATGTTCAGGCCAACCTGCTGGCCATACTTATTCAGTCTATCGGTTTTGTCTTGAATGTGTTGATGTGAATGCGCGAGTAGTGCAATGTCATCTGCATATTCCAGGTCTTCCAGTGTAGAAAACGTTGTCCATCTAATTCCTCTTGGACTGCCCTCTGTTGTCTGGCACATCACCCAATCTATGACTGTCAAAAATAGTGTTGTTGATAAGGGGCATCCCTGTCGTACTCCTGTTTTCACTTCGAAAGTTACATTACTCGATCCAACACTGCACGTAAAATTAGAATAGAGGCTTTTTATGATGGAAACAATGTGGCTGGGAATTCCATAAGCCCTCAGAATTTTCCATAGGCTGTCCCTGTGTATGCTGTCAAAAGCCTTTTCAAAATCAACAAAGTTAATGTACAGCTGTCTCTGCCATTCTGAGCACTGCTCTATAATGTTCCTGAGGGTAAATATATGATCTGCACATCTTCTGTTCTTTCTGAAGCCCGCTTGTTCTTTCCTCAGTTTATGGTCAACTGCTTTTGAAATTATCTGGATGATTATCCTGCCTAGTATTTTGCTGGGAACTGAGAGGAGGGTAATTCCTCTCCAGTTGTTGCAGTCTGCAAGGTCGCCCTTCTTGGGCAATTTGACAATTATTCCTTTACTCCACTCTGTTGGTGTTGGGAAACTGAGACAACTCCAGTTATATAACTGACTTTAACAGATATTTAATTGACTTTCATCTGTTAAAAGTTATATGCATTGTAATGTGACAGCGCCATCTTGAGATCTGTCGTTCTCGGCGCTGGCCCCATCTGGGCAGTCATATTGTCTATGTGGTTTAGTGCCTTTTGATCACGTTATCTTCGAGCAGATTTATTACAAGGCCATAATATATGCCTACATATTAGTTGTGTTTTTGCTCTAGAAATAGTTGTGTAAATTTGTGTTTTCATGCATTCTGGAGCAATAATCGCGTGTGTTCTCTGTGTGGCGCAGATTAATACGCGAGCGCACAGTAAATTGAGTGGTTAGGCCAGGGCTTATAAAAAGGGGTAGCAAGCGGCGAAACCGGTCTATGTTTGAGAGAGCCGACCAGTGAGAACAGACTAAGAAGACACACAAGAGCCAAGCTGTAAATGCCTTGAGCACGTGAGTTAATTTAAATTAGCATTAGTTTTCTAGGATTCTGAAATTATATCGATGTGGCTATTTTAATGTTTAATGGGACAGATAGGTAGATAGATGTGAGAGTTTAAGAGCGATTATTTCATTCTTCAGAAAGGCTATTCCACTGGAAATTTAGATAAGATTAACGATCGCAAGATAGTAGCCTCGTGGTGATAAAAGGCGGCGATAGCGAGTCTGATTAAACACGCTCCGCGTGGTAAACCTATAATATGTTATGCCGAGCGGCACGTTGTGTATTTAGTCCCAGTTTGGCTTAAGTCGAGAATAATTATATTGTATTCTTTATGTAAGAGTAATTTAGTGTATTTCACGTTTATTGATAATTCTACTGTATATTTAATGGGTTACTGTGAGGTGAGAATATGTATTTAGATTTCTGGAGAGCGCGAGGCCACTCCTTTGTTGAGACAGGTGTTTCTCTGTTTGCTCCTGGTGGAGCATGGAAACACCAATGCGGCTGGTGTCCACCACAAGCCAACAGAAGCATTTTTATGCTATTACAGTGGTTGTTCCTGTAATAATGTGTTTCATGCGATGAGATTCCCAGCCGCACGAGTCGTCACATACGACATGCTTCAGAATGCAGTAACGAATATTGAGATAGACCAGTTGTGAGGTGGTGGTTAATTCTCATTATTGAGATTATTTGTTGTACATGTATTGAAGAATATTATTTTATGTCCAGTTGATTATTATTGTTGTGTGAACAATGGTTTGTGAGAGCACGTGGGCGTACCAGATGTATATTTCTCTTCTCCGCTCCTGAGGGAGCATGGGGCCACCGGTGTGGTTTACTTCAGCATGGAGCATTCAGATGCTTTTGCAGTTGTGGTTTCGGTAGCAACCTATGTTACCCGGTGCGATTGCCAGCCTCATGCACAACACCATACTAGTCGCATTGGGCGACACGCATGAGTGTGTGAGATAGTTGATGATGTCAGGTGGGCGCATGTTTTCTGTATGGTAAGTGTTATTATCCATGCTATTGATGTTCACTTAGACGTTGTTTTATTTATTATTTTTCAGACAGTCTATGAACACTGACTGGGTGTTTGTTGGATTGTTTGTTTGGAGTTCGGTTCTGTTCGGTAGAATTAAATGTTGATCTGCATAAGGCTTTGGGTTGCTTGAATTGTTAAGTCTGCTGCTGAGAGGGTTGCAAGCAACCAATAATTGCAACCCCTGTCAAACGATCCTTTATAAATTTTCTTGGTGCACGGGTCTTGGGTGTGAGGTACCCCCATCTAGCCCCTGTCACAGTAAGAACAGCATAAGACCTTCACATTCCCAGCCACTATATATTAACATTTGTTCGTGTTAAATATTGTTTGACTATATTATGCAGTTCCCTAGATCTGTCTATTCTTAACACCTCTTCTATGTTTATAGGTAAGTTGGATGCTTGCAAATAATCTAATATTGGTATTCTCATTTGTTCATACCTCTTACATTTTAACAAGAAATGTTCTATATTATTGTCTTGAAGACATCCTGCACAGTAATGTTCTTCTATTCTGAAATAGCATTTTCCCAGCTGTAGTCTGAGAAGTTTCTTATTACTGGGAATTTTCAATTCCCTAGAAATCAGAAGAAATCTTGTCAGAGGAACAGGCTGGCTTTAGACCAAAAAGAAGTACCTCAGAACAAATCTTCAATATTAGAGTACTTATCGAAAAACATCTCCAACATCAACACGATTTATACCATAACTTCATCGATTTCACAAAAGCCTTCGATCGAGTCTGGCATGAAGGCTTATGGCAAGTAATGAGAAAATTCAATTTTGATACCAACATCATAGATATCATTGAAGCACTATACAAGGACGCAAGCAGTGCTGTTTTTGCAAGCAACGACATTGGAGAATTTTTCAAAACAACTGTAGGAGTTCGGCAGGGATGTATCCTGTCCCCAGTGCTCTTTAATATTTATCTAGAACATATTATGCAGGAGGCTCTCTACGATTATAAATCAACCATATCGATTGGAGGCCGACCTCTGTGCAACCTACGTTTTGCTGATGATATTGATCTGATAGCTGGATCAGAATCAGAACTTCAAGACCTTACCTCTAGACTGGAGAAAGTAACAAGAACGTATGGGATGGAAATTAATATAGAAAAAAGCAAGATATTGGTGAATAGCCATAAGAAACATGTTCCGACCAACATTACGTTAAATGGGCAAACGTTAGAAGAAGTTAACACCTTTAAAATATCTCGGGTCCACTATATGTAGTGATGGAAGATCAAGTAAAGAAATCAAGACAAGACTTGAGATGGCCTCAGCTGCCATGACAAAGTTGAATGTGATCTGGAAAAGTAACATCAGTTTTCCTGTGAAGATCAAATTATACAAATCACTTGTATTATCTATTCTCTTGTATGGGTGTGAGAGCTGGACACTCACTGCAGATACGGAGCGAAGGATTCAGGCTTTCGAGCATAAATGTTATAGAAGAATTTTGCGCATTTGCTATAAAGAGCACAAAACAAATGTCTATGTTAGAGAGAAGATAAACACCTATGCAGGCCACCAAGAACCACTTTTGTCAATAGTGAAACATCGAAAGCTTGCCTGGTTTGGGCATGTAACTCGTCATGACTCCCTTTCGAAAACGATCCTTCAGGGGACAGTCGAAGGTAAACGGAGAAGAGGAAGGCAAAGAAAATCCTGGGCTGATAACATCAAAGAATGGGCAGGACACGGTTTTTCCACACTTGTACGCATTGCTGAGGATAGAGAGCAGTGGAGGACCCTGTCTGCTGATGCTTCCACCATGGCACCCCTACGACCCATGACGGGTTACGGGCTGAGATGATGATGATGAGATATCTGACATTTTCTTGTTGGAGCCTTGAACATCTTATATGCATGTCTTCCTTTCAGATTTTTATCCCACTCTGCTTTCCATTCATCTGTTATTAAATCTTTAATTACGCTCTTAATAATCTCTGATTTACTCGTCCCTACATTTATTAGATTTTTATCAGATCTACCTTTCTTGGCTTCTTTATCTGCCTTTTCATTTCCTTCTATGCCAACATGTGAAGGTATCCAAGCAATTAAGACTGAACATCCTCTGGAAAATAAGTATGTAGTAGCCAGAAATATCTCCTCTGCTATATTAGGTCTGCTACATTCTCATAAGTTTCTAAGTGCTTTAATTGTTGAAAGAGAGTCAGTTAAAACTGTTAGTTTTTTGGGAGAGTTATTAGATAATATTTCTAGTGCTTTTAGTATTGCCACCATCTCTGCAGTGAAAATGGATGTATTTTCCGTGATGCTATATTCTTTTGCCATTTTCCATATTGGAATATATATTCCTATCCCCAATTTGCCATCCCCTCCCTTGGATCCATCTGTGTACACAGTAATGCTGTCTTTTGATATTTGTTGTATATATTTATTGGCTGTGTTTTTAATATTTTATATATTATTTGTTATCTTAAATTAGACCTAATCTTCACACTCAGGCAGCTGAGTGAAAAGGCCCTTGAGTACAAGAGTGAGATCCATCTTTGTTTCATAGATCTGGAAAAGGCGTTTGACAGGGTCCCCTGGAGCAAACTTTGGGACTGTTTGGCAAGGAAGAACATTCCAGCACCTCTGATACATGCTATACAGAGCTTCTACAAGTCTTGCAGAAATTATGTGAGGACAGCAAACTATAAGTCAGAAGAGTTCAAGACCACCACTGGTGTAAGACAAGGCGATATCCTGTCACCTTATCTTTTCATACTTCTCATGGACGATGTCATCAAGGCATGTAAGGAGAGAACAAGAAAGTATTCAGTGGGGTACTGGAAGATGAGACAGGTCTGTATTTCAGAGCTAGCATTTGCTGATGATGTTGTCCTGATTGCTAAATCAGAGACACATCTCCAATCCAACCTGCAAGTCTGGAAGGAAGAGCTGGAGAAGAGAGGGATGGTCATAAGCAGCTCTAAAACAAAATCCATGGTGATATCACGAGAAGAAAGAAAACATCAGATTAAGTTGGGAGAACAGGTCCTGGAGCAGGTCGACCACTTTAAATATCTCGGAGCTATTATAGACCGAAAGGGGGGCATCAAAGAAGAGTTGGCCACTCGAAAAGCAGCAGCTGGGAGACTTTATCAGGCCATAAATCGAGGATTCCTCAGCAAGAAAGAGGTTGGTAAGAAAACGAAGATGGCTGTATACCGCTCCACCTATGTCCCAGTCTTGACATATGGATGCGAGTCATGGGCAATGACTACAACCCACAAAAGCCAGATCCAAACCTCAGAAATGAGGTATCTGAGGAAGGTGGTTGAAGTAACAAGAAGAGACATGGTCCGCAACCAGACGATACGTCAAGGCCTAAAATCCCATCCGCTGCAGACCCAAATAGAACAGTCCCAACTAAGATGGTTTGGCCATGTCTGCAGAATGGGAGAAGATCGGCTACCACGACAAGCATGGGAAACAAAGAGCCAGGGATCCAGACCTCCAGGACGACCCAGAGTCCGCTGGGAGGACAACATTAGACAATCTTTGAAGGACCGAGGACTAGAATGGAACCAGGCCAGGAAGAAGACAGCTGATAGAATAGTCTGGCGCTCTCTCTTCCAAACCTCTACACCTCACGGTAGAAGAGGAACGACTAAGTAAGTAAGTTTGTTATCTTAAGTATTTTTGCTAGGTGGTAGTCCGTGTCTGGTTTCTTGATCTCCCAGGGTGGAATCACTGGCTTGTATTCACAATTGTTATTAATTGATGTAATTAATGTACCCAGATGGACAATTTCCTCCATACACTTCCATCCTGTAGGGTATCTAGTGGTATTCATTGGATTGGCCTGAGTTGTTAGTTGGCATCTGGTAAAAGCTGTTTGTGCTGGGTGAGACTTATCTAACATAACCCTGTTCATGTAATTTAGTCTTAACTCCTTTCTCCATAATTCCAAGGGTAGAATTCCTAAAGCCACCTCTATAGCTCATTTTGATGTTGATCTGATTGCACCTGCTATTGTACATAAAGCCTGATGCTGAATTCTGTCTAATTTAATCTTGTTACTGTGTGCAGCAGAGTCATATATTATACTTCCATAATCTATTTTTCCTCTAATAAAAGATTTATAAAAAGTGAGCATTGTCTTAGTGCTTGCACCCCATCCATTACCTTTCAACTTATTAAGATAAGTTAGTCAATCCTCTGCAAGACTCCACTAATTTATCTATGTTTATTCCAGTTCAGCTGTTGGTCCAATATCATTCCTAGATATCGAGTGGTTTACTTCTGTTTCAAATTAGTTTACTATTTATGTCACTGGCATTAAGTGCTATATCACGTAAGTCATAAAATCGACATGACAATAAAAGTAGACAGACCTAGAGAACTGCATAATATAGTCAAACAATATTTAACACGAACAAAGGTTAATATATAGTAATTGGGAATGTGAAGGTCTGATGCTGTTCTAACAGTGCATATGACTTTTGACAGGTGAAAGACAATTAAATATCTGTTAAAGTCAATTATATAACTACATACCTGTCAACCTTTTGAGACAAAAATCTGTACGCCGGACCAAAATAATCCTTACAAACACCCAAAAATCCTTACGCAAAAAATATATTAATAAATTATACGCAATACAGTTTTAAAATGAGAAATGACATATGCAAATCTATTAGCATTTGAATTATTGTGATATAAAACATGCTAATAGTCTCATGCTGTTCTTTACATATAAAAAACTTAGTGATCATGAGGTACACTATTCTTTCAATGTACAGTGTTTTGTATTTTAATCAACACACGCACTTTTAGCACTTTGCAGAATTGCATTTGTGGGCTTAAATTCTGCACAGCATGTATCAATGTTAATCTTACACTGTAAAATAGAAGTGAGTGTGTCAGCATTCATGGACCTCCTGCAGTCTGTGTGGATTTTTTTCATCATTGAAAATGATCTTTTGCAGTCAGCATTGCTGTGAGGGAGTATCAGCAGTCGCTGAATGATGACTTTCAAATTAGGGAAGCGGATGGCACCAGTACTAGTTTTCTGGTCAACAACTTCCAGCCAATAGCTACAGAAGCTCTTTTTCTGACCACTATCTGTCAGTAGAGGCACACACACATCAGACAACATACAGTAGAGAATGATTAAAAAATACAACGAACAAAGCAAACGGCTAACAGCAAAAAAAAAATAAATAAATAAATAAACAAAATTATGAACAGAATATCAAATCTAGGAAGAAAAAACGTACCACCAAAAATTTACAAAATTATTATTTAAGAGTTGGTAGTCTAGACCAGTAATAGCAGATTGCCACTTTATTAAAAAATAATGCAGCGAATCTCGAGCGCTGGAATAAAGTAGGCCTACTCAACGCAAACACTTTTTTTTTTCTAGTTATGTAGGGCCTACACAGAATATTATGACAATTTATCGGAAATATATTGAAGGGCAAGATATAACTGGAAAGATTAAGACATCGATTAAATTGCAACAAAGCAAAACAACATCAATATTTAACCAAGTTATAAGTACTTAGCTTTTTTTAAACAAAATGGCGTCGAAGTGTGGTGGCAAGCAAGCATGGTCGTTGATAACAGGTAACTTTAAAAATACGTCATGTCACGCTGAAAACCGAAAGCGATTGAGCCAAATTCAAAGTTTTTGCCGAATTGTAGGGTATAAAAGGATTTGATTGGTTGCTGGGAGAGACCTCAGTTTAAAAACGGACGCCGAGATTCCCGGAATTAAAAATTAAAAAAATTGGTTAAAAAAGAACCTGGGCTAGAAAATATTTTCTGATTTAAAATTTAAAAAAACTTGGGTTGGAAAATATTTTTAGAATTTAAAAAAAAAAAAAAAAAAATTTTTTTTTTTTTGGAAGGGGAGAAAAATCCGTACAACGAGTCTGTACGGCCGTACACTGCTAAAAGTATAAAAAATCCGTACATTGTACGAAAAATTCGTACAGGTTGACAGGTATGTAACTAGAACCACTAGGCCTTTACACCCCTCCTCTTTAATATTATTCTTGTTTGGAGTTTATGCTTGATTTTGTTCGGTTTTATCTGGTGTGTGTGGTTTTTTTTTTTAAAACATACAAGCGTAATTGTGCTTTGCCCTATTTGCAACGATTTAACAATTGTGATGCCACTTTCCCAAATCGGTATTTGTTCATATTATTACCTTTGGGGTAATGTCCTATCTTTCGTACCTTTTTGGTCCGCAGTGAATATATGTAGTTAGGTGTTGTTTCGTAGCAGTTAGGGTTAGGATTAGGGTTAGTATTATGGTTAAAACTAACCCTAACATAGGGTGGCCATATTGTTCAACACAAAAAGGAGGACAAATGCCATTTGTTGGTCCTTAAAAGGAGGACACGGGAGGACAATATTTGTAAAAAGTCGGACGAAAAGTAGGACACCTTTGTTCAATAACTACAAGACGCTGAAACATATTTTTTTTTTACATTCAAACAATAAGCTAATGAAATCACATTGATTTTGTGCCTTCTTATATTTTTCTGATGATAAAATCTTCAACAAAGTTGGGCTACATTTTAAATATGCATAGAAATCAGAGCACGAAAGCTCCTTGAAATTGTACGGCACAAGTAAAGTGCCTTTAATGGAATCTACACTGAACATGTTCCTTTCTTTTGTCCATAGACCCTGCATAAGTGAAAAAAGTCTCAACATTGGCATTGTGCCCAGGAATTGCAAAAATAAATTGTGCAAGTCTTAAGAATTCTGAATGCAGTTCAACATTTCTCGATTTTTCAAAATATTTAGTCCATTTCTGATGAGCCAGAAGCTGACTGAATTCTTCGTGACTAGTATGACTTTCCACACGTTTTTTTAAATTGTTCAGTTGGTCGAAGCACTGTGTGTCATCAATGTGAATGCCTTTATCATTTAGATATTGCAATGAGGCTTCCACATCTTTCCACACAGGTACTTCATGCAAGGTCATCCAGGAAAAAATTGCAAAATCTTCTAATGGCTTTGTTCATTTGTCTAAATATTCAATACAACTGGAATAAAGGAGCTTCACATCTTTATGAAAACTGTCACACAAATGATCAAACCCCACTCTATGTTTCTGTGCAATTTCTGACTTAACTTTAAAAGGCACAAACTCTTGACCTAGACGTTCAGTAAGAATGTCTTTCACTGCGTTTAAACTGTTGCAAACCTCAACAATTGAGTTGTTTTCTCTTTCAGTCTGTTCAATATGGCACTGAAAAACACTCATAAGTGAATGGACAAATCACAGATACACCTCTGTCAAGTTTTGTTCAAAAAACCTTTTGATGACTGTAGGTGGATTGTCTTGTGACTGAAATAAAGCCTTCAGTACCGGAAACATCTGGATCATTCTTGCAACACATGGGAATAATGACAGCCACCTTGTTCTGCCTTGGTTGAGCAGTTGTCTGTATTCTATGTCCACAAAATCACAAAATTCCTTCAATTCCTCCGTTCGAAGTGTATGAATATGAAAATATTGGTCAACCTTATTAAAAATATTTTCAATATCAATGTCAAGTTTTTCAACTGCATTGTGAATGCAGTTGTTCAAAACATGTGCTGGACAGCCTACACCAAATAAACTTTTCGTCTGTAACACAGTCTTTAATTTTGCAAACACATTGTTACCCTCTGCATTTCGCCCAATTCCACCAAACATTGTGTTACAGTTATCCCCAGTAAATGCAACACACTTCTCCAAGAGGTAATATTTTATCATGGTCTGTTACATATTTTGAAATTGTTTCTGCTGTCTCATTTTGTGTATTCTGCAACTCAATTAACTTAGACTGTAGACCACCAACTTTCCAGTCAAAATACTGAATGATTATTGGAAATAAAACCTCAGAAATGAGGTATCTGAGGAAAGTGGTTGAAGTAACAAGAAGAGACATGGTCCGCAACCAGACGATCCGTCAAGGCCTAAAATCCCATCCGCTGCAGACCCAAATAGAACAGTCCCAACTAAGATGGTTTGGCCATGTCTGCAGAATGGGAGAAGATCGGCTACCACGACAAGCATGGGAAACAAAGAGCCAGGGATCCAGACCTCCAGGACGACCCAGAGTCCGCTGGGAGGACAACATTAGACAATCTTTGAAGGACCGAGGACTAGAATGGAACCAGGCCAGGAAGAAGACAGCTGATAGAATGGTCTGGCGCTCTCTCTTCCAAACCTCTACACCTCACGGTAGAAGGGGAACGACTAAGTAAGTAAGTATTATTGGAAATATTTTGACAGAGCCGTGATTGCTTCCATCAGTGGAAACTCCATAGTATGGAATGCTGCTTTCCTTCAGTGCTTCCAAAGCTGCTTCAGTAGAATGCTGTGCAATCTCAGAAATGGTAATGGCAGCTGTTTTTGTTTTGGCACATGAGAATTTGATGGCAATTTCTAAATCGTGGAAAGCATTCTTGAGTAACAATGAAGTACAATCCATTGATCTGAAAGAGTTGTGATGTTTTACAGTATGAAAAGCAAAAGCACCCTCGGCCGCGGCAACTTCAAACCTTTCCTCGCTTATTTCTTTAGTAAAAAATGTCAGTTTTGATTGCAAACATTCAGACGCAAGTGCTTTCTTGTGCTTTTCTGTTTCTATGTTTTGTTTTTTTAAATCAGATGCACCTTTATTTGCTACTGATACAAATGTGCCACCTCTGCATGCAAAACATTCTGCTTCATACTCTTGTTAACCACTGGAAAAGCACTGAAATTTTTTTTTCAGCTCATTTATAATATTATTTGTAATTTGCAATAGACAACGAAGTTATAATTGACTAAATCCAGCAGCAAGTTCTTATTCATGCCGTTTTGTCTGTTATATTTTCCCCTAACAAATGCCAATAAACATAAACATCGTTTAACCTAGGTTAAAATATGATAGTAATCTATTAGGCTATAAACTATCGAACAACATGACAACTTACGGTAGTGTTGTTGGCAATTTGCGCGATCCGTCGATTTTGCGGAGATACAAATTCTTAATTCTGGCAGAATTTCTGTACTCAGAAATCGGATTCCAGTAAAGATTTTACAAAATGGTGTCTTTCACGTGAGTAATTTAGCCTATCACATAAAAGCCGGATATTTCAACATTTAAAAAAAATCCAACCGGACGCTCAGTTTGGGCGCGAAAAGCCGGACAAATCCGGACGTCTGGCCACCCTACCCTAACACAAACCCTAATCCTAACCCTAAGCGCTACGAAACAACACCTAACTATACATATTCACTGTGGGGCAAAAAGGTACGAAAGATAGGAAATTACCTTATTTGGAATTTAAAACAATATAGGCCTACATCCTAATTATAACCCATCAAATCCTAACCCTAACTGCTACGAAAGAACACTTAACTACACATATTCACTGCGGAGCAAAAAGGTACGAGTAATAGGACATTACCGGTTGAACGGGATATTTTCATCATTAATATTAAAAAAATGAATTATTTTCTGGACAGATCATATTCGATATCTCTGTGAGTGTGTCTGTAATGTGCGTGTGTTTGTTTTTAAAGACACATCTACGTTGTTCTAAAAAATTTGAGTGACAACACTGGTTGTAGTTCCCGCAGTTTAGAATCGGTTAAAATACACGCGTGTGTGTGTGATTCTTCCTTCTACATATCAGTATGCAATAACAGCCACGTCTATTGGGAGGCACATCATGATTTACAGAACATTTTAATATCTGATTAATACATTAGACAGCGCTCAAAAATGGTAAGTTTTCATTAACAGCGATCTAAACTTTAGGCAAAAAAAAAACTTTAGTTGACATAGTGGTAGGGGGCCTACATGCCATCCATGTAAGTCGCCCACGTCTTTAAGGTTAGGATTAAGTTTAGGTTTAGGATTCCCAAACCTAACCCTTACTCTTATTACTGCGTCGTTGATTTCTCCCCCCCCCCCCCCCCCCCCGAAGGCCTTATCGAACACACTTCCCACTATTCATTCTTCATTTGGTTAAATCACACACTGGAAGGACTGCACGGGATCTTTCCCAAATGGCTGTCAATAGGAATACGAAGTCGGATTTGGCTAATTCGTGCTTTGTTTTTACGTACAAAACGCGAGAAATAGCTTTAAGTTCAACAGGTTACCATTAGA
Organism: Oreohelix idahoensis; assembly: GCA_024509875.1. Classification (NCBI taxonomy): domain Eukaryota; kingdom Metazoa; phylum Mollusca; class Gastropoda; order Stylommatophora; family Oreohelicidae; genus Oreohelix; species Oreohelix idahoensis. Next base: position 120,860 of record JAMPIV010016785.1, read on the forward strand.
ATTACTGTTTGGCGTTTATTCTTAAAGCACAGAAGCAGAAAAATATTTGCTAACACTAACCCTGTTTCTACACACAACACGCGAGAAATAGCTTTAAGTTCAACAGGTTACCATTAGAATTACTGTTTGACGTTTATTCTTAAAGCACAGAAGCAGAAAAATATTTGCTAACACTAACCATAACCCTGTTTCGAGCTCTTCATTAATAATCAGGGCTTAGGTGCCAAGGCATTAGGCCCTACATTTGAAAAAAAAAAAACAACAAAATACCATCTTAGCGCTTATTGCTGCATCTCCAGATCCTTAATTTAAGGGCATACCAACTTGGGCGACTACATCAGTCACTGTATTGATATCCATATGGGCGAAATCCGACGGACATCCCACTATTCTGTCGTTCAACAGAGGTTTTCATAGTGATCATTGTGAAAATTGTTAGGCCTACTTCACAATCACACCATATGTCATGATTGTATCCTCAGAAAAGAGGTTGAAATTAAGAATAGTGGGTCATGTGTTCGATACAGCTCTTAAAAAAAAGAACTCAGATATGTAGTAGTAAGGGTTTGGTTTAGGGATCCTTAGGTTTATTAAGTTTGAGGATTTCTGGCCTGCGGTTGTTTGCTTCATAAACTAACAAACTTTATTGCCAGATTTCATATGCTACCTTCAACAATTCAGTTTAGATATATTTCTTTCCAGTTGCGACGACAGGCAAGATTGAGAAGAGAGTATATTTATCGCAAGACAATAGAAGAGCGAGATAAAGCCATTCAAGAAAAGAAAGAGAAGCTAAAGCATGCAATTGAAGGTCAGATTTGTTTTGTTTTGGTGTTTTTTTCTCTCCACCATGTTGATCTACTGAGCAGATGACTTAAAAAATGTTGGTCATGTTGTGGGACCTATGATCATTGGAATTGTTTCCATGCATGCTTCATGGTGTAAGACAAGGTGATATCCTATCACCTTACCTCTTCATACTCCTTATGGACGATGTCATCAAGGCATGTAAGGAGAGAACAAGAAAGTATTCAGTGGGGTACTGGAAGATGAGACAGGTCTATATTTCGGAGCTGGCATTTGCTGATGATGTTGCCCTGATTGCTAAATCAGAGGCACATCTCCAATCCAACCTGCAAGTCTGGAAGGAAGAGCTGGAGAAGAGAGGGATGGTCATAAGCAGCTCTAAAACAAAATCTATGGTGATATCACGAGAAGAAAGAAAACATCAGATTAAGTTGGGAGAACAGGTCCTGGAGCAGGTCGACCACTTTAAATATCTCGGAGCTATTATAGACCGAAAGGGAGGCATCAAAGAAGAGTTGGCCACTCGAAAAGCAGCGGCTGTGAGACTTTTTCAGGCCATAAATCGTGGATTCCTCAGCAAGAAAGAGGTTGGTAAGAAAACGAAGATGGCTGTATACCGCTCCACCTATGTCCCAGTCTTGACATATGGATGCGAGTCGTGGGCAATGACTACAACCCACGAAAGCCAGATCCAGGCCTCAGGGGTGAGGTGTCTGGGGAGGGTGGTTGGGGTGACGGGGGGAGACATGGTCCGTGGCCAGACGATCCGTCAAGGCCTAAAGTCCCATCCGCTGCAGACCCAAATGGAACAGTCCTACCTAAGATGGTTTGGCCATGTCTGCAGAATGGGAGAGGATCGGCTGCCGTGACAGGCGTGGGAGACGGAGAGCCAGGGATCCGGACCTCCAGGACGACCCGGAGTCCGCTGGGAGGACAACATTGGACAGTCTTTGGGGGACCGAGGACTGGAGTGGAGCCAGGCCAGGAAGAAGACAGCTGATAGAATGGTCTGGCGCTCTCTCTTCCAAACCTCTACACCTCACGGTAGAAGGGGAACGACTAAGTAAGTAAGTAAGCTTCAGTAGTATCACAAAGCAATCCTTGTTCTGGAACCCCCAGGTCAAGAGAGGCAGAGGTAGACCAAGAAGCACATGGAGAAGAGAGCTGGAAACAGATGTGAAAATGATGAGGAGAACGTGGAAAGAACTTGATATGATGGCACGTGACAGGAGGACTTGGCATGTGTTTGTTGAAGGCTTATGCTCCTTTGGGAGTGAAGGGTTATGAATGATGCTTCAGTTGCAGACATCACTCATATTTTTTTTATCTTTGTTTGGTGTCAGTAAATATATTAGTGCTGTGAAACATAATCCTTACTCATCTTACCATGCTTCCTTTGATAAGTTGCCTACTTTTTGAATTGTATGTTCCTGTTTAATTAATCTCTCAGAGGAAAGCACGAAAGAGAAATACAATGAATAATGGAGGGGTTGAAGAGATGAAGGAGAAAAAACAGAAATCCATCAAACGGTTCGAGAGCGTCGCAAGAGAAGCCAAGGACCAAGTGTGGGAGGCCTTCGTGACACTGGTGGGCATGGAAAAGGCCGTACATATATTCTGGTCCTTACATCAACGTATGAATAGGAACAATATAAGCCAACCCATACTTAACTCTTTCCGTACGTAATTATTTTCAGCTCTGGACGGAATTATTCTTAAGCCCCAAAAATTTACACATACATAATTTACGTTTACTGACAATGTGTGTCTAATCATGAGTTAAGTATAACATATATATCAAATTAAAGTACATTGGATGAACAATATAAATCCATATGCCTTTCTAGCTAATTTTATGTTATGTTTATGTTATAACAGATAACATGTACACGGAAAAAAGATAACTTGAAATTTTGAACAAAAATTTTCGACTTACGTAAGGCTTGTAACATAAATTGTTATCACAATACAGTTTCACTGCTCTCTTTGTGCAGGTAATCCATTTAGAAACACAGAAAAAGTAAGAAAGTTATGGTTGATCACAGTTTGTTCACTGTTCACATATTAGTAACATATCCTGTGTGTTTTTTGGCCATTATGGCGATACGACAAAACACGATTAAAGATGAAGATAAATGTGAAAAAATCCCTTCAAACGCAAATAAAAGACGTTGAAGCTTGTTGAAATTTGCCCAGTTTTTTGTTTACTTCCGTTCGAGATAAATTCCGGGCAGTATAAAATATCAGAATAGAAAGAAACAACGAAATAAATCAGCGTCTTTTAAAAGATCTTACGTCTACAGCGTTCGGCCTTTGCATCTATTATTAGATCTTGCGTACGGAATCAGTTAATATTCTGAGCTCCCCTGGAATAAGTCTGAAGACCGATGAAGTAAAAGGATGTGCATTACTCAGTCGGTATATCACTCAGACGGATAAACCTGCCCGTCAAGATATTAAGAACCGTGTACTGGAAAATGGCATCAGAGGCGAGATATATTTTGACCTCATATCTGACGAGGACGTTATGTATATTTAAAAGCAAGTAGAAACACTGCTCCGGGTCCTGATGATGTACAGTATCAACACATCAAAGAGCTTGATGACAGAGGCATTATGAATGTAGTGATGGATTTCAACACCAGAATACAGAATGCTGAGATGCCAGAAGACTGGCTACATAGCTACCTATAGCCACTTCATAAACCTGGTAAAGACCCCATGCTGCTTATCAGCTATCGAATCATGACATTGCAGAATGTCTACGGCAAATTACTTAAGAAGATAGTGGCGAGACAATTAATGAACCACCTTGAAAATGCACACATCCTCCCTGATACCCTGGGCAGTTATAGACCAATAAAAGTAACATGGGGGTAACACTGGAACATTTGCGTACGATGTATATGAGGGTTTCCAGGGTAAACAAGAAACGATGACTGTCAATTGACCTAGAGGATGCTAACAACAGTGTTTACTTTGCAACCTTGATGGACTGTGTAATGGAATGTGGTGTAAACCCATGGCTAACAAGGTGGATAGCAGCTGCCTTAACTGAGAGCAGTTGCATTTCACTTGGGAACGTGGACATTAGAACCAATGCACATTTGCCCAGGATTACCCCAGGGTTCTCCATTATCACCGGTGCTGTTTAACACCTATACAGCAAAAATAGCTGCAATCCAACCAACAGGTTCGGGATGAACATTAACATTTGCCGATGACTTGCTCAATTACAGGACTGGCTCAGATAGACATGAAATGGTTAAAAGCATACATGAGACACTTCAGGCAATTTCTAAATGGTGCAACGAAACCAACTCCAAGGTCAATCCCAACAAAGCCTGTGTTCTTTGGTGCTGCTTGAATAACTCCATATTGAAAGCAGATCTTCCAGACACTACTCTCAGTGGACAGAAAATTGAAAGGCAGGACAAGTTGAAATACCTTGGAGTAACATTTGATCAAGGGCTATCGTATAATCACCATGTTGATCACATCATACAGTAGTGCAAGAGAGGTCTAGCAGCCCTAAAAACAATGGCTGCAGCACACCTGGAGGAGAGACTACTGTTTCTCCTGTATCATCAGCTTGTCTTGTCTGTAATCGAGTATGGCCTGTGAATACTTACGCTGTCAATATCAGAGTATGAATGACTGGAATGCAGAAAGGATGCATATAGTCTTGGGCTGTACATGAAATACCCCCATTGTGATGATGTGGCACAAGCTTGGATTGCTGTCAGTTAGATCCAGATATGCGATGGCCCCGGTAAAAGCGTATATGCGAGTAACCACAGACAAAAGGCATCCCCTGCATGGGAACATAGCTGACATCAAAGGAGCAAGAATAAAGATGGGAATGTCATGGATGGCGCAGGCAGAGGTGACTATTAGGCAGGTGACCACAGTTGAAAATATATTCAAGGGAGAAGAGTGGAGTAAGTCATCATCAGCCTTGATAGAAAGGGCAGAACTTGGGCCACCGGGAGAGCAGAGCTGGAAATTGATTAGCTGATAAATGATAATGCTGAGGATGATGGTGCCATTGTGTACACTGATGGGTCTGTAATCTGGTAATAAATCAGGGTGGGGCTTCTCTGCTAGAGTAAAGGGCAGAACCGTTGCTGAACATAGCGGGGCTTACATGATAACAACCTCCAGCATGAGAATGGAGGTAGAGGCAGTTACTGCTGCCTTAAGATGACTGTCTTACTTTATTAACAAAGGCAGTTTTTGTATCAGACTCACAATCCATGCTTCGAAAGGTCCAAAATGGATGGCTCTGACATGAATGGAAAACCTCCACAGAAGCATTGAATCTTCAAGAACTGATATGGATCTACTGTCCTGGTCATGCAGGGGTACACGGCAATGAAAGAGCTGACAGACTATCTTCAAGAGCACCCATAGAAGGTGCATTGGACATGGATAAGAGAGAAATACTGAGGGCAATTCAAGGTCGCCTATTAGAGAATGACACAGCAATCGATGAATCATCAAGGCTAAGACTGCTGGCATTTGGCATCAAACGCAAAACTAGCAGGGATGGACATTTAAGAGGACGCATCTGGCGTGTATACAACCAGTGCGCAATAGGAACAATTAGCATTCGTACCCTTCGACATTTGCTGAGGGATTCTGAGCAGCTATGGGTTTGTCCGAAGTGCAATGACATAGACTCTGATCAACAATAACAACAATCTCAACTTTGACCTCTTTTTCTCCATATACTAATTTCCATCTTGTATTCATGTTTGTAAAGGGCAATTTTTACTATCTTGCAATATAATACATTTATATACTTATTATGTTCGCAAATATTTTGTAATCAAAGTATTTCCTTTTTAAGTGCTTAAGGAGAAGTCATTTTTGAGTTACTTCCCTTGAAAGTAGTTCCGTCATCTTCGATCGGACTCCGCGGACGAGTCTAGGCCTACTGCGATTTATTCTTTGGCTGGGTAGGAATAGATTGTTCTTGCTTCAGTATATCTATGGCCTGAATTTATACGTAGTGTTTGTATGAGTAGGACGAGTCTGTCTTATATATGGATATCTTTACATTTCTAAGTCGAACTATGTTGGTTGTCGCTAGAAAAGGTCAAAGGCTATGCAGCGGAAGTATCGCTAGCAAGGGGTGTGATTCATGGCTGTCATCCTGTCTGGATGTAGAATTTTGTGGTAGCCGGCCTATCGCCGAAAAAGTGATCTATAAGTCAATGGGGAAAAGTGATAGTCATTTAGACATGTTGTATGTACTTTACCCCAGTGTTTATTCTCTTTTGCCAAGGAATGGCAAAGTTATATTTCGCATAGAAAGGTAAAACCACAATTTATTATGAACTTGGGCTTCGCCATCGTTGTCGATAAACAGATGCACAGTGGTACTTTTGAAAAGAATATTTATTCAAAGGAAGACGACATTCCTATGTATCAGCACTAGATTATATGATATTATTCAATTACTTCTATGATAGAAGTCATGAAGAAATGAGGACATTTAACGAATGACCAATTTTGGTCTGGGTCCTATAGTGAGTGAAACTCACGAGAGAAGAACAGCCATGTTGAAATTCATATACTTTGTATTTATCGAGTGAGAAAAAGGGATGCCTGTACTATCGCTCGATGAACCAAGAGATCACTGCTACATGTGAGAACCCATGTCTGGGATTCCTATATCTTTATGGAAAATATATATATTGAACTTTACGTGAAGGGATATTCACTAGACGAGGTTAGGTCTAGGAGCCTTCCTATATATTGGTTATGGTCTGACGTGCCCAGTCAGTAAAGCCAGATGATTTACATGATGGAACTCTGAATGCTTATTTACGAATGCTCCATTATGATATTTGCCAAGCATGAATGCTAACTTAAGATGATATTCCTGTGATCAACATTATGCTGTCTATGTCGACATTTGTTCCTGTAACCATACACGTACTGTCCAAGTGTGCGTCCCATTAAATGTTATAAAAAGACCACCGTAGTTCCAGTACTTCTTGAATTCGAACAGTGTGAGTATGAGTGATGTACTACCAACCTGTCAACTCTATCGAATCATTCTACCATTCGCGTTCTGACATTCACATACACACTCATTGTTTACACTCACATTCTTGTCGGAGCCTCATCACGTTCCAGGACAAGATGACCTGTATGACCAAAACTGTGCTGGGTTTAATGAGTTGACAATCGTTACACTTTACTACACCAGTCCCAACATCTACATTTATCAACTGGTGGACATTCACGGTATTTAACAAATAAAGCGTGATTTAACAACTAGTAGCCAGTATGAGTTAACAACTATACAGAGTTTAACAACTGGTGTGCCAGCTTCCTGGGTCAACCTGCACAGTGACCATATTGAGAAGTGAACTACTGAGACCAGACCGTTCCTTGGGGTCTGTTACGACACACAAATACATCAGCAGTACAACTCTACAGTGATGTCAGCGTGACCTGTCCTGTCGAGAGTATGCGGTAACTAGGTCAGCGTTTGTTGACATTTGGTTCGTGGACATTTGCCATACAACTGACAGTGTTACACAGCAAGCTTGGTTGAAACATAGAACATTACACATCAGGACTGGAGAATATTTGACAGTGTTTGCGAAAGGAAATGTTATTGAACTGAGAAGTCCTACATCGATTGTTATCATTCACATCAACGATGGAGCTTCTATTTCTGTGTTGAATTTAAAATAATTAGACCAGAAGTATTTGTTTAATAAAGTACCACAGTACTGTACTATTAGGCAGTGTAACTGAGCCTTCATTCCAACACATTCTTTCTGCAACACTCTATTTACATCATATTGCCATACTATTTATGCATTTATGTATTTATGTTTAAATATTCATATGTGATATTTGTTTGTATCCAGCGGGTTGTTGTTTTGGTTGGGCGGTGTCACACAGCAGAGTATCCCACGTAATAGAGGGTCTGATGTTTGCGTTTCTATAGGTGCAATTTTCTTGATTGAAAATTTGCTGCGACAGCTGTTGCTATTAGTGTTAGCTGTGAAGACTGTACTCATTGTTGTTTTTGTAATATTCCTCTGTTCTTTAGTTTGTTTTGATTTGTTTGTAATTTGTTGGTCTACCCTATTCTATCTTTCAGTTCTATTCTCAATTTATATTTATATACTGTGGCGTTATTTGTATTTGTTATCCTCTTGCGGTTTATCTTTTATTGTTTTCCCATTTCATTTATTTCATTTCCGCAAATGTTTTCATGTTCTCCTGTATAACTGTTTTGTTTTGTGCCTGATCGACATACACTATTTAAAATATAGTTGATCATATAAATTGATGTACAAGAATCAACTGATAGTTAATTGCTATTACTAAAGGTACACAGTTGATGATATAAAACACTATTTCTGGTGCACTGCACTTATATTATAGAGTGAACCAGCAACTTATAGCTGTTATTATATAAGGATTTATACAAGACCTTTGTAAGGCTTGTTTCACACAGTGATTGGGATAGTTAAGTACTATTTTCCACAGGTTACAAAGTTATCATACAAAGTCTTTGATTAAGACTAAGAAAGTGAATTTATTTACTTTTGCAAATTACTGATCTTATTAGACAAGATGTCTACTTTAGATTATTTTATCACACAAGGCAAGGTTCTTGATAAGACTGGTCAGCAATTAGAAGAATGGGCAGTTGCTCAATATGACAAAGCATTAGCTGCAGAAGAGAGAAAAGCATTGATTGAAGAAAAGAAATTAGCAGCTGAGGAGAAAAGATTAGAAGCTGAGGAAAAAAAATTACAAAGAGAGTATGAACAAAAGAAATTGCAGATACAGACTGATGAAAAAAGATTCCAGATGGAAATGGAAAAAGAGAAAAGAAAAGATGAAGCTGCTGCAGAAGAGAGAAAATTACAAGCTGAAGCTCAAGAGAAAAAAGCAATAAGAGAACATGAACACCAAAAAGAACTTTTAGCATTTGAGTTAGAAAAGTTAAAGTTAACAAACATAAGTGATGGTAATCAAGCATCTGGTGGTAATGGTAAACCCTTTACTTACAAGGTCAAGGTACCAGCGTTCAACCCTTCCAGTGATGACATAACATTCTGGCTAAATAGATTTGAACGCTCGTGTCGAGCACATAATGTGGACAAATCACAATATGCTAACCAGTTATCAGAAAATCTGAAAGGTGATTCTCTGACTAGTTTAAGTTTGGTTGAAGAGGCTGACAAAGATAACTATGATGTTATTAGGGCAGCCTTATTAAAGAAGTATCAGTTGTCTGAAGAGGGTTATCGGAAGTTGTTTAAGACAATGGTGCCTGAGGCAGGTGTAGAATTCTCAGAATTCATTGCAAGGACACGTCTTACATTTGATCGTTGGATTGAGCTATCCAAAACAGAAAAGACTTATGAAGCCCTTATGGACTTGATACTCAGAGACAAGATTATGTCAAGTATAAATAAACCTTTCCTCGAATTCTTACATGAGCGTAAACCTAAGTCTCTAAAAGAAATGGAACAGTATTGTACCCAATACGTCACTGCACATCCGGACGTAGCTATTAGCAACAATAAGGTTAAAGAAGGTATGCCAGTTGCTTCTGCAACACCATACAACCCTAATCACTCTCACAAATTCCAAGGACCTCAAAATAAGTTTAATAAAAAAGGTAACTATTACAGTTATCAGAACCAAGGTAACCAATCATTTCAGGGTTCTTCTTCGAATACCTGGAGAAGAGCTGACAGCCCTCGATTCAGGGGTGGTCATAATTACAGGAACTTTCGCAAAGGAAGTCATTCTAGAAACTATCCAAGTTTTCCTTCATGGAGACAACAAGATCATAATTACAGAGATACTCATTATAATGAATATGATGATAGTAACCAAAGGAGCTATGATTCAAACCCGAGTAGGGGTTATAATAGTGGAAACAATGATAAGTACAGAGGCAATAATAACAGAGGTAGAGCACAATTCAAAAAACATAAAACTCATTACCAGGCGAACTCTGCACAGCAAGAGTCCTTCGAAGCCTATAAACAAAATAAAGATAATGATGACTCTAATAATATGGCATGTGCCGCTTTTGATTTTGGGAGAGCATCTCAGTGCCCCCAATGCAAAACATTATTTGAGCCAACCACAGTGTCTACTTTAAGCTGTGGCCATCCTCTTCCCGCTCTTCCTGCGTCAATCGCGCATGATGGGAGAGGTTCTCTTGTCTTACACAAAGGTTTAGTAAATGACAATCCAGTCTCAGTACTTTTTGATTCTGGATGCACAACTATTGGGGTTAGGCAGTCACTCATAGATCCTTCTCATTCTACAGGCAAAGTAGTCAAATGCGTAACATTTGGCGGCACCATAGAGAAATACTCTACCGCTATCATTAGGATTGCTACTCCTTTCTTCACAGGAGATGTACACGCATGTCTTTTGCCGAATCCGATCGCTGATCTTATCATCGGTCGCATTCACGGAGTCAAAGAATGCACTCCGGAGCAAATTTCCGTTTGGGAAAATCAAAATATGCAATCTGCTAATGCGGTAGTCACTAGAGCTCAAGCTCTCAATATGCCTGAAAACTTCATCTATTGAAGATAATGAAGTGCATAACCAAGATGATCCCTTGGTAATTTCTCGTGACTCGTTTATAAAACAACAAGAAGAAGATCCGACTCTTAAGAAATTCTTCACTCTTGTAACGAAAGGTGATCCGAATAAAGATTCAAATTGTAAATCTTGGATTACAATGAAGAATGGCGTACTTGTACGTATGGTGCAAGACTCCACTAAGTCAAGTCATTCTCAGATTCTTGTACCCAAGAATTTGAGAGTTAAGATCTTACAACATGCACACGACTCTCAGTGTGCTGGTCACATGGGTTTTTCCCGTACAAAGTCAAGAGTTCTTGCGGCTTTCTTTTGGCCTTTTGTGAACAAGGACATACGGATCTATTGTCGATCCTGTAAAGTATGTCAAGAAGTCAAATCCAAAGGTCCTCGTCATGCTGCGCCTATTCAGGCTGCAGATATTCCTATTCGTCCATTCCAGAAAATGGCGATAGACATCATTGGTCCATTCAAGATCAAATCTGCTAGAGGACATCAGTTTATCTTAACGTGTGTAGACATGTGCACACGTTGGCCAGAGGCTATCCCTCTAAAGAGCATTACTACCGCTGACATTGCAGATGCTCTTTGGCTTATATTTTCTCGGCTGGGATTCCCCGGAGAAATATTATCAGATCATGGCACCCAACTGATATCGGATACCATGTCTCAAGTAATGTCTACTCTACAGATAGAGAGATCTTTGAGTAGCATCTATCATCCTATGTCCAATGGGATGGTCGAGCGACTAAATAGAACACTTAAGAACTTATTAGGGAAGATAACTGAGGATCATCCTCAAGATTGGGATAGGGTTTTACCCGCGGCCCTCTTCGCGTACAGAGAGGTCCCCAATGAACATACAGGGTTTTCTCCCTTTGAACTTGTCTTTGGCGCGCGACCGCGCGGCCCAATGTCTTTGCTGCATGATCTTATAACAGCTGACAATATTGACGATGACACAAAATCTTCTTACGAGTATGTCATCGCGCTGAGACAGAAGATTATCGAAGCATGCAAATTGGCAACGTCCTCTTCTGAATTTGCTAAGCAGAAGGCAAGACAATTTGCTAATAAGAAGAGAACTTTACGACAACTTTGTCCTGGTGACAAAGCATTTGTTTTGCTACCTTGTCGTGAAAATAGACTCCTTATTAGTTGGAAAGGTCCGTACGATATAATATCGAAAATTTCAGATGTTGACTACATCGTCGATATCAACGGGAAGCATAAAACCTTCCACATCAATATGCTTACGGAGTTCCATGAACGTCCTGACTATCTACAGCCTATTTTCCAGGCAACGGACGATTCTCATGTCAAACATGGTCATTACTCATCACTGTCTGTAATACAGGATGAGGAAACAAGTTTTTCGGATGTTAATCTTCCGCTTCCAATGATCCCACTTCATTCTAGTGAATCATGGAAAGACGTTACTGTTTCTCCTGATTTGTCTCTAGGAGAACGGCGACAAGTTTCGTCTATGTTACAAACATTTCAGGATGTCCTCACTGACATCCCTGGACAAACTCATGTCATTGAGCATGACATTGTTCTAACTGAACATACTCCAATTAGGGTTAGACCTTATCCTATCCCTATACATTTCCAAACACAGGTTGAAAAGGAGTTGGATGAAATGATAGATTTACAAATAATCGAACCATCCACTTCTGCATATTCTTCGCCGATGGTTATTGTTCGAAAAAAAGACAATAACATACGTCTTTGCGTTGACTATCGCAAATTGAATCAAGTTACGAAGTTCGATGCTGAACCTATGCCTTTACTAGAAGAGCTACTTACTCGTCTTTCTAAATCGCATTTTTTCACTAAACTTGATTTGTCTAAAGGATATTGGCAAGTTCCATTATCCGAACGCGCCAAACCTCTTACCGCTTTCTCTACTCCCAGAGGCCTTTTCCAATGGAATTTTATGCCTTTCGGCCTTATGAACGCACCAGCTACATTTGTACGCATGATGCGTCGAATCCTATCGTATCGGTCAGATGTCATTGCTTATCTAGACGACATCTGTCTTTTCAGCGATACTTGGGAAGATCACTATTCAGGGTTAGTTGAATTATTATCAACTCTGCGTGAGTATAACCTGACAGCAAAACCATCTAAAGCTTGTATTGGCTTTAGCGAAATTGCTTTCTTAGGCCATCGAGTAGGTCACGGTTTCTTGAAGACAGAAGACCATAATATCACTAAGATACTTAACATCTCTATCCCTAGGACTAAAAAGCAAGTGCGAAGTCTTTTAGGTCTCATACAATTTTATGGACGTTTCATTCCGAATCTGTCCTCTATCATGGCACCTCTCTCTACACTATTAAAGAAAGGGTCGCCTAACATGGTTCACTGGTCTCATGAATGCCAATCTTCACTAGAGAAGATCAAAACTATGTTTTCATCACCACCTATTTTAGTGTTACCTACAACAGATAAGACATTCGTTCTTCGTAGTGACGCTTCATCCACTGGGATTGGAGCGGCACTAATGCAAGAGTACTCTGGAACTCTGCATCCTGTAATGTATATATCCAGAAAACTTAATGCTGCAGAAAGGAATTACTCGGTTTTAGACCGTGAATTATTGGCAATGGTTTGGTCAATTCTCAAACTCCAAAGATTCCTTCTGGGCGCGCATTTCGTAGTGGAAACTGACCAAAAAGCTCTTACGGCTATCCAAAGTAAGAACTTGAAGAGCTCGAGATCAACTCGATACGCAATCGCTCTTCAACCTTTTCATTTCTCGGTACGAGCTATCCGTGGTTCAGAAAATGTGATGGCGGACATTCTGTCCAGATGCCCACATGATGCCACTTAACTGTTAAATATTGGATCTTTTTAATATGTATAACTTTACAACAGTTATTTTTTGTTTCTTTACTAAGATACACATTTGTAATTTAATAATAGAATGATGGTATCGCTACTTAGCGGTTTATTGATGTTTATTCACCGCTGTTCTTTGATGATTGTTTCTTCATAAATCATAAATTTAAGATTATAGTGTGAATTTTTGGTATGCATTGTATAATTACCAGAATTGTATTATACGTACATCACACCTTCCTGGAAACATTTATTCGTAGAGAAACAATTTCTCTCAGATTTTGAGATATATTCTCACCGGTCATATTAGGAATTATAGTTATTCCTGATATTTTCATCTGCGCAGTATTCTTGCGTTGTGAGCCTATTCTACGTTGCTCCTAGATGTATTAAAAAAAAAAAATTTTATTATTTTTTTTTTCCCGGGAGGTGTGGTAAGACTGTAAAGGGCAATTTTTACTATCTTGCAATATAATACATTTATATACTTATTATGTTCGCAAATATTTTGTAATCAAAGTATTTCCTTTTTAAGTGCTTAAGGAGAAGTCATTTTTGAGTTACTTCCCTTGAAAGTAGTTCCGTCATCTTCGATCGGACTCCGCGGACGAGTCTAGGCCTACTGCGATTTATTCTTTGGCTGGGTAGGAATAGATTGTTCTTGCTTCAGTATATCTATGGCCTGAATTTATACGTAGTGTTTGTATGAGTAGGACGAGTCTGTCTTATATATGGATATCTTTACATTTCTAAGTCGAACTATGTTGGTTGTCGCTAGAAAAGGTCAAAGGCTATGCAGCGGAAGTATCGCTAGCAAGGGGTGTGATTCATGGCTGTCATCCTGTCTGGATGTAGAATTTTGTGGTAGCCGGCCTATCGCCGAAAAAGTGATCTATAAGTCAATGGGGAAAAGTGATAGTCATTTAGACATGTTGTATGTACTTTACCCCAGTGTTTATTCTCTTTTGCCAAGGAATGGCAAAGTTATATTTCGCATAGAAAGGTAAAACCACAATTTATTATGAACTTGGGCTTCGCCATCGTTGTCGATAAACAGATGCACAGTGGTACTTTTGAAAAGAATATTTATTCAAAGGAAGACGACATTCCTATGTATCAGCACTAGATTATATGATATTATTCAATTACTTCTATGATAGAAGTCATGAAGAAATGAGGACATTTAACGAATGACCAATTTTGGTCTGGGTCCTATAGTGAGTGAAACTCACGAGAGAAGAACAGCCATGTTGAAATTCATATACTTTGTATTTATCGAGTGAGAAAAAGGGATGCCTGTACTATCGCTCGATGAACCAAGAGATCACTGCTACATGTGAGAACCCATGTCTGGGATTCCTATATCTTTATGGAAAAATATATATATTGAACTTTACGTGAAGGGATATTCACTAGACGAGGTTAGGTCTAGGAGCCTTCCTATATATTGGTTATGGTCTGACGTGCCCAGTCAGTAAAGCCAGATGATTTACATGATGGAACTCTGAATGCTTATTTACGAATGCTCCATTATGATATTTGCCAAGCATGAATGCTAACTTAAGATGATATTCCTGTGATCAACATTATGCTGTCTATGTCGACATTTGTTCCTGTAACCATACACGTACTGTCCAAGTGTGCGTCCCATTAAATGTTATAAAAAGACCACCGTAGTTCCAGTACTTCTTGAATTCGAACAGTGTGAGTATGAGTGATGTACTACCAACCTGTCAACTCTATCGAATCATTCTACCATTCGCGTTCTGACATTCACATACACACTCATTGTTTACACTCACATTCTTGTCGGAGCCTCATCACGTTCCAGGACAAGATGACCTGTATGACCAAAACTGTGCTGGGTTTAATGAGTTGACAATCGTTACACTTTACTACACCAGTCCCAACATCTACATTTATCAACTGGTGGACATTCACGGTATTTAACAAATAAAGCGTGATTTAACAACTAGTAGCCAGTATGAGTTAACAACTATACAGAGTTTAACAATGTTCTATGTGAACAATGGCTATAGTTTTGCTTGTTTTGATCTCTTTGAGCTGCACTTTTTCCTCTGTGGTTTGATGCTGAATGCAATGATGATGTGGTGTAGTCACAAATCTCATTTGTATTGACAATGGCAGCTATAACTTCTGCTCATTTACTAATTGGCATGTGAATCAGAGAATTTCTTTTTAAGAAAAGTGAAGTCCTTTGTGCTGCCCTAGTTTTAATGTAATAATAAGTTGATGTGTACACCTTGTGAGATTAAATTCTAATTAACCAGCAAAGCAGCCAGATTCAGACTAGTAATCAGCCATATCTGTGGCACTTCACGGCATTTTAAAAAAAGGTCAGTGGAGTCCTACATCAGAAACTGCCATAGGGTAGGGAAGTGGAGACTTGGTCTAGCTTTTTATGAAGTGGGGTGAACATTACATTCCACCCTGTCTTTGCCTTCCTTAACTCAAGAGCAGAGTGAGGTACCCAGCTTGGTAGACTGGAGCATGATGATGCCAGGTTTTGATCCTGGAACCCCAACAAGCACAACAATGCCACTGTGGAAAATAAGATGCTTTCCTGAGCTAAAACCTGATATTCCGGGCATTGAAAGTAAGGGAACACAGAAGCACAAAGAAAAAGTGTATAGCAACCAAGTATATTGGCCAAAAATTTACAGCAAAGCTTTGGACACATGCATATACTGATGGTTCTACACACACACACACTCACACTCACACACACACACACTGATGGTTCTAGACACACACACACACATATACTGATGGTTCTAGACACACACACACACACACACACATAAACTGATGGTTCTAGACACACACACATAAACTGATGGTTCTACACACACACACACACATAAACTGATGGTTCTAGACACACACACACACACATAAACTGATGGTTCTAGATACACACACACATAAACTGATGGTTCTAGACACACACACACACACACATAAACTGATGGTTCTAGACACACACACACACACACACACACACACACACATAAACTGATGGTTCTAGACACACACACATAAACTGATGGTTCTAGACACACACACACACACACACACATAAACTGATGGTTCTAGACACACACACACACACATAAACTGATGGTTCTAGACACACACACACATAAACTGATGGTTCTAGACACACACACACACACACATAAACTGATGGTTGTGGACACACACACACACACGCACTTAAACTGATGGTTCTAGACACACACACACACATAAACTGATGGTTCTAGACACACACACACACACACACACACACACACACACATATACTGATGGTTCAGCAAAAAATGCAGTTGAAAATGGGGGTGCCAGCATCCTCATTAAATTAAAGAATAGAATCCACTCTATGGCAATCGCCACTGGCAAATACTGCAATAACATCCATGCTGAAGCAGAAGCCCTGAAACAGGCAGCGGAAACTCTTATTGAATGCAAAGCTCATGCAGAAAAACAAATAGTAATCTTTACAGATGCCCTTTCAGTAATAACAGCTCTGAAGAGCCACCATGCTAAAGGATTGCAAGATCTGATAAACTCTCTTGAAAGACTGGCCAAATGCTTCAACAAGTGCACAATCCAGTGAATACCAGCCCATTGCAACATACTAGGAGGCAGACAAACTTGCTAAGGAAGGAGGAGCCTTACAACAAAATGATATAGAGACAACTTATGAAATGACAAAAACTACTTTAAAAGCCACATTGAAGTCCAAATGGGAAAGAGAGCACCCAGGCCATTTAAAAAATGATACATATTATCAGCTATCTAGGAGAGAACTGGTCACTATTTTTTGGCACTGAACACAACAGATTGAGATACCATCTGTACCACAAGTACAACACTGAACACAACAGATTGAGATACCATCTGTACCACAAGTACAACTCTGAACACAACAGATTGAGATACCATCTGTACCACAAGTACAACACTGAACACAACAGATTGAGATACCATCTGTACCACAAATACAACACTGAACACAACAGATTGAGATACCATCTGTACCACAAGTACAAAATTGATGAAACAGATCTCCACCTGCTGCAGTCCTGCCCAACCTACAGGAATGAACAGAGTAGCATATGGCAACAACCCACTTCTGTCAACGAAAAACTGTTTGGAGATGTCAGGAACCTTGAGTTGACTACCTCCTTTATTAGAGTCATAAATGTGGAAGTCTGAAGGCAAACAAGGAAGAAGAAGATCCTGGAACCCAGTGCCTGTGCCGCGAGAGGAAATCTCAAGCCACTTAGCTGGTCGGACACTTTTCACAGCATAAGCAATGAGTAAAAGAACTGAATGGCAGAATATTACACATGCCTGCATGTACAGTAGTTAGCTTAGTAAAATCAAAGTTTAATAATGCTACATATTATTTCAGTAATTTAATGTCACCACTAATTGAAGTTCTTCAGCTGATACACATTTATGTACAAATAAGTTAAATTTCAACTCATTTACTTTTTGTCTCTTTGCACATGCAAGTTATATTGTTACTTACTTACGTCGTTGTGGTGTAGAGTTTGCCAGAGGGGGTGCCATACTATCCTATTGGCTGTTTTCCTCCTGGCCTGATTCCAGTCTAGTCCTCGGTCCTTCAGAAATTGTCAAATGTTGTCCTCCCCACGAACTCTGGGTCATCCTGGAAGTCTGGATCCCTGGCTCTTGGTTTCCCATATTTGTCGTGATAGCCGATCTTCACTCATTCTGCAGACATGACCAAACCATCATAATTGGGACTGGTCCACTCTGGCCTGCAGGGTCTGGGTTTTAAGACAATGATGTGTTGCCTTGTTGCGAACCATGTCTCTTCTTGTTACTTCAACCACCTTCCTCAGATACCTCATTTCTGAGGTTTGGAGCTGGCTTTTGTGGGTTGTAGTCATTGCCCATGACTCGCATCCATAAATCAGGACTGAGAGCGGTGGAATGGTATACAGCCATCTTCATCATCTTACCAGTTTCTCTTTTGCTGAGGAATCCTTGATTTATGGCCTGAAAAAGTCTCCCAGCTGCTGCTCTTCGGATAGCCAACTTTTCTTTGATGCCTCCCTTCCAGTTTGTGACAGCTTCAAGGTATTTAGTGTGGTTGACCTGCTCCAGGACCAGTTCTCCCAGCTTAATCTGATGCCTTTTTTTCTCTTGTGATATCACCATAGTATTTGTTTTGGAGCTGCTGATGACCATTCCTCTCTTCTCCAGCTCTTCCTTCCAGACTTGCTGGTTTGATTGAAGATGTGCTCTGATTTATAATGCATAATCATGCACATAAATTGCATTTCAGTACATGTGTTACCTTTTCTGCACACATAAGTTGTATTTCTGCATGTTTATTTTTCATTTGAACTCATATATATGTTGTATTTCTATACATATGTTTCAATGTCTTATTTTCAGAAAACAAGCAGATCCCCTCAGCACTTAAAGCTGATGCCATATCTATACAGAAGACACTGAATTGGGATGATGAAGGCGCAGATGGTAAAGTTATTTTACTCTTTATAGAATGTAGTGAAGAGGCTTTCATAGGAGTACTGAAAATATTTTGTTTCTTTTAAGAGTGAAATATGTTTATTTTGCATAAGAGATGACAGTCATATTTCTTCAAAGCTAGCTCATCTGAAAATTCTGTCAGTAAAAGATGCGAGGACAGACATTGGTAGTGACAAGATATACCTTAAAGAAACCTGCTTCAACTTCCCAATGAATTTTTCCCCATCTCCATATATTTTGGTTACTTCTTTCTTCTACTTGGAAAGTTCCAGAAGAAGAAATACCTTGTGATGACAGCAAATGGTTTCCTCGCTGTGTAGGTGGATATACACAGTGAGAAACCATTTTCTGTAATCACAAGGTATTTCTTCTTCTGGAGCTTTCCAGAATAGTGGGAACTCCATAATGAGCAACGCTGTTTTCTTCCAGTCTTTCAAAAAGTGTATCAATGGAGTGCTTTAGTGCTGGCAACTTTATTCTGTTGCGTCTCTACACACATGACATTCTGTTTCTCAATCTTGCCAACCCCTGGCAAAATCTTTTCTGATTCATCTGCACACACACATGACATCTGTACACACACATGACATCTGCACACACACATGACATCTGCACACACATGACATCTGCACACACACATGACATCTGCACACGCACATTCATTTTGGCTCTTAGCATTGGTTAGTGTGTTAATATGTAAAGTCATTAACTAATGTTTAATTAAATATTAAATTGATTTAAAATATGATGATAATCTATATAAACTACCCAGTAACATGGAATCATCTAGGATTGCCGATAATTATTTACTGTGAGGATGGCGACTTTAATTCAGTCGGCGGAACTGAAATTCAAATGGGAAATTTTCGAAATGGCGTCTTTCACATAATTTAGTCTTATCGCATAAAAGCCGGATTTTTCGGCATTTAAAAAAAAAATGTGATCAGGCACACAGTTCAGGCAAGAAAAGCCGAATAAATCCAGATGTTTGGTAACCCTACATTATGAGGTTCACTTACTTCATATGTGCAGTGGATTTTATGTAATATGGTCTTTACTGTTTGTGTTTTTAGACAGGCCGTATGAATGGGTTATTGTTAATATTGCTATATTTTTAACAAATTCAGGTTTGACCACAAGTATAGATGATGAGTACAGATGGGCAGGTGTAGAGGATCCCAAGATCATGATCACAACATCTAGAGACCCCAGCTCCAAGCTCAAGCAGTTTGCTAAAGTAAAGTTTCTAAATTTCTAATATATTGCTTAATCATTATCAGTACTCTTCATTTCTGGTGGCTTTGGTTCAACTCATGTGCCTCTAGGATTAGAAGATGGTGGCTTTGGTTCAACTCATGTGCCTCTAGGATTAGAAGATGGTGGCTTTGGTTCAACTCATGTGCCTCTAGGATTAGAAGATGGTGGCTTTGGTTCAACTCATGTGCCTCTATGATTAGAAGATGGTGGCTTTGGTTCAACTCATGTGCCTCTAGGATTAGAAGATGGTGGCTTTGGTTCAACTCATGTGCCTCTAGGATTAGAAGATGGTGGCTTTGGTTCAACTCATGTGCCTCTAGGATTAGAAGATGGTGGCTTTGGTTCAGCTCATGTGCCTCTAGGATTAGAAGATGGTGGCTTTGGTTCAACTCATGTGCCTCTAGGATTAGAAGATGGTGGCTTTGGTTCAACTCATGTGCCTCTAGGATTAGAAGATGGTGGCTTTGGTTCAACTCATGTGCCTCTAGGATTAGAAGATGGTGGCTTTGGTTCAACTCATGTGCCTCTAGGATTAGAAGATGGTGGCTTTGGTTCAACTCATGTGCCTCTAGGATTAGAAGATGGTGGCTTTGGTTCAACTCATGTGCCTCTAGGATTAGAAGATGGTGGCTTTGGTTCAACTCATGTGCCTCTAGGATTAGAAGATGGTGGCTTTGGTTCAACTCATGTGCCTCTAGGATTAGAAGATGGTGGCTTTGGTTCAACTCATGTGCCTCTAGGATTAGAAGATGGTGGCTTTGGTTCAACTCATGTGCCTCTAGGATTAGAAGATGGTGGCTTTGGTTCAACTCATGTGCCTCTAGGATTAGAAGATGGTGGCTTTGGTTCAACTCATGTGCCTCTAGGATTAGAAGATGGTGGCTTTGGTTCAACTCATGTGCCTCTAGGATTAGAAGAAAAGTATCATGTAAAACTACTACATAATAATATTATCCCTGTATACTTTTCACATAATAAAATCACATGTGTCAGTATATACAGGTTAAATTTGATGTTTAAAATTTTTTTAGAATAGCGTGCTAACTAGACTAACAACTTTGGTTTCCTCTATATTCCACCAGTAGTAACAGGTTACCTTGATAAACTAACAAACTGATTGTAATGGAACTTGGTAGCTAATCAGAATTAAGATTCAACTTTACACCGTAATATTCAAAATTGTAATAACCTGAGATGTGTGTTGATAAGTTAATGGGAGATCATTGCTTAAAATTATGCTTTAGATGTTGAAAGATCACATCTGCAAGTTGTGGGTGAAGGTAAAAGTTATTTTCATATATCATATGCTACTGCCCCTACATTGTTTCTGTGCTGTGACGTGACATTATGAAGTATTTTTTGCGACCATTATTCTGATGCAGAAATCTAGTGCTTGACTACTATCATTAGTGTATGACATTACACAAGGCTGTAAACTTTGCAAGCTCATTGGCTGAAATTTCTGAGGAGCTAAAAGCAATATTTTAATATGTTATACAGGGTGGTTGAGAAGTCACTGCCTATTTTTACATTTTTGTATCCTCGCTGGTGTCTGTTGGATGTACATGAAAAAAGGTAGTCACATAGCAGATACTGTTGTAGGGGCGTTAAGTGTTAGAGACTTCACCATACTAGGTCCAGCATTGCGGGGTAGAGTGGCCAGCTGCCTTCCTCGCTGCCTTTTTCTTCCCTAATTCAAAGTCATGTACTCATTTACAGCTGGGTAGACTGGAGCGTGTTGGTACCGTGATTCAAACCCAGCACCTTTGCCATGAGAGACCAGCACATGTTTAAACAAGGAGCAATAACTTTTATTTGACTTATAAGTTTCTTTTTCCGGAAACAAAAATAACATAAAATCTGAAATAACCAAAAAGTGAAAATTGCTGCCCCTTGTGAAGTCTTGTGTTAAACAGGCCAGATCTCACATTGAACTATCCTGTTAATATTATACAGCATTTCATGTAAAAAAAAATGGCATTCAGTTATATTTATCCTGATGTTTGTTTTGTACAAATTAGTTGGAGATAAGAGTAAAGAAATAACAATTTAAAAATAGGAAGTGACTTAATCACCCATGTTTTTTGGTTTGTTTTATAAACTAACATAGCTATAGTAGTTTTACACTAAGTGTTGTATACAGGGTTCGTAGCGACCTGGAAAACGGAAAAGAAAATTCCAGGCCTTGAAAAGCCTGGGAAAATGGCTAAAAGCCTTGAATTTCCCGCATCGGACCTGGAAAAAAATTACATTGTCCATTTTTCGGTTATTGGTGGTATTTTTCGTTAAACTTCAGTTACCGTAGAATTTTTACTCCCCTTTGCGCACTAAATCCATTTCCAGACGTTTTCGGCGATTTGCGTTAATGATGTGAACGCAGATTTATTTTTAGCATTCGCGTCTGTTGCTACTCGAAAGCTACTGGGAAAAAATTGATTTATAACCTCAAACCTAAGGGTCTTTTATATTTGGACATGCGCCCTAATATAACCGACTAGGTTGAACGGGACGCGCCTCGCCAAAACGAGGCAAAACTTAAAAAAAAACACCAAGAACTTGTCTCTATGCATATGCCTACAAGTTGTATTAAATCGTTCATTTCTACTGAGGTAAGTAATAAATTCAGGTAATTTCCTATTACTCATACCTTTTTGCTCCGCAGTGAATATGTGTAGATATGTCTTGTTTTGTAGCAGTTAGGGTTAGGATTAGGGTTAACCTTAAGCCTAATCCTAAACCTAACCCTAACTGCTACGAAACAACACATAACTATAACTACACATATTCACTGCGGAGCAAAAATGCAGCTTATAGATAGGCCTACTGTACTTGCATCTATAATTTACAATGTAGGCCTATTTACAGTTTTATTTTTAACCATGGCCAAAATTAGTGTTTAAATGAAATTTCTTGGTTTACAACTGCTTACGGGAATATGTTTGACACAGTTTAAGATGGTCAAGAATAGAAATTGATGGCGATTCCATATCCTATAGCCTACCCTGTTATCAGACCATGTCCCACTGTTCATTTCACCTATGATAAAGAGACATCCCGTTCTGCTCTGCAGGGTTATAATTAGGATATGCCTAGGCCTACATGTTTTCAATTACAGATAACATGAATAACCGCCGATACATGAAAGTGGCATCACATCTGTCAAATCACTGTAATTAGGATAAATGAAAATTACCAATTTTGTGCATAGGCCTATGTTATTTAAAATTTTTAAAATAATTAAAAAAAAATTTTTTTTTAAGTCAAAACAAACAGAAACGATAAAACAAAACAAACCCCAACAAAAAAATCAAAACAAAAATAGTAAAGATGGGGAGGGTGTGTGTGTGTAAAGGCCTGATGTTTCCAGTTAGATATTTAATAGATTTTCACTTATCATAAGTGTTATAAGGATATCATCATACCTTCACCCTCTCAATTACTATATATTAACTTTTGTTCTAGTTAAATATTGTTTGACTATATTATTCATGCACTTAGAACATTGGCTTGGTAAATATACATAGCTTAGGCCTACTCATAAGTTATTTGTGTGTTCCATTTTTTTTTTTTAAACGGAAAAGAACACAACCCCAAGGAGCAGTTTTTCCCTCAGAAACATCAAAACCATCTAACACTACTCCCTCGGACACGTCAAAAACGTCTAACACTACTAGGAGACTTACAGATATGACATCATTTGTGACCTAGGAAGAAACTCTCAGAGCTGAGATTATTTGGACTTTTTTTCAGTGAAAATTCACCATAGTTTTAATTCAAAATTTCATACGCAACAAGGGACATATTCTCTTCTGTGGTAGTTTTTATTCAGCCTTCAGCTTTATTTCAAGACCTGAAATTAGATTGGTGCATTTGGAACAGTAGCTGAAAATAGAAAGCATTTTCCTGTAGCACTGAAGAAAAAACAACTCAAATTGAAAAAGACAAATCATCCTGTGTTTTGTGCGACAGAAGATAAGGCATGCCGACAGTCACCTGGCATGATACGAAAAGATTTAACTTTATGTCTACTGTTCACTCCAATGATAATATAAACAAGACAGTTAGGAAGACAAATTCTTTAGGGCATAACAATTCAGAAGCCAGTGCTTCCAGAAAAATACTGCAAAAGTATGGGAGGTGTCGACCACTTCAGCCAACTAGGTGCAAGCTACCCCTACCCACACATATCCTATTTTTATATCATTTCTTAGTTGAAACTGCCCTGGTCAATGGGCACATAACCTACAAGACTGCCAACTCTGCAAAAAAAGATCAAAGCAAAGATCAGGATGTCAGTCTGACTCTTATTGAACCTGCTATTCTTAGACGCAATGTGACACCTTCAAAACCACAGGTCACAACAACACGACTTACTGAGCACCACTTCATTGATAAATATGAAAGGGCAAGGTACAAACCAGACTGTAAAGTGTGTAAGGCTGCAGGGAACAGAAGCCAGACTTGCATATACTGCCCAGATTGCAATGTACCTCTATGCCTGATACCCTGCTTCAAGTTATACCACACAGTCAATGATTATCAACGATCCAGACAAAGACTCTTGCAGAGACCTACAGCTACAACTTCAACCCCAGTTAATGAAAAAAGCAGCTCAGACTCCAACTAGAGGTACTTAACTACTCAAACATTTACAAATGCTCATTGTCAGATGCCACAGACGCAGAATACATTCAAAAAAGACAAACACGAAAAATACAGTTTTTTTGTGTGCATTTTATTCACAATTTTATTAGCCTTTTATGTTGATATACGTGGTTAATCGTTGAATCAATACGTCGATCAAGCTTATTTTATTCATTACCATCCATGTCACTAACATTTTATTGTGCAGACGTTGAACAAATTCACTAAAAACTGGGAAAAGATGTCTGTTTTTCAATATTTTATGAATTTAAAAAAAAAAAACAGTTCTTTTTAAAGAAATCTGCAAACACCCTTGGTAATGGGAGACGGTAATGCTCCGGATTGCTGGTCAGCAAAGTGATAATTATATTTGAGAAAATTAGATGAGGAAAATATTAGAGTTTCCCATCCTTGAAAATCACGTGCTTGACCTGGAAAATGCTTGAAGAAATTTGCTATGAACCCTGTGTATATAGTTTTCACAGTACAGTACTTACTTACTTACTTAGTCGTTCCCCTTCTACCGTGAGGTGTAGAGGTTTGGAAGAGAGAGCGCCAGACTATCCTATCGGCTGTCTTCCTCCTGGCCTGGTTCCATTCTAGTCCTCGATCCTTCAAAGATTGTCTAATGTTGTCCTCCAGCGGACTCTGGGTCGTCCTCGGGGTCTGGATCCTTGGCTCTTTGTTTCCCATGCTTGTCGTGGTATCCGATCTTCTCCCATTCTGCAGACATGGCCAAACCATCTTAATTGGGACTGTTCTACTTGGGTCTGCAGGGGGTAGGATTTAAGGCCTTGACGTATCGTCTGGTTGCGTACCATGTCTCTTCTTGTTACTTCAACCACCTTCCTCAGATACCTCATTTCTGAGGTTTGGATCTGGCTTTTATGGGTTGTAGTCATTGCCCATGACTCGCATCCGTATGTCAAGACTGGGACATAGGTGGAGCGGTATACAGCCATCTTCGTTTTCTTACCAACCTCTCTCTTGCTGAGGAATCCTCGATTTATGGCCTGAAAAAGTCTCCCAGCTGCTGCTTTTCAAGTGGCCAACTCTTCTTTGATGCCTCCCTTTCGGTCTATAATAGCTCCGAGGTATTTAAAGTGGTCGACCTGCTCCAGGACCTGTTCTCCCAGCTTAATCTGATGTTTTCTTTCTTCTCGTGATATCACCATGGATTTTGTTTTAGAGCTGCTTATGACCATCCCTCTTTTCTCCAGCTCTTCCTTCCAGACTTGCAGGTTGGATTGGAGATGTGCCTCTGATTTAGCAATCAGCACAGTACAGTAACCCAACGGGCTGATCACCCGTTTGCCAGTCACTTTGATTACGGAAACAACGACAAACGGATTGATTTGTCGTTGCCCTAAAGACGCCATTAGGCGTGATGGGAACAACGGCAGAGAAAATCTATTCGCTGTTGCCCTTAAGACGACACTAGGCGTAATGGCCACTGACTGCTTTGCCGGTCGTTGGCTAAGGACGGAAGAAGAAGAAGACAGTACAGTAAAAATCTATTAATATGAGTTTTTTAAAATGTAGCACAGCATAGAAAAGTAGTGCTTTGGGCACTTTTGTTACTTTAAACATATGCACTGTAAAGGACTGCATAAACTACACAGAGTTTGTAGTCTCATATTCATAAGGTTTCACTCCTTGTAGCTTCATCATTTTCCTTTGTCCCCTGTGGAGCATGGAGACACCTGCCACAGGTTTCTCGGCAGGAAGCCTCTGTAATAGTTAGTTTTACTTAATGGGGTTGCGAGCCCCATGAATGACCTTAAATTAGTTTCCTCTTTCAACATGCCAGAGGGTACAGTAGTTCTAATCTTTCTTTATCCCCTCAAAGAACCCCCAGAACCACACTGGATTCACTCACTACATTAAATGTAATACTAGTGGCCTAGAAAAGAACCCTCAGGTCTGGTATAGCACATGTTGTGACACACTAGTGTAGAATTTGCACTTTAAATTATAATTTTATGTTGTTGCATGAACTGTCGTGGAAAGAACTTGAGACGATGGCACGTGACAGGAGGACTTGGCATGTGTATGTTGAAGGCCTATGCTCCTTTGGGAGTGGAGGGTTATGAATGAATGAACTTTTCTGCAAAGAAGAAAACTGGCAGTATGCTTGTGCTGCAATGTGTTTACTAAGCTTTCTCCAGCCACGGTTATCAGAATGCTGCATAGGACAATTTGTAGACTGAGCCAACCATGGCAGATGCAAATACCATGAGTTCAACAAACTGGAAATCGGACAGACGGGTATGTGTCCATGTGTGGAGGACAAACAGACAGTGGAACATGTCCTCCAAGACATGTCCTCCATGAGAGGAGTGGCCTGGCCATCTCCAACCCAGTTCCTGCTTGAGACAGACTACTAGCTTTATAAGAGAGGTGCTTGAGACAGACTGCTAGCTTTATAAGAGAGGTGCTTGAGACAGACTGCTAGCTTTATAAGAGAGGTGCTTGAGACAGACTGCTAGCTTTATAAGAGAGGTGCTTGAGACAGACTGCTAGCTTTATAAGAGAGGTGCTTGAGACAGACTGCTAGCTTTATAAGAGAGGTGCTTGAGACAGACTGCTAGCTTTATAAGAGAGGTGCTTGAGACAGACTGCTAGCTTTATAAGAGAGGTGCTTGAGACAGACTGCTAGCTTTATAAGAGAGGTGCTTGAGACAGACTGCTAGCTTTATAAGAGAGGTGCTTGAGACAGACTGCTAGCTTTATAAGAGAGGTACATATGGTCATTTGAGAGTAAACAACAAAGAAGACAAGATAAATTCCTTGATTGGACTGGTGATGAAATTGACAAGGAAATTTAGTTTGTGGAACGGCAACTGAGTAATAATAAATAAATGAAGCAGTAAAATACTTAGTAACACTTAACTCTTGGTCAGCAATGGCGACTGGAAATTTCGTACCGTGATTTAGTATTCGTAATAAATATATAGAGTGTCCAATTAGGTGAGTGATTAGAGCACTTGCCTATTATGGCTGGGTTCTGGGTTCAAAACCTAATAATGTAATGCACCTGTCTACCCAGCTGTGAATGGGTACTAGGCTCTGCTCTTCAGGAAGACAAAGGCAATGACGAAGTAACCCAGGTCACACCACTTCTTAAAGCTGCACCTAGCATGGTGAAGTCTGTAACACTTCATATACACACACCCCACCCCCTCCCTCATATTTTCCGTGGCACCATCTGCAGTGGTACTGCCACCAACTTTTACTTAAATATAAAATACAGATCCTGAAGTTTCCTCAATTGTGAACATTCCAAAATTAATATTTTTGCCATTTGAAATTTTTTCCTTGATGTTTAAAAAATTCGAAATCAGATAAGTCAAAAAGTTACCATTTTTGCCTGATTGCCTTATTCTTTGTAACTACCTTTCAGTCTTTGTGGTAAGTGGTTGTCTAGTCTTCAGCCATGTCTGCTGCATGAAAGATGGTCACATCCCCAAAGATATTTTCTATGGACTATTGGCAGATGGCAAAAGAACAGCCAGGTGACAGCAGCTGAGGTTCAGATATGGGTGCAAGAGAGATATAAATCCAGCTACCTGGGAGGATGAAGTTGCCGATTGCATTTAGTGGAGATGCTCCTTATTGCACCACCTCAGATTGGGCTAGAAAAGAAGCTCTTACAAGAAGCAGAAGAGAAAAGAGTCTGCAGAAAGGAACACTAGGCAAAAAACAAGAAAGCAGCTGAGGGCTATCACCTCAAGAGTTGAGGCTACAGGTCTTCAGCCTTCATTGGTCACCAGTGTGAACTAGTCATTGGTCACCAGTGTGAACTAGTCATTGATCAGAAGTGAAAATCTCATTGAGCAACAGCTAAGAAACCAAAATGGAGGTGGACTGAGCTTATACTCAGTAAGACAACTTCTAGCTTAACTTACCACCAGTAACATGCAGGCTTATTTGTAATTATACTAATGTTAGCTAAATTGTTGTGTTAATTTCTTATGTTGTACCAGGAGATGAAGTTGCTCTTTCCCAACTCCCAGAGGATTAACAGAGGTAACTACAGGACAGAAAAGCTTTTAGATGCCTGTAGAGCTAATGACATCACTGATGTGATAATGGTTCAGGAGCACAGAGGTGTTCCAGGTGAGTCAGTACCTGTGCTGTGTACACAATGGCTGCTTTGTTATTAATCATGATTAATATGCCACAACAGATTTTTCAATACTTTGGGAGCAATGGTCTAAACTTTTGTGCTTGACTGAAAAATATTGTGTTGAAGAGCAATCTTATTTTCTTCTTTGAAGATAATTGGCATAGGCGAGGCGGTCTGTCCAGGGCTTCCTGAAAAAAAAGGGGCAAGGAAAGAAGTATCAAACTGGTGCCATCTACTAAAATAAAACTTGCTGAACACTGTAGTATCAGTTGTTAGTCATCAACTAAAAGACTGAATAGTTCTGTAGATCTTCATTTGATTGATGTGAAGTCTACCAAAATAACAGAACAGTCTGGATTGTTGCACAGTATTTTTAATACATACATTACCAGTTTTCCTGGAATGGATAGTCTGACACCCGTTTTAAACCAGACAAAATTGTGAGAGGGCAGTTGAAATTCATATCAATACCAAATAAGGTGTGTTGAAAAAACTGAATCAAGGTGTTTCCGTGCTGAGGCTATGTGATATTGATTCACCATCTGTTTATGATATAAAGAATTAAAGGGATGTTATATTGAAATGATGTACAGACAGATGTTCCTTCAAGCAAATGAGCATTAGAAAAACTACGAAGGATGGTAAGAGGGCTGAGAATGATCGTGTGATGATTGAATGATTTTGACAACATCTGAATGATGAAGTGGACGTTTAATATTTGTCTAATTTAAGTATCTAGCATCATCAAGCTTTTGACACACAAGAGGTATATAGTTATTGGGTCAGAGGTGTGCTATTTAACTATTATTACTTGACCTCTGTGGTAGGACAAAACGGATAATACGGTAAGGCTTAGGAACCAAACATGCAGGACAGCTGATGGTGTACATATAAATGTGATATTTCATTCACTTCCACAGATGGTCTTGTTGTTTGCCACCTTCCCTATGGCCCCACAGCTTTCTTCACACTGGCCAATGTAGTGATGCGTCATGACATCCCAGACGTAGGCACCATGTCAGAAGCATACCCTCACCTGATCTTTAAAGACTTTACCTCTAAACTTGGGAGCAGAGTCAAAGATATCTTACGGTACCTCTTTCCAGTTCCAAAAGAGGATTCAAGAAGAGTTATGACATTTGCTAATGAGGATGATTACATATCCTACAGGTGTGTGTGTGTGTGTTGTTTTAAATTTACTAATTATAGCATTCCTCAGGTAATGTTCATGCTATTGTTAATTTCATACAGTGTTGAATTATAGCACGAAACCCTTTGCCAGACCACCATTAGTTGTTACCTCATCATGTGACAC
>JAMPIV010016786.1:0-178591 GCA_024509875.1 Oreohelix idahoensis
CAGAAGTAATTAAATTGTAAGTCTGCTATATTCTCTAGCTGACGTGTTTCAGTGGAAAGCAAAATAAATTATAATTTCTAGCTTAAACTCATGCAGCTATAAATAAATTTTATTAAATTGCTAGTAATCAGTCAAGAATATTTTAAACTAACTTATAACTGCACTGATTCATCATTGAGTATTGACGAAATACGTATGTATTTCTAATTCATGATGATTGATTTTATTAATATAACTTATTTCACGGGAATTTAAACGATGAGACCAGCTCTACGCTTGCAGTTTATAATGTAAGTTATCACCGAGGAATAGTATGTATAAGTATTTTATATGTTGTTTTCTCTTTATTCAGTGAAACTGGGGTAGCCCAACTCTACCAGCGTTTAAGTACTGGGAAATATCTGTGAAGAACAAAAACATTTTTTTCTTAAAGACTTTGGTGTATAAAGTAAAACCTGTCTGACTTTGCGTTGGCATCCAGAACGACAGAGTACCCCTTCCATGAACTTTAAGATTAAATGAAGTAACGGGCTTATCGCGCCAGATTTAATTCTTCCTGAGAAAAACCTCAAGTACATTTTCAGCCCTTGTGGCAAGTAAAATATTACCATCAATAACCTTACCGACATTGTTGACACATTGTGGTGTGACCAAGAATTTTACCTTTGATCGAAGTTACAAACCTGACATTTTTCCTAAGTAGTGGAAATCTCGTGATTCTGACACTGTGAGCCCGCTTAAAACTAATTCTTACCTCGTGATTCAAGTGACACTAACCTTAGTCTGAAAAATATTCGCATGAAGAGGACGCTCCCCGGACACATTGGATGAACCCAAAATCTGCAGAGCTGGGATCCGCTTCCTTAAAAGAAAGACAGATTAAAGTGTGTGGGTGTCCTACAGTTTGCGCCAGACGGAGAACAACAGCACGATTGTAGGTAAGAATGTATGTCAGGGCCCTGATGAATGAACAGAGATCATTTCCCACTGAGCTATCACTTGTTTCTATTGCTATTCCGAAGGGACCAAACCAAGTCTTAATTCACCTATCACAAATCTACGACAATGTAGAAGTCTGAAGGCGAATGTGATGTCAGGAACATTGAGCAAACTTCTGCCTTTATTAGAGTCATTAATGTAGAAGTCTGAGGGAGAACGTAATGTCAGGCACCTTAAACTGACTACTGCCTTTATTAGAGTCATTAATGTAGAAGTCTGAGGGAGAACGTAATGTCAGGCACCTTAAACTGACTACTGCCTTTATTAGAGTCATTAATGTAGAAGTCTGAGGGCGAACGTAATGTCAGGCACCTTAAACTGACTTCTGTTTTTATTAGAGTCATTAATGTAGAAGTCTGAGGGAGAACGTAATGTCAGGCACCTTAAACTGACTACTGCCTTTATTAGAGTAATCAATGTAGAAGTCTGAGGGCGAACGTAATGTCAGGCACCTTAAACTGACTACTGCCTTTATTAGAGTAATCAATGTAGAAGTCTGAGGGCGAACGTAATGTCAGACACCTTAAACTGACTACTGCCTTTATTAGAGTAATCAATGTAGAAGTCTGAGGGAGAACTTAATGTCAGGCACGTTAAACTGACTACTGCCATTATTAGAGTAATCAATGTAGAAGTCTGAGGGCGAACGTAATGTCAGGCACCTTAAACTGACTACTGCCTTTATTAGAGTAATCAATGTAGAAGTCTGAGGGCGAACGTAATGTCAGGCACCTTAAACTGACTACTGCCTTTATTAGAGTAATCAATGTAGAAGTCTGAGGGCGAACGTAATGTCAGGCACCTTAAACTGACTACTGCCTTTATTAGAGTAATCAATGTAGAAGTCTGAGGGAGAACGTAATGTCAGGCACCTTAAATTGACTACTGCCTTTATTAGAGTAATCAATGTAGAAGTCTGAGGGCGAATGTAATGTCAGGCACCTTAAACTGACTACTGCCTTTATTAGAGTAATCAATGTAGAAGTCTGAGGGAGAACGTAATGTCAGGCACCTTAAACTGACTACTGCCTTTATTAGAGTAATCAATGTAGAAGTCTGAGGGAGAACGTTAATGTCAGGCACCTTAAACTGACTACTGCCTTTATTAGAGTAATCAATGTAGAAGTCTGAGGGAGAACGTAATGTCAGGCACGTTAAACTGACTACGGTACTGCCTTTATTAGAGTAATCAATGTAGAAGTCTGAGGGAGAACGTAATGTCAGGCACGTTAAACTGACTACTGCCTTTATTAGAGTAATCAATGTAGAAGTCTGAGGGCGAACGTAGTGTCAGGAACGTTAAACTGACTACTGCCGTTATTAGAGTAATCAATGTAGAAGTCTGAGGGCGAACGTAGTGTCAGGAACGTTAAACTGACTACTGCCGTTATTAGAGTAATCAATGTAGAAGTCTGAGGGCGAACGAAGAAGAAGAATAACGCTGTTTTTTTTTGTTTTTTTTTAAGAGACGTTATTAGAAAAGCGGGCAAAACCGGGAACCTTAGGCTATACCATACAAGGTTTACAAAGAAAAAAAAAAAAGCTTTATTTAAAAAAAAAGAAACAATGTCAAACATGACGTTACTATGGTTTTCTTTAAATTGTTAGAAAGTGTAAACATCGACTGCATAAGTCAACAAATAATAGAGAGCATGTATTTGAACAATGAAACAAAATCTAAAGCTAATCCAGAAATATAAGAAAAAAATACGTTACTACGTGACATCTGCCATTACGCTTTCGTTGCGTTGAAACTGCGGAAGATTTCATGCGTAAGTAAATACTTCCTTCTTCGTCATCGTACACTCTGAGATGTCTAATTGAATATTTTCAAAGACAACAGTGGTCTGCTTTAGTCTATATGTATAGCTATATAATGTTTCCAGAAATGGTACTCGTGACGACGGTATGTGCTTTCTCTGTTCCTCATATGTTGTAAATCTTTAAAGCAGATCTTCAGCAGTTATTTTATGAGTAGCACAGTTACACTGATCGGTAGATCCCATGTTTAGCTTGTTGAATAGATGGTATCCAAGTGTTGTGGTCTTCATGTTCTCTCCTACTTAGCAGGTAATAGGCATCATTTTGTATGGCTGAAATGATGTAAGTGGGGCGTCTGTTCGAAACGGCCTTTAAAATAAAAATTCAGAAGATGCATAGCTGCTGCTATAGCAGAGAGAACAGTTGAATTTCACTAGGGAACCAATGCATATTGTTACGTACATTTATTACCTAAGGGGGTAGTCGTCGGTCCTGCCAAATGTACGCACCAGTTTTATGTAGTTATATTGTTTGAGCGTTCGATTGATTCGCGCACTGACGTGCACAAAGCAGTGAGTGTTGCTTTGGACGCACGTGTAACCTAGTTGAGTAGTTTGTGACGTCACGTGTTGAAGTGGAAACATGGAACTGGCTTGTGTCCATGATAGTAATTTTATATTTCGTATTCAATGGCATTTTAAGGAAGCCAGTTATTTCTAGTGATCTGTATTGGTCTTCAGGTCGAAACCAATATCAGGAATGTCACGTGAGTTATCGTCCCACTTCTTATTTTAATGCTGTATGAAAAGGGCCGCTCTAATACTAGTCTAGCGGGAATTTAGATGTTCCTAGAATGGATCTACAGAGTCGCTTGCCTTTAAGATTTGAATCGTAGACGGAGAATTCCTACGAGCAGAAGAAGTTATATTGTTTATCTTACGCACATGTTTTATATGCCGTACATGCTTCAATGCCAAAGTCGTGGCTTGGATGTAGAGAGAGGTTAGCCGATTCCGAACTCAATAGCTGAATAGATTGTTGTGGGTGTTGATAAGACTTAATCATTTGAAGAATAACTAAGAATGATCAGCAACTTCAAAGTATGACATTTTGTACCTATAACCTATAACTATGATCGTATCGTTTCTTCGTATGTGCCATGTCAATAAACTATATGTCCAGCAATCACTGACTTATGTACCGCCCAGTTTACCATCGAGTGATCAGTTCAAACACTACCTGTTGTAGTCCGTTTTACAGAACAGTTTGTTGACATTTTCGTTCAGTTTGCCATTCGCGTTGTATAGACCAACACCATTACCATAAACGGCTACAACAGTGATTGGTGCGCCAGCGTGGTTTGAAATTCAGTATTTCAACGGATCTTACTCAAGCAAATTAATCGTTTGAAAATAGAATGTGTACTTTCAAGGCGACATCATCGTCAAGTTGGAACTTGTTGTCAACATGAATCGTAATCAACTGACCGTTACAAGATTCTCAAGGTCATCTATCAACCTTCACTTCGTGTTGTACAGTGACTGACTGCCTTACTCACCTCTTCGTCAGTACTACGTGCGAGCTAGTTTGATATACGCAGAGCGAAGTATTGCATCCTCTTACGTACATACACGGGGACAAGGCACTTTGATTTTACCTGCACGCGAGCTAAGTATAACTTGTATCCGTTATACCCTTTATTACTATTAGCTGTGCCTTGATTGATTATGTACACTTATATATTTTCTATGTTATGTGTTATGTTTTGTGTATTAGATCTGACGAACGAGATCCATCTCGAAGTCAATTCGGGCTCTTCGTCAGACGTTCTGTAGGACATTATTTTGCAGACTTCCCGCAGTGGAATGTTCCTACGCGTGAGCGTAGAAGGATTCTAGGTCCACTGTGTCTGGTGGTCTGTGACACCTGTCTGTTCTAGCTGTAGTGTCACGTTTACTTGTTGTTTTTGGTAGCTATTTTTACTTGTACCTTAGTTTTATGATGAATTTTGTATGTGATTATTGTCCGTCTCACCTTTCCTGTCGTTTAGTTTTTTTACAAAACCTTTGTTTTTACACTGTGGTGTCTATTGTCTTGTTGAATTTAATCGCAGTTATCATCGTAATTCTTTACGACATTCCATTTTAGTTTCCCATTTTATTTTAATTGGATTTCTGCGAACGTCTTCGTTTGGCTTGAATATCTTGTCCTGTCATTATTGTGCTATTGTCTGTCACGTTATTGCTTTCACATCATTTCATGTTATAAAGTACATTATTAATTATTAATATTATTGCCTATAATTTAAATTGATTTTACCGTTCTAGAACAGGAACGAAGAACACTAGTTGTAGTAACACTTTTAAATAGTATTATTACATAATAATATTGAAATGGCTACCTTAGACTATTTCATTAAGCAAGCAAAAGCTCTTCAGATGGCTCCTGATGAAGCAAAAACATTTGCACTTGCAGAATATAGGAAAGCTCAAGAAATAGAAGCCGAACAGAGAAAGTTAGAAACTTTAAGACTAGAAAAACTTCAATTTGAGGCAGATCAAAAACGGATTGAGGCTGAGGAACAAGAGAAGAAGAGGAAATTTATGGCTGAGGAAGAGGAGAAAAAAATGAGATTAGCCGCTGAATTAGAAGAGAAACGATTTCAGCGAGAGGCAGAACAGAAGCAAAAGGAGTCTGAAGAAAGACTTAAAAAAGAAATGGAAGTTAAACAAAAAGAAATGGAAGAAAAAAGATTAATAGCTGAAAAAGAAATGGAAGTTAAACACAAGGAAATGGAACAGAAACAAAAAGAAATAGAAGAAAGGAGATTAATAGCTGAACAAAACACAAAACGACTTCAGCTTGAGATGGAAGAGAATGAAAGAAAACGACAGCATGAACTGAAATTAGCAGAGTCAGAATATGAGAGACTTAGGTTAACTCAGGAAGCTAATTCTCAGAGAACTTTTGAAAGCCACACTTCATCCAGACAGGATCATTTTAAGGAAATTTACCTTAAATTACCAAAATTTAATCCCCCGTCTGATGATGTAATATTCTTCCTAGATAGGTTTGAGGCCACTTGTGGGTCTTATAACGTGGATAAAGCGCTATACTGTACATATTTATCCAGATTACTTACAGGAGATGCATTAGCAGTTTATCATACCACCAGCATTGGTGAGAAAAATGACTACAATGCTCTTAGAGCAGCACTTCTGCAAAAATTCCAAATGACAGAAAACGAATATCGTTTGAAATTTCACGCATTACTACCTCAATCTGGCAGAAATTTTAGTGATTTTCTGTCACAGATACGACTAACATTAGAAAGATGGATCGAATTATCCAAAATTGAAAAGTCGTATGAAGGTCTCTTTGATTTACTGATGCGCGATAAGGTACTTTCGTCGGTAAACCCTACATTTCTCGCATTTTTACACGAACGGAAACCTTTATCAATGAAAAACTTAGAAGAACATGCAAAAAATTTTTGCACTGCTCACCCAAACATGGATCTAAGTAACGCGCAGATTAAGAGTGAATTGCCTGTTGCTTTTGCAGCACAACAAAACAATTTTTCACGCAATCGTTCTTTTAGTGCTGATAGGTATGTCAATAAGGGAAATAATCATAATTTCACCAATGATAACTTTTACAAAGGGAAGCAATTTCAACAATC
Organism: Oreohelix idahoensis; assembly: GCA_024509875.1. Taxonomy (NCBI): domain Eukaryota; kingdom Metazoa; phylum Mollusca; class Gastropoda; order Stylommatophora; family Oreohelicidae; genus Oreohelix; species Oreohelix idahoensis. Next base: position 6,443 of record JAMPIV010016786.1, read on the forward strand.
TGCTCCATTTAATGTTTCTTGGAACCAAACTCACAGATCGCGAGATTTTGGTAACAATTATTTTAAAAATAATCAAGGACATTCTAATAAACAAAACTGGAGATCAAGGTCTCAGGGTCCGCAAAACAGACAATTTTTTGGAAATAAACCATTTAACCAACATCATAACGATCATTCTACAAATTATCGGACTAATCCAAATTTTAACTCTAGCAGAAACGACAATTATGGCAATTTTAATGACAAAAATCACTATCGATCGCGCCGACGAGATAGATCGTCGAGTAATATGGGTAGACATTCTAATGTTGCTTTTAATGATACACAGGCTAACATTGAACAGGGTAAAGTAGCTGAAACTCACAATGCTATGTCTTGTTCTCTAGATTGTTCCCAGGTGAAAGACTGCCCAGAATGCTCGACTCTTTTCCAGCCTAAGGCGATCACGACGCTGCGTTGCGGACATACCTTGCCTAGCCTGCCTGCAGTCTGTACAGCCACTGCTGCGTCAGTACACCAGGGACAGGGCTCTCTTACGTTTCACAAGGGATTTGTCAATAATATTTCATGCTCTCTCCTATTTGACTCAGGTTGTACAACAATCGGTGTCCGGACTTCGCTGATCGACCCAAGTTGTGCTACGGGCCGGGTTGTCAAATGTGTAACATTTGGTGGCACTATTGAAACATTTCCCACTGCTATTATTGATCTTAACACACCTTTCTTTTCAGGAAAGATCCAAGCATGTCTTCTGCCTAACCCAATCTGTGATGTAATACTTGGTCGCATACATGGTATTAAAGAGTGTACACCACAGCAAATTGCTGAATGGGAAGAGCGACATATTCAAACTGCAAATGCAGTAGTGACTAGAGCGCAAGCTACTAATATGTCGCATGATACACCTATGGAACCTACAGTTCATACCACTTATGATGATGATGCTCCTATTTCACGGGAGTTGTTTGCAACATTGCAAAAGAATGATAATTCATTAAAAAAATTCTTTCAGTATGTTAACAAAAAGAATACAAGCAACAAACTTGCAAAATCTAGACATGACTTTATACTTAAAAATGGGATTTTGGTTAGAGTCATACGGGAAAAGGATTTATCCTTATGTTCTCAGATTCTTGTCCCATCCTGTATGAGATCTCGTATATTACGACATGCTCATGACTCGCAATGTGCGGGCCATATGGGTTTTTCGCGTACCAAATCCAGAGTGCTTTCGGCATTCTACTGGCCAGGCGTCCATAGAGATGTTACTCTCTATTGTCGGTCCTGTTTGATATGTCAAGAAGTTAAGGTACGGGGTCCATTTCATGCGGCTCCTATTCAAGCTGCGGACATCCCGATTAGACCATTTGATAAAATGGCCATTGACATTATTGGTCCAATGCTTCCATCTGCTAGAGGGCATACGCATATTCTTACGTGCATTGATATGTGCACTCGTTGGCCTGAGGCCATCCCTCTCAAGAACACTTCATCTGCCAGTGTAGCAGAGGCATTGATGTTAATCTTCTCACGCATTGGTTTTCCACGGAAAATTTTGTGATGACTCAAGACCATCCCCAAGACTGGGATCGGGTCCTACCCGCTTGTCTCTTTGCGTATCGCGAGGTACAAAATCAAGCAACGGGGTTTTCTCCGTTCCAGCTTGTTTTTGGCATGCAACCACGCGGTCCGATGTCGTTAATCCACGACTTATTGGTGGATGAGAATATTGAAGAGGAAACTCAATCCTCTTATGAGTATGTGATCTCTCTTAGAAAGAAAATCATAGATGCTTGTAGACTAGCTACTGCATCATCCGAACATGCCAAAGAAAAAGCTCGTCTATCTGCAAACAAATATAGACGTCTTCGCCAGCTCATACCTGGTGATGAAGCTTTTGTATTACTCCCTGCGCATAACAATCGTCTTTTAATTACCTGGAGAGGTCCTTTCAGGATCATCTCAAGAATATCCGATGTCGACTACATCGTTGATGTTAATGGCAAACATAAAACCTTCCACATTAACATGTTGAAGGAGTATTACTCACGTCCTGATTATCTACAATCGGTGTTCCAAGCAACTGACGATCCTACACCACCTATTCAACACTATTCTAGTTTGTCAGTCATCCAAGAAGAGGAATCTTCTTTCGATGATGTACAACTACCAATACCAGTTGTACCACTCCATTCCACTGAGAAATGGAATGATGTTACTATCTCATCTACTCTTACTGATGATCAACGTCAGCAAGTCTCTAATATTCTACACACTTATGAGGATGTCCTCACTGACATCCCAGGTCATACGTCAGTCATCCAACATGACATTATTTTGACTGACGATACACCGATTCGAGTTCGCCCATATCCTATTCCTTTACACTTTCGTGATAAGGTTGATAAGGAATTGGATGAGATGCTCCAATTAAATATAATTGAACCATCTTCATCACCATATTCTTCTTCTATGGTAATCATTAGGAAGAAAGACAACAATATACGTCTTTGCGTAGATTACAGGAAGTTAAACAAAGTTACAAAATTCGATGCGGAACCATTACCTCTTTTAGACGACTTATTAGAGAAATTATCTCATGCTACATTCTTTTCGAAATTTGACCTTTCAAAGGGTTATTGGCAAGTGCCACTCACTACGAAAGCAAAGCCATTCACCGCTTTCTCGACGCCACGGGGTCTTTTTTCAATATAATTTTATGCCTTTCGGGTTAATGAATGCGCCAGCTACCTCTGTACGCATGATGCGCCGCATATTGTCTCATCGTCCCGATGTCATTACTTATATAGATGACATCTGTCTTTTCAGTGACTCTTGGGATGAACATATTCAGGGTTTAAAATCTTTACTTTCTACCTTACAGGATTATAACTTAACAGCGAAACCTTCAAAGGCTTTTGTCGGTTTTCATGACATCTCATTTCTTGGTCACCGTATAGGTCGCGGTTTAATGTATACAGAAGACAGTAACGTCTCTAAAATTTTAAACATCTCAGCACCTAAGACAAAAAAAACAAGTGAGGTCACTCTTAGGACTAATACAGTTCTATTCTAAATTCATCCCTCATTTGTCTACTATAACTGCACCTCTTTCTTCGTTACTGAAGAAAGGCACACCTAATGTAATAAAGTGGTCGCAGGATCACCAAACGGCGTTAGACTATATAAAACAAATTTTTTCAAATAAGCCTTTTTTAAGGTTGCCTAACAAAGATCTCACCTTTGTTCTTCGCAGTGATGCTTCTTCCTACGCTATCGCGGCAGTTTTGATGCAGGAATACGGAGGCACCTTTAATTTATTTCTCGTATCTTGTACAACGAGCGAGATGCTACCGTTCACAAAAATTGTCCTGGGATCGATCGTTATCTTCTCGGATCACACTATGTGGTGGAGTGTGACCAGAAGGCAATTAACGCATTGAATACTGGAAACGTTAAGTCATCAAAGTCAGCGCGTTACGCTATAGCTCTTCAACCGTTCCATTTTGAGATACGAGCTATTCCTGGAGTACAGAATGTATTTGCAGACTGTCTTTCAAGATGCCCTAGTGAACTTGGTGAAACTAAACCACTTTTAGATGGAGAAACGTCCTCACCGAAACATGAATAACTTTGTACAGTGTCATTAATTGTACATCTGTGAAGACTATGTGTAGTTCTGCAGTATTCGTATATATATAACTTTCAGAACATACTTACATATGGATTATAACATTATTTCTTGTGAAGTAACGTTTTATTAGAACGGGAACAGTGATATTAAAGTAACATTTTTTGTAGTATGGAAACATTGGTAAAAAGCAACAAATAGACATTCGTTAGTGTTATGGAACATATTACACTACATATCGTGTTCGTAAACTTATTTCGTGCATGGAACGTTAGGAACATATTCTTGTTGACTCTAAATAATTCTGAACTAATATTCACAATGACTGAAATTAGAATTACTTAGAATAAATTACTAGTTATTTATTTATGTGTAATTAAGTACTAGAATTAGATTAATTCAATTTAATCAATTTGATTGTTTATAAATCACACATCTACTAACGTTATTAGTGTCTCGCAATACGTGTAGTCACGTATCCCACTACATGATATTTTATTTTTAGATAACTAGTCAAACTTACTAGTGCTAGATATCAGTAGGTGCGTTGCTTCTTAAAGTGTTTAATTTTGCATTGCTTCATTTTTGCACATTGTATTTCAAAATTTTCTGTTTCACTGATTCTTTTATCATTGATTATCATCAGTGTTGCTGTTCATTTTCATTTTTGAAATCATATGTTTCAAATTTTGTTGAAAACTTAGTTGAATTTTATTATCATCTTTTTTGTTGATTCTTCATTTTCATTTTTTTCAACTTCTTTTTACTTCGAATATTACCACATCGTTCCAAAGTAGGTCGATGGTGGATGTGTGCTTTAATGCATACTGTCATTTAGTTATATTAATTTCAAGTTAATATTCTTTTCTTAATATGATATAATTTTATGCATGTCATAAATCTTGTTGTAGTTTTGACTCACCTCTCTCGAGTAATTAGTTCGAAAAAAATTAATGGGATTAATTTTTTTTAAGGGGAGGTAATAAGGGAGCTGTTACGTACATTTATTACCTAAGGGGGTAGTCGTCGGTCCTACCAAATGTACGCACCAGTCTTGAGATAGTTATATTATTTGTGCGTTCGATTGATTCGCGCACTGACGTGCACAAAGCAGTGAGTGTTGCTTTGGACGCACGTGTAACCTAGTTGAGTAGTTTGTGACGTCACGTTTTGGAGTGGAAACATGGAACTGGCTTGTGTCCATGATAGTAATTTTATATTTCGTATTCAATGGCATTTTAAGGAAGCCAGTTATTTCTAGTGATCTGTATTGGTCTTCAGGTCGAAACCAATATCAGGAATGTCACGTGAGTTATCGTCCCACTTCTTATTTTAATGCTGTATGAAAAGGGCCGCTCTAATACTAGTCTAGCGGGAATTAAGATGTTCCTAGAATGGATCTACAGAGTCGCTTGCCTTTAAGATTTGAATCGTAGACGGAGAATTCCTACGAGCAGAAGAAGTTATATTGTTTATCTTACGCACATGTTTTATATGCCGTACATGCTTCAATGCCAAAGTCGTGGCTTGGATGTAGAGAGAGGTTAGCCGATTCCGAACTCAATAGCTGAATAGATTGTTGTGGGTGTTGATAAGACTTAATCATTTGAAGAATAACTAAGAATGATCAGCAACTTCAAAGTATGACATTTTGTACCTATAACCTATAACTATGATCGTATCGTTTCTTCGTATGTGCCATGTCAATAAACTATATGTCCAGCAATCACTGACTTATGTACCGCCCAGTTTACCATCGAGTGATCAGTTCAAACACTACCTGTTGTAGTCCGTTTTACAGAACAGTTTGTTGACATTTTCGTTCAGTTTGCCATTCGCGTTGTATAGACCAACACCATTACCATAAACGGCTACAACAATATTTGCCCAGGATTACCCCAGGGCTCTCTATTATTCTATTATTGCTGGTGCTGTTTAACATCTATGCAGCAAAACTGGCCACCATTCAACCAACAGGGCTGGGACAAACATTACATTTTGCAGATGACATTCTCATTTTCATAAAACTGGCTCAGACAGACATGAAATGGTAACAAGCCTGTGTGATTGTTGTGTTGAGTAACTGTGAAGCTCAGTACAGGAATTGAGGCACTATCATGTATATTTCACTTCTTTGAATACTGTTGACTTTCAAATCATACAACTCAAAGTGCAATCTTTCATAAACTGATGACCCATACAGTATTTCTTCTTTTCTCCAACTAGTTCCAGGTCTAAATCGCAAGTGCCTGTCAACCATTCACTCCTGTCATGTGACCTTTAACCTATATGAGTAGCTATGTCATGTCATCCAAACATCTGAGATGCTCATCAATATTTGCTGACTTATTAAGCTAATAAACTAAACTAAAATTGCTCATCTATTGCTAACACAAATCACATCACTTCAGCCAAACAAATTGGCTTCTTACAAAATATCTGTCACTGACAACCATTAGACAAACACTTTGTGACAGTAACATTTATTTTCATGTGACAAAGAACTCAAATGGATGTTTCTTATGATATCTCAGCGTACCATAATGTTACTGACTGTGTTCAATTTTTAAAAATGCAACAAATGTTTCTTTCCAGATTGCATGAAATATGGACACTGAGTTTCAATTCCTGGATCCAAAAATAAAACAGGAAATAAATACAGATTTCAAAGTGAGTTTCCTGTTTAATTCTTGATTAGAATCTTGACACAGTAAAAATGAGTTAAACTGACAGAAATCTGGTAAACAATTTCATAAGTAACAATCACTTAATGCATGGTTTCTATATTTTGTTTTTTGTTAATAATGTAGCATATGTACATACATTACTGATTGCTACTTGCAGCACCAGGCCACCAGAAAAACTGTTTCCATCCAACTGTAAGAATAAAATGTGTGGGATTCTGATAATAATTTTTAAACTCACAGAATAATCTTAAAACACTGAAAATGCAAACAGCTGATAAAAAATATGTGGTTTTGCTGCTGAATGTACTCCCACTGTTGTGATTGTAATTTTTAAACTTTTAAGTTACATTGCCTTTGCTTTTAAATCAAGCTGAAAATAATTTTCAAAAAACTGAACAAACGAACTTTATTTTCGAAGGGATAAAAATTGGGCAGGTGTTACATTCTGCCCTTCATCTCTCATTTATCTTGCATACCATATCCTATCATTTCCATATGTTACTTTAAGCATTAATATATTAAAGGCATGCGACAAGTAATATAACAGCATGTATTTACAGTATCCAATCATAATCAAAATTAAGTGTTTTTTAAAAAAAAAGAAGAAAGTAATGACAAGAAAAAAACAACAACGAAAGCAAACCAAAAACAAATATAAAAAAAAAATTAATCCAAAATATTCATACAGTAAATCAAACAATAAATCAAACATAATCAGATTAGGGTGGCACAGAATCAGAACTCATGAAATATTTGAACAGTCTGCTATTGAATGAGTTGAGACTTGATGTGTTTATCTTTTCCCACCTTAATTCAAGAGCAGAATCAGATAGAGAGAGAGAGATAGACATACAGACAGAACTTTATTTTAAAAGTGAATCAGCAATATAAAATAAAAACAAACTGTTGAGTACTCACAAAATTGTTGACGTAAAGTAAAGAGATACAAGTTTTGTAGTTTTGCTGTCAAGTTTCCCTAACTTGTTTGTTTTAAGAATGATGTCAGTATTGAGTTCCTGTATGTTTATTACCCAGACAACAAGAACAGTTGAAGCTAACATTTCAGATGTAACTGCTGGAATAAAACAGGAAGTGTACTGTGAGGTGAGAGTGTAGCTCTTTAACAGACACCGTTCTTGTACTTTTGATTAAATTTTGTTTTATAGAAGTCAGTCTTTAGCAGTGGTTCTCAACCTGTGGGGTAATAACCCAATTTTGTGGTCACATCTCTTACATTTCCCTAACAAAGTTTTAAGCGACATACCTTTGACTGAGTTACTGTAATTAATCTTTACTTGTCAATTTTGGTAAATAAGTCACATCCCCTTACATTTCCCTAATTCACATGAGATGAGGAAGTAAATTCATGTTATACAATAAATTAACATTGCAGATACCAAAGTGTGGCTGCGTTTAAAACTCAAGTGGTTTGTCTCAAATTTCTTTCTTTCTTTGATCCTTAGCCACTGACCTGTCAAAGTGGTCAGTGGCCATCATGCCTGGTGGCATCTTGTAGGACAGCTACAAAATGCTTCCACTTTGCACAGTCGGTGGCCATCCTTCATGCATTGCCCCAACTCTGGTTCATTCTTTGCATTTCGGCCTCCACCGTTCTCTGCCAAGTTCATTTTGGCTGGCCTCTCTTTCACTTTCCTTCAGGGGTCCATAGCATAGCTGTTCTTGTGATGTCATCAGGGTCTCTTCTGAGGACATTGCCAACCCATCTCTGCTGCCTGCCAGCTATGATGGTGGGCATGTCCTCTTGGTTGCTTGGAGTAAGCAGTTCTTGATTGGTGATGGTATTCAGCCAAAAGATTTGGAGAATTTTCCTTTGGCAGATTGTGTGGAAAAAAGGACAATTTTGACATTTCTTTCTCTGTTACTCTCCAGCATTCTTTACCATAGGGAAGCATGGAAAGTACACAGCTCTCATATAATCTTAATTTGGTGTTTGTGCTGTACTGAGAGGACTTCCAGATGTTTGTTTAGACTAGCAAAGGCTGTTCTCGCTTTATTCATTCTGTTGTTGATGTCTTTGCTTGCTCCACCATCTGATGTTGCTATGCATCTTAAGTATGTGAATGTATCTATCTGTTCTAGCTTCTGGTTTCTTATTGTAATGGGCTCAGGATTGCCCACATTGAGTGTCATGACCTATGTCTTCTTTAGATTGATGTACAGATCCACCTGCTGGCTATACTTATTCAGTCTATCTGTTTTCTCTTGAATGTGTTAATGTGAATGTGTGAGTCTCACATGTGAATATGTACATTATTTTGTTTCTAGGGACACACAGTGAAGAAAGAGAGAAAAGATGAGAAGGAAGAATCTACTGAGTGGGAGAACAAGAGGAACAGTTCCACACCTACATGTCCTACTGAGGACAGTTTACTTGGTAATGCATTACTACTTTTCAAAAGTAATTGTTGTCTATACTCAGATCGTTGTCACTCTAAACAATTGTATTACATAAATATTGTAGACAGACATTTATTTAAGAAAACTTACCAGAAACAGTTTACTGTTTCCTAGACTGTTTGGGTTGTGTCATAGGGAGAATTGCCACATGGTGTGATTGGCAGCATCATCTGCCCATGCTGCTGGATTTATGTCTAGTGCTTTTGTGTCTCATGCACACATCTTTTAACCTCAGCTGCAGTCGCTCGATTGTTCTTTTGCCATCTGCCAGTTGTCCATAGAAGATATCTGTAGGAATGCGACCATCTTCCATGCTATGGACATGGCCAAGTGAGCACAGTCTGCTCTCTTCTAAGCTGTGTATACATACTCTGAAGGCCAGCATGTGACAGCACTTTGATATTTGGGACATGAAATTCCAAGAATGTGGCATAGATACTGTAGATGGAAAGTATTGAGCCTGCTTTCTTGCTTAGTGTAGGTTGTCCATGTCTTGTTGCCATATAGAAGCATGCTGGTGATGAAGGTATTATATACTGCAGCTTTGGTCGTTATTGTGAGTTTGGAGTGTCCCTAAACATGCGTTGTGAGGTGGTAAAGATGGCTGCAGCTTTGCCAGTGCAAATCATAGTTATCAAAAGTAATAACTGGAACAACATTCACATCCTGACCCAGTACATTTGTTGTCTTTAAACTTATTTTGAGACTTATTGTGCTTGCATGGGGGAAGCAATTCATCAAGCTCTGAAGCTCCTGATGACTTACAGTGATAATTGCAATGTCATCGGTGAACAGAAAGTCTTGTATAGTGACCTTTCTGGTTTTTGTTTTTGCCTTCAGCCTTGCGAGGTTGAACTCTTGGCCATCTGACCTAGCGGGGGGCCGTATTCCTTCAGTTGCATCTCTGAATGCATGTTTCAAGAGCAAGGCAAAGAAGATTCCGAAGAGGGTCAGAGCTAGGATGCAGCCGTGTTTGACACCACTGTAAATGTCAAAAAGCTGTGAAATGGAAGAACCATGGAACTGAATATATTACAAGAACAAATATTAGAACTTTAACTCCGGAATAATGCCTAGAGTGTGGCTGTGTATTCACAGTGCTGCTAAAAACTGCATTGCTTAACACATTAACTATGACGAGCCGGTGGGACCAGCTTATGAAATCCCATCATTTGGACTGCAAGCCCCTCAAAACGTCAATCTTTGTTTAGTAATAAAACAAATGAAAAATGTACTGAAACTCATTCTGATCTGGTTCGAGATTTTAAGTTGCCCCGGAAAACAAAGTACCAAAGCATGGTTGTTGTAAAACACTAGAAAATTGATATTATGTTCATATTTTTCAACGTTTTGAGTTAGTTACCAAATCGTGTAAAACTGTTTACCATGGCAACTAGTCATAGGACCACAAAAATGCTTGTACATCTCCAATAACGGCTGAACAAGCTGGAGATTTGTTTCAACAATTGACTGATAGATCTAGCGACAAGGCCAAGAGTGAAAACAATGTGCACATTGATTGAAATAGTGATTTTGAAAGTAGTGGAGTGCAAGCAGTGATTATAGTGAAAATATTGTAAGTCCTCTGCCATCGGAGGGCCATAAAATAGCAAAGACCTCAATTAGAGTTACAAATATTGCAGGAAATAATTAGTTCATTCATTTATCTTTAAAATGACGTATAATTCATAAAAATCTGTAAGCAATTACGAAAACTACAGCTTAATTTGTGCATTCTCCTACATGGTGAAAATGGGAGCAAAATTTAATTACACCACAGAGTGTTTTCCAATTCAGTAGTTAATGTGTTGAAGTTTGTCACTGATCAATTTAGAAATTCAACCATCTATTTTAGTCTGTGTTGTCAAAACAGTAAAGTAACTTCTGTTAGTGTTCAGTGGCTATTTTGAGTGAAGTGTTAATGCTGTGCACATTTGATTTGCTGTTATTATCATATCTGTTTTCTACTTGGTGTGATCCAATTTGAAATTGTTGTTGCTGCTCAAGTCTCTAACACCTTAACTCTCTTCAGACCTGATATTTTGTATCATTTTCTCGTACTCTGACATATCTGACTTCTAATGTTCCTTGATACATTATAATTTGAAGTCTACCTAAGAGTGTTATACATCAAATTGTTTGTAATTGAACAGACTATCATATTTAGATGTAAAATTAATACTTTAAAAATTTATATTGATGTGAGTTTAAAAAATCTGAAGGAAAGTCAACCGGAAAAATACACAAAAATTAAAACATGATACCGGTATTTCACAAAGAAGAAAAAAAATAAAGTATTATCAGAACAATTAACAACAGCCATATTTTATTGTAGTCTGACCATTTCTGCATTATATGTTACATTTCCAAAACAATTCAACATTAAATAATAAAATTATGCAAATTTTTGAAATGTTACATAACTAGGCTATTCAAAATAAAATTGTCAAAAAAAAATAATCTTCCACTGAATACATTACAGTTATTATAGGTAGCTGCAACATCTTAGCTAAAATAATGAAATATGACTTCAGTAGACATATTTCTAGTGTAACACTGTATGATCACTAACACATAAGTAAAGTCAGTTATGAGAGTGACATAATAAAGACTCAACACATCTTTATATATATATTTTTTTTTTTTCGTACGCCCGCTGATACTCGAGGCGAAATCTCAGGTTATTATTTATGTCTAACCTGACATTGATTTTACGTGAGTATCCCTTTTTTTCTTGTACAGAGACAGGTGTCCCTCGCCATTCAGGCAAATACTCTCCGATTTCGGAGGTACCCATTACAGCTGGGTCGGCTCAGGAGCCGCCAATCCCTGGTCGACAACACTTCTTCAAATGTCCTCGCCAGTCTCGAGTTAATCCAGTGCAAATCCCGGTCGACGAAAAATCCTCAAATGCCGTCACCCGGGTTTGATCCTGGATCACCCGGTCGCCAGAGCGGTGTGGTAACCACTACGCTAGCGCGGCTCCCCACATCTTTATATATTTCCTACTAAGGTTTGTGGTATTCTGACAGACAAATCCTACCTGCATGAAAACATATAAAAAAATATCACAAACTTTATATTTAACTTTTGTTTTTCTTTCAATCTTTACAATCTGATATCAAAGCTTACAATTTCTTTTTGTCTCTGTAAACTTGGGGTCCATGGTGTGCCGAGAAAAAACTGGTGGCTTTGAAGCGAGTAGTGCATCATCATACAAACTTATGTTCCCCATTTCCGAATTAGTTCTTCTGTAAAATCTAGCTGACCATATCTAGCTGGTCTTCTACATCTGGGTGTTTTTTCTGCTAGTCTTGAAATAAAATGTAAGCATCTAACATAGCAATATCCAGAAAGTGAAAAAAAGAGTTTTCCAATATTTATTGGTCTTTCTCAAAATATTGTACTTGTTAATCGGCTGGTCACTCTTGTCCACTACTTTCTTGTATATATTGTAATCCCTTACAAGATTTGGCTGTTTAACATTAAGTTCTTGAAAATTCCAATTAACCTTAGTTCTACACTTAGCGAACCTATGGCCATTTGCATTGTAAATGCTTGAAACCAGTGTTATAGTTTTGTTACCTCTCCACTGCAGTGCTAGTAATTTTTTTTTTCTAACCCACCTCATTGCACCTCTGATACTATTTTTTTCAAATTCCTTTATATTTGAAAGTGCAGCTGGAAATCTCTTTCTGTTTCTAAGAAATGTGCCACAAGCTCCAATCCCCTAACTTCACAAGTCCTTCAGTAACTGATTGGATGTATACAAACTATCAAAATAAACCCTATATCCTTGATTCACCAAAGATTTCATAAGATTCATAACTACCTACAGTATAAGCTAAACTAAATGGTCCATTTGCAGTGATCCTACCTAAATAAACATCAAAGTATATCCACTAACATTATACCAGAGTTGCGTGCTTTCTGTGCTTCTCTATGGTGCAGAATGCTGGAGAGTCACAGAGAAGGAAATGTCAAAATTGTCCTCTTTTCACACAACATGCCTAAGAAAAATTCACCGAATCTTTTGGCCGAATACCATCACCAACCAAGATCTGCTTACTCGTAGCAAGCAAGAGGACATGCATACCATCATAGCTGGCAGATGCTGGAGCTGGGTTGGTCATGTCCTCAGAAGAGACCCTGATGCCATCACAAGAACAGCTATGCTTTGGACCCCTGAAGGAAAGCGAAAGAGAGGCCGACCAAAAACAACGTGGCGGAGGACTGTGGAGGCTGAGATGCAAAGAATGAACCAGAGTTGGGGCATTGTACGAAGGATGGCCACCGACCATGCAAAGTGGAATCAATTTGTTGTTGCCCTACAAGACGCCACTAGGCGTGATGGCCACTGACTGCTTTGATGGTCGGTGGTTAAGGATCGAAGAAGAGAAGAAGAATATCCACTAACAGCATCAGCAAGAACCCATAACTTCATCCCCCATTTTGTTGGCTTGTCTCTAATATACTGTCAAAAAGAAAACACCCTTTTCTTATAACCATTCTTTCATAAAATTACAGTTTGAAGAAGTCAATGGGTCTCAAAAACTGCTTTGTATTTTCTCTGGTGCTTACCTCTGACAGTTGCAGACCTGGAACCTTCTCAGGCAAAAAAGGTGGAGGGTTGGAAGGTGGGCCTTCATCAAGTCCATCATAACCAAAACATCTGCAAGAAGAACAATTTAAAATTAATTTTTACAGATCAACAATAGAATTCAAAGTTACAGTTTAGTGTACACAGGAAAATTGACACACATTATATTTTCCGTACAAAGGAATACTGTCAATCATAGAGTCATATGATGTAAATAATAATTTTTAAAAGCAGAGACACAAGGCAAATGATGTCAGAAAAATCAGCTGATTCAGAAGTTACGTCAGATCCCCTTTATATTTATTTCCTGGTGCCATGAGTTCTTTGTTAACTGTTTGAAAGGTGAAATATTTGTTTCTTTTTTTCAAAAACAAACAGAAAGCAGCTATACTGATCAAAATAGCCCACTAAAACGACTGTTTTACTGCTTTTCAAAATCAGCTGTTATCATTTCATTAACGAAGTAACATTACCTTTGCATGTACGGCTGGTGATCTGAGTTGTTCTGAGCTGTATTTTCACCATCCAACTCATCAGATGTTTCCAAGTCCCCTGAATTATCATCAGAACAGGAATCTAGATCACTAGATACATTGTAGTCATTATCAGACTGCATTTTGTTTACGATCTGTTAAGTCGAGTTGATTGGAAAATATCCAAAATGGCGGACGGACAAAGGCGGTGTTTACGTTTTTCTGCATGTAATTTTAAAGTCAACATAAGTGAAAGCTGTATATTTTTTAACACAGATATAATTGTTAACATGTATTCTTAATATAAAACATAGATTTGAAGTCAAAATTTAAAAATAAATGTGCTTTATTTACTTCAAAAGTCATCGTTCCATTTGGAACGATCTTTTATATTTCCGGTCTGAAGAGTGTTAATCCCTTACAGCAGTATCTTTTTTTTTTTTTTTTTTTTTGCGTTCGCCCGCTAATACTCGAGGCGAAATCTCAGGTTATTATTTTTATGTCTAACCTGACATTGATTTTACGTGAGTATCCCTTTGTACAGAGACAGGTGTCCCTCGCCATTCAGGCAAATACTCGCCGATTTCGGAGGTACCCATTGCAGCTGGGTCGGCTCAGGAGCCGCCAGTCCCTGGTCGACGACACTCCTTCAAATGTGCTCGCCAGGTCTCGAGTTAATCCAGTCCAAATCCCGGTCGACGAAAAATCCTCAAATGCCGTCGCCCGGGTTTGATCCTGTATCACCCGGTCGCCAGAGCGGTGTTGTAACCACTACGCTAGCGCGGCTCCCCACAGCAGTATCTACTATGGAACTCATTTTATATATAATATATAGAAGTATACTAATTTTATATATTAGTTCAAAACTGTGTATATATATATATATGGCAGTGCAACAGACAATAGAAATGGCAGACAGAGGACTACAGATCAAATACCAAAGGAGACTCCTAGGAAAGTTCAAACTGTGGTGCCTCCAGGTCATGTTGATACCTAAGTTGCTGTGGCCACTGCTTATATATGAAATAGGCACCAGTACAGTGGAGGCTATAGAGCAGAAGTCAACAAGGTCATGTTGATACCTAAGTTGTTGTGGCCACTGCTTATATATGAAATAGGCACCAGTACAGTGGAGGCTATAGAGCAGAAGTCAACAAGGTCATGTTGATACCTAAGTTGCTGTGGCCACTGCTTATATATGCAACAATGTGCTAATTGAGCTGGCTGCGACAATTGACATGGCAAGGATGAAGGTGAATAGCAAATTCAGGCCAAGCACAGCAAATACATACTTTCTGAGAGCAGGAAAGTCAGCACACCCCAAACTGAGCAAATCAGGTAGCAGTTTACCATCTCTTCTTGACTGTGCAATTGACTGGGAGATTTTGGTAGAACTGTCTGGACGAGGGGCATATCCAGAAAGTATCAGAAAATCTCAAAGACGGCCGGATATAGTGCTGCATTCTTTATCATCGCAGCAGGTTATATTAATTGAACTGACTGTGCCATTTGAATCCCGATTGGAAGAGCAACAGTCGTTCAAAGTGGCAAAGTATAGTGAACTGGCCGCAGATCTGAGATATGATGGGTTCACTGCAAGGGTCATGGCTGTTGAGATGGATGCAAGAGGGCTTGTGGCTGCGTCAGTGTATGATTTATTGAAACTGTTGGGTCTGAGAGGACAGTCGAGAACAAGGGCACTGAAGAAGCTTAGTGAGGAAAAGGGCATCATGCTGGCTGTGGAACAACCGCACTGGGCTTTGGAACTCGTTACAGTAAAATTTAGCCCCACCTGTGGTATAGGAAGCACCCTGAAATTTTTCTAAGTCTGCAATACAGCGAGGTTTCATTGTATTGGTGAAAGGACAGTGGCGTTACAAGAAATAGGCAGTGCATTATATGGGGCGAAGGTAGATTTCTGAGGCAGGCTCGCAAAGAATTCAAGCCTCGTCGGCGTCACGCAGGCATGTCAGTGGTGTGCTGTGGAATGGCCGCAATAATTTGTCTTCCCTTTGTTAGTGCAAAAGTATTTAATGCATACTAATTTTAAAAAAAGTAGTTATCTGTGATTCTCTGTTTATGCTTCTATTTGATATATCATATACTGAATGTTCATTGAGACAGTTCACAAAAAATGTAACCTCATAGAATACACATCGCCATTTAACATTGGTGACATCACAAAAGTTAACACAAAATGTTTGCAAGTAATAGTATCAGTATTTAGTAAAGGTATAGTTAAATAGAAAAAAATACAATCACACACAGTTTATATTGTTTATATACAATAACAGAAGATGTGGGATGCTGCCAGAAGCAGGGTCAGCAACTGAATACACTAAAATTATAGGCACTGTATATCCTAATTATAACTTAAATTCATATTTAATATTTTAAATTCAAGTTTTTTAGTGATTTAAATATGGGTGCTATATAATATTTAATACTAAACAGCCATTTGACAGAGATTTCAAAGCATTAAAAAATGGTCAATACATGTTGCGGACATTTTCGCTGAGTTTATAGTCTGTGAAATGTACCTGTTTAAATTTGGAGACATTATTTGTTAGATTCCTGATCAAAGGGTAGTTACTCATTTTTTTACTTGGGTTGAATTCAACAGTGGTTGTTATTCCACTTGTTTTTAACCTAGCGATCTAATATTAGAACCGATGTCTGGTTGCCTGACCATATATGGCTTGAATGGTCAGCTTTTCTCGGAATGTTTGCAACTAGAACCAATGTCTGGTTACCTGACCATATATGGCTTGAATGGTCAGTCTTTCCTAGTATGTGTTCAACATCGCCCACCTGAGTTTAGCTCAGAGGGTCTAGCGGCTAACGACGCATGCGCGACTTTTGTGGCGCGTTAAGAAAGACTTCCGATCTGGAGTCGAGCTGTAGTTTTTCAAAGGGTCAAGACGTCTTGTTCGTCTTCGACCTGGCTTTATATTATGGGGAAGGAAAGTTCTCTGTGTGTCTAAAGATTGTTCCCCCATATTGTATTTCTAAGCGCCTAGGAGGCGAGTGAGTTTTTGGTGTTATTCGGAAGGAATGACAAGGTAAATTAGCCTTCATTCATTTTTCGTTATTGCCAGAATCATAAATAACATTTTTGCTTACAGCCTAGTGACTTTTCCTTGGGCGGGAAAGAGTCCATCGAATATACCAGTAATTGAGCTCTCGTATTATGCTGACATTGAATGTACCGGGTTGGTGAATGCCCGAAGAACTTTATATATTCATTAAATCCCGCTATTGCGGCGATATCACCTTGAACAAGATTTGTCCAAGGAATCACAGAGAACACTGTATTCTGGGGCCCGCCATATTTCGCGGCCTGCTATATACCAGAAGTAACCCTGACTTGCTGGTGTCAGACGAGAGTTGTTTAAACTCATATATTTGAAGACCCGTTCCCAATGCGGGGTAATTTGCTGTAGCTGAGAAGAGATATAGATTGTCGTCAGCACTATGATATGGACAGCCTGCCTATGATCCATTAATGCCAGCTGCATTGAACATTATTATTATTATTATGCTGTGATGTCCCAAGTTTTGTCAAATGACTATATATCATGATGTCGGCGTGCCTTGTTCTTGTATCGTAATAAATTATTGAAACGTCAGCTGTTATCAACATTACTGACTTCTACATGTGGTTGAGTGGGTGTCTTGTGACATTGTTCAAGAACCTATACGCATTCGTATTCATCATTCTATATGACGTCTACTCACCCACACATCATATCAACCACACCCTTTTACGAGCACTACACATTTAAGAGCCTGTATGAGTGAGTCTATATTACCCCTGTCAGTGCCTCAATGTTTGTTGACCTACATCCACTACAACAGTGTACTACCAGATTGACCTGACCACTCACTCACTTAAACAGCACTCTACATCTTACGATACCAGATTCCGACCAAACAATTATGGTAGGCCAGATTCGTGGGGTCTAAACTACACATCAACATTATGGTGGCCTTTCTACCTTCTCCATCAGCATAACAGAATACATACAGGAGAGAAGACTTACAAGTGTGATGTTTGTGGCATTGTATTTGCTCATAGAGGTAGTATGTGTAACCATAAAAGAATACATACAGGTGAGAAACCTTACAAGTGTGATGTTTGTGGTGTAGCATTTGCTCGTAGAAGTAATTTAAATGACCATAAAAGATTACATACTGGAAAGAAGCCTTATAATTGCGATGTTTGTGGTGTAGCATTTGCTTACAGAGGTCGTCTAAATTACCATAGAACAATACATACAGGAGAAAAGCCTTACAAGTGTGATGTTTGTGGTTTAGCATTTTCCCACAAGCATCATCAAAATGTCCATAAAAGAATACATACAGGTGAGAAGCCTTACAAGTGTGATGTTTGTGGTTCAGCATTTGCTCAAAGAGGTAGTCTAAATTACCATAAAAGAACACACTCAGGAGAGAAGCCTTACAAGTGTGATGTTTGTGATGCTGCATTTACTCAAAACAGTAATCTAAATAAACATAAGAGAAGACATACAGGAGAGAAGCCTTACAAGTGTGATGTTTGTGGTGCAGCATTTACAGAGAATAGTGACTTACAAGGACATAAAAGAACACATACAGGAGAGAAGCCTTACAAGTGTGATGTTTGTGATGCAGCATTTACTCAAAACAGTAATCTAAATAAACATAAGAGAAGACATACAGGAGAGAAGCCTTACAAGTGTGATGTTTGTGGTGTATCATTTACTCAAAACAGTATTCTAAATAAACATAAGAGAAGACATACAGGAGAGAAGCCTTACAAGTGTGATGTTTGTGGTGCACCATTTACTCAAAACAGTAATCTAAACAAACATAAGAGAAGACATACAGGAGAGAAGCCTTATAAATGTGTTGTTTGTGGTATAGCATTTGCTCAAAGCAGTCATCTAAATAAACATAAGAGAAGACATACAGGAGAGAAGCCTTACAAGTGTGATGTTTGTGGTGCAGCATTTACTGTGAATAGCTACTTACAAGGACATAAAAGAACTCATACAGGAGAGAAGCCTTATAAGTGTGATGTTTGTAGTGTAGCATTTACTCAAAGCAGTAATCTAAATAAACATAAGAGAAGACATACAGGAGAGAAGCCTTTCAAGTGTGATGTTTGTGGTGTAGCATTTGCTCAAAGCAGTAGTCTAAATAAACATAAGAGAAGACATACAGGAGAAAAACCTTACAAGTGTGATGTTTGTGGTGCAGCATTTACTGAGAATAGCTACTTACAAGGACATGAAAGAACTCATACAGGAGAGAAGCCTTATAAGTGTGATGTTTGTAGTGTAGCATTTACTCAAAGCAGTCATCTAAATAAACATAAAAGAACACACACAGGAGAGAAGCCTTACAAATGCGATGTTTGTGGTGTAGCATTTGCTCATAGAGGTAATCTAAATGACCATAAAAGAAAACATACAGGAGAGAAGCCTTAGAAGTGTGATGTTTATGGTATAGCATTTACTCAGTGACTGTTGAGTGGTATGTGTTGTGTTCTGAGCTGAAAAATGGTGCTCTGATCCATCCTTGTAAGATGGCTGTCAGACCTAACTTATACTATGGATTTTAACACATGACAAATATCTAATATTTGGCTCATTATCTAAGGATACGACCACAGCACAAGATGGTTGACAATAAATAAATTTAACACCTTTTAACAGGTAAGTTTCCTGTTATTAGGACTGCACACAGTGGACCCACACACGGCTATCAATACATATGAAACGCATGTAAATATATAAATGCCAATATCACTTGCCTAATAATAACTCAATCTATCAGTTTCATACCCACTGACATGTCTCTATTCAATGAACATTACAATGACTTTCGCTCACCGGCGAAAACCTATACTATGATGAAGCAATACTCAATCACCAATAACTCAACTTCAACGGCCTAAGGAAAAGCCACGAGATAATACACCATCACTCTAGAATTATGCAATTTAATCCACACCGCATGAAGAAAAGGCAAGTACTATAACTAGACAATCAAGGCACAACACTTCCCAGCAAACATGCTGACAGGGAACATCAGGGCGACCTATCTCGGATGCTGGCCAGAAGTATACTGACTTTTGCGCCTAAATTTGTGTCCACTTCCCGTCCGCAGTCATCTGACCAGACAGGTTTTAAATATACCGTATATCAATGTTGTCACAGTATAACCAACCTGATATTTCGGCGAACATATCGCTGTGACAATGGCCAATGTTGTCATTAGGATCAGGACCGGCCATTTGTCTGTAAACCTCTCTCCTGGTGTTTCCCGTGGCCCATCTGTTCAGCCAAGTTTCTTTGTTGTTCGTGTGAGTGATTTAGCTATTTAAAGAGTTATTGCTGTAAGTGGTTGTTCTTGTCATGTTCCTTTCTTTGTTAATCTGTCTGCTCTGTCATTACCTGGTGTATTTGAGTGACCAGGGATCCACTGCATAACTGTTCTGATGCCATAGGAAGTGATAAGCTGATCAGCATCCAGGATTAATTTGACTAATTCAGTTCTACAGTGTCCACTGCTGTTGAGTGTACATCATGGGGCGAGGCAACCTTAATAAAGTTATACTTAGAAAGATTGCTTCGCACCATGAGGAGCTTCACAACAACGCTAACTATATATTCGGTAGATATGACTAAGCACGGTAGCAGAGGATGACAATAGGGGTCCGTGTCTACGTCAGGGAGAGATTCTGCAATGTGTCCGCCATGGTGGCAGGATCCACTTTTCCAATTGTAGACAATTCTACTTATTAATTATGTGTATGAGTCTAGTTTGACTCCAGAAAAAGTGTAACATTACAAATACATGTGTTGGAAGCACATTTCATATGGATATTGAATTCAGAAGTTGGATGAGGCAAGATCTGCCAGAAATATGTGTAAAGATTTTCCCAAGGTTAGTAAGCTACAAATAAGTATAAACATTTGTCGAGAAGAATTAGAACCGAATAATTATGTTGTGTCGGGAAAAATTATAAGAAATTATTGAATGCGGATGGAAGAATATTACAAATTTTATGTGGTAATTCAAGAGGTCAGTAAATGACTCTGAAGTAATAAATAGGCTGACTGAAATTAAGATGTATGAAAGAAACACAGATCTATTGGTTCAAGCATTATAAAGAAACATTATAGAATTAGAAACATTATGTAGAGATGATACTTAAGGGATCAAATATATCCATGGTGTATTAGTGAAATTGGACAGAGCAGTTTGTAATACATGTGAGTCATATACATTAATAAAATGAGAGTCGTTACTAGTATATACAGAAAACTTATCTGACTGGGTCCTTTAACAGCGCAAACAGTCCGATGCATTGTCTGCTAAATTTATCATGGCATTTACAGATGAGTATTGTATTTAATGTCGATGGTTGTTAGATCGTTTAATTCGTCACCCTTCCTTTCTCGGTGATAGATTTTCATTTTATGTCTGTATATTCAGTGTATTTACATGTAGATGGCTGGAGGGCTTATCATTTCTGAATCTACTATGGGAGAATCAGAAATGCTAACGAGCTGTTAGGCTTTTATTTAATGCATTGTCATAGAATCCACTGATACCACTGAATTACACGTCTGTGACTATTCATTAATATATTAATAATAATTGTTTAATTGTTTCGTTAACTTTAACTAACGAATTTCTGTATTTATGCGTCATTTTCTGTCTTGTTTAATTTATTAATATTTTCATATTATTGCTTCCTTATATTATTTCTGTCAGTGTTTTACCTATTTTCTTTATCTTGATTGTGTAACATGCTGTAATTTGAGTACCTTCATCACTATCGTCAGCATTTGCCAGTGCCGTTCACTTACATCATTCTTGCACATCACTCTTCACATGGTTTCATATGTCATTGGTTTTACTTGACATTATTTATTGCTTTTGGTACGATAACTGCTATAATATTGTTAATATATATAGTGTAATATAGTATGTAAATAACATTACATAGCATAGGTGGATTTATCACACTGCACCCTTACAAATAACAGATGTACCGACACGTGCTTTTCAGAAGATTGCTATTGACATCATTGGTCCGATGTCAATAATGTCGGAACGGGGATACCGTTATATTTTGACATGCGTAGACCTTTCTACAAGATTGCCTGAGGCCATACCATTAAAAGAAATTACTACAATCTCAGTGGCAGAGGCTTTGTTCTTAATATTTTCTAAGATTGGGTTGCATAATATTATCTTGTCTAATAGGGCCACAAAATTAATGTCCAAGGTTATAGTGACGGGCGGTGGAATTGTCTGCCAATAGTTTTGCTAGGTTGGTCGGGTTTCTCATCATTCTGACCTGTCTACCTTCTGTCTATCAAAACTCTGCCCACTTTTCTGTAAACGTTGTCTCTAAAGCGATATTTCTGTCATTTTAATCAGCACTATAGACCTTCTGTGTGCATATCTCCTGGCACGAGTGTGGCGGTAAATGATCAAACAACTCTTTCTTTCTGGTCCCACAGGAAACCTAACTCTTGTAGGGTTTTCTTTGGTATGAAAAACTCAGGGTAATTTTTCTGTTCCTTTTAATGGGAGAGAACTTTGATTGTGGCCAAAATTCACCACTCACGATAGCCAGCGCAGTGCTTACGTTGCGACATCCCTTCATTGTCTTAAGAACGCAGGAGGAAACACTGCGGTTAGCTTACATGGATTTCTGTTTAACTCTTTTTTTTTTTTTTTTTTTTTTTTTTTTTTTTTTTTTCGTTACGCCCGCTAATACTCAAGGCGAAATCTCAGGTTATTATGAATGTCTAACCTGACATTGATTTTACGTGAGTATCCCTTTTTCTTGTACAGAGACAGGTGTCCCTCGCCATTCAGGCAAATACTCTCCGATTTCGGAGGTACCCATTAGAGCTGGGTCGGCTCAGGAGCCGCCAATCCCTGGTCGACAACACTCCTTCAAATGTTCTCGCCAGGTCTCGAGTTAATCCAGTCCAAATCCCGGTCGACGAAAAATCCTCAAATGCCGTCGCCCGGGTTTGATCCTGCATCACCCGGTCGCCAGAGCGGTGTGGTAACCACTACGCTAGCGCGACTCCCTTTAACTCTTTGACTCCACAGCAACGCTCTGAGCGTTGCAAAATTCAACACGCCGTGCCCCAGCAACGCTCAGAGCGTGGTTTTTAGTTTATCACAAATAAACCCTAAAAATCGTCCGCTGAATGCAGTTCATATATTAAAACTCGTAGAATGACTTCCGCTACTATTTAAACAACTAATTTGACTTTAGTTAATCAGCACATGTGCGTGTTTTGATGTTATATCCTGAAGATTCGCGTGTTTACGTTTTTCGTTGTTTTTGCTAGAGAAATATGTCACGCTTTATATTTACATTTTCTAAGTCTCCTAAGCAAATAATTGTGTCAAACTACTTTGAAACATTGCTGACATTGATGATGATTGTTTGGTAGTCACAGTTTGTTGTCAAAATACGGAATATATGCAGAAAAGCTAGACATACTAGATTTTGAGTAATATTCTGGCCGATCAAAAAAACAACAAAACTAGACCTACCGTAACATCTAATCACTAGTTCTTGGTAGAAGATGAAGCTAGGGATACTATTAAAACATTAAACAAGAGTAAAAAAGTATTTATATGACGTTATTCTTATTTATTTGTTTGAAAATTACGTAATGCACGATTGCATAATTTATTTTTTTCTTACAAAGAACCACGGACAAACTGGTGCGAATAACACTAAATCTACTAATTTTGGCCATAAGCATGTTTTTTTTTTACTTTGTATATGGATTAACTTGACGTTTGAAGACTAAAAAGAAAGTTTTATTGTCTACGACAGTAATTTGTCTTTGGTAAGATCGTATTCTACAGTCAACTTTTTAGCGTTTTTCAATTTTACATGCAAAATGATTAAATTATACCGAACATACTTGTGTTAATACTACCACAGACATTATATATTTGAATTCTCTATCCATTTCCCTACAGTTTGGTATATAATAAGTACATGTTCAAAGGAAAATTCACAAACAAATTTAGACTGAAAGATGAACACTTCACTCTATAAAATTCTGCTCACACAAAAAAAGTCTGGCACAGCGTGCAAAATAACTCTGGAATGAAAGAGTTAATTGGGGGGAGTCAGAAGTTCTTGCGTCTTATTACATGCTAGTATACTGTTTCATCTTGAACAGGTGAAAGCAAGCCGAGTACTTAAGCGACTGTCTCCAAAACTCTCTATAAATCTAGCTATGAATTATCTAGCCAATGAACTTTATCCTTCATGTTGATAAAGGTTGTGAATTAAGTCCGTATGGAGATTATTCTGTGAAGCTGGTAAGAGCGAATTAATTGTTATCTGTAGTGGTAGCATATAAGATTTTATGCAGATATAATCTACCCAGAATTACCTTTTCTGTTGCTTAAAATAATTGATTCATAATGAATAGTAACACATTCAGAAATCGAGGTTGCTGCACAACCAATCTCGAAAGCTAAGAAAATGTTCACCGGGAGATGAGGTTCTATTACTTGTCCCTACTAAGGAAAATAAACTCTTAATTTCTTAAAGTGATTAAGAAGATAAACTGATGTTGATTACACCATCAGCATCAAGGACAAAAATAAAACCTATCGCATCAATATGTTAAAAGTGTATACCCACCATCCTCAAGAATGACATCCTTGACAGTTTAAAAGATCAAACAGTTTCATCATCGTTTGCTGTCATCCATTCAGAAGACACTGTTTCTTCTATTCCTCTAAGTTTTCCTTACTGTCACTTAAATCAGTCAAATCTTGGAAGAATGTTTCAATTTCTGATTCTCTCCATCCTTCTCAACAAGAACAGGTTCTGAACATTCTTCACTCTTTTGATGATATCTTGAAGGAATCGCCTGGTCACACTGACTTGATTACACATGAGATTGTTCTCACTGATCAGACGCCAATTAAAGTGCGTCCATATCCAATCCTATTACATTATCAAGATCATGTTGAAAAAGAAATTAAGCAAATGCTAGACATGGGTATCACATCTCCTTCATCATCACCATATGCTTTTCCCATGGTCTTAGTAAAGAAGCCAGATTCTTCTTTAAGAATTTGCATCGACTTCATAAAGTTGAATAGTGTAACCATAACTGATACTGAACCCATGCCAATCTTAGAAGACATGTTGCCTCAGCTATCACAGGCTTCATATTTTAGTAAATTAGACCTTTTAAAGGGTTACTGGCAAATCCCTTTAGCAGATGATGCAAAACCATTGACAGCTTTTTCCACATCTCTTGGATTGTTTCAATGGAACTTCATGTGATATGGTCTGGTCACTGCACCTGCGACATTCATTTACGTGATGCACCTTTTATTGGGCAAGAGACATGACATCGTTGCTTGCATTGACGATATTTGTTTATTCCATTCATCATGGAATGAACATGTTCAAGGTTTTAAATCTGTATTTCTTTTGTTAAGACAGTGCGTCCATCAAAAGTTCAGATCGGTTACCGAGAGATATCAATTTTAGGTCACTGCATCAGTCAGAACAAATTATACCCAGAAATAAACATAGTTAAACGTATTTTGGATATTAAAATTCCAACCCCTAACAAACAAGTCAGAAACTTATTGGGTTTGATCAATTATTATCATAAATTCATCCCCAACTTTGCTTCCCTATCTGCACCATTGTCTGCATTGACATGCAAGGGTGCACAATTAAAAATTAAATGGTCTGACAATGCCAATTTACAGGACTGGTTGAGATAGAAATGAAATGGTTAAAAGCATACATGAGACACTTCAAGCAGTTTTTATATGGTGCGATAAAACCAGCTCCAAGATCAATCCCAACAAAGCCTTTGTGCTTTGGTGCTCCTTGAATAACTCCATATTGAAAGCAGATCTTCCAGACGTTACTCTCAGTGGACAGAAAATTGAAAGGCAGAACAGGTTGAAATACCTTGGTGTAACATTCGATCGCGGGCAATCATATAAGCACCATTTTCATCACATCATACAGAAGTGCAAGAGAGGTCTGACAGGCCTAAAAAAAATGGCTGCAGCGCAACTTGAGCAGAGACTACTGTTTCTCCCGCATCATCAGCTGGTCTTGTCTGTAATCGAGTATGGCCTGGGAATACTCATGCTGTCAATATCACAATGTGAACGACTGGAACGCATTCAAAATGAAGGAATGCGTATAGTCTTGGGTTGCACGCGAGATACCCCTATTGTGATGATGTGGCACATGCTTGAATTGCTGTCAATAATATCCAGATATACAATGGCCCAGGTAAAAGTGTATATGCGTGTAACCACAGACAAAAGGCATCCCCTGCATGGGAACATAGCTGACATCAAAGGAGCGAGAATAAAGAGGGGGATGTCATGGATGGCGCAGGCAGAGGAGACTATTAGAAAGGTGACCCCTGTTGAAAATATATCCAAGGAAGGAGAGTGGAGTACATCAGATGAGAGCTGGATGAACTACTAGCAAGTCATCATCAGCCTTGGTGGAGAATGCAGAACTTGGGTAAATGGGAGAGCAGAGCTGGAAATTGATCAACTTATAAATTATACTGCTGGGGATGATGATGCCATTGTGTACACTGATTTGTCTGTAATATGTGGTAATAAATCAGGGTGGGGCTTCTCTGCTAGAGTAAAGGGCTGAACATAGCAGGGCTTACATGATAACAACCTCCAACATGAGAATGCAGGTAGAGGCAGTTACAGTTGCCTTAAGATGGCTGTATGAGACTTTATTAACAAAGGCAGTTATTGTATCAAACTCACAATCCATGCTTCAGAAGGTTCAAAATGGTTGGCTTCGACATGAATGGAAAACATTCCTAGAAGCATTGAATCTTCAAGAACTGATATGGATCTACTGTCCTGGTCATGCCGGGGTCACGTGACAATGAAAGAGCTGACAGACTAGCTTCAAGAGCACCCATAAATGGTGCATTGGCCATGGATAAGGAAGAAATACTGAGGACAATTCATGTTCGTCTATTAGAGAATGAATCATCAAGGCTAAGACTGCTGGAATTTGGCATCAAACATAAAACCAGCAGGGATGGACATGAGAGGACGGCATCTGCCGTGCATACAACAATCACCATTCATACCCTTCGACATTTGCTGAGGGAGACTGAGCACCTATGGGTTTGCCCAGAGTGCAATGACGTCGATTCTGATTAACATTAACATTAAATTTTGCCAGGGCAGCGGCCTTATGGACTACCCTTTACGATTTCCAACTTCACTCAATTTTTCTGCCAGCCGGAGACAGTTGTGAAAGTAACCCTTTAGCTCCCCGAGGAGCATTGGCATTCAACAAACACATGCCAAGTCTTCCTGTCCAGTGCCATCCGCTCAGGTTCTTTTTGTGTTTTCCTAATTTTCACCTCTGTTTCCAGTTCTCTTCTCTATGTGTTTTTGGTCTACCTCTGCCTCTCTTTCCCTGTGGATTCCAGAACAAGGACTGCCTTGTAATGCTATCAACAGGTTTCCTCAATGTGTGTCCTATCCATCGCCAGCGTCTTCTTCTCAACTCTTGTTCCACTGGCACTTGTCTGGTTTTTGTCATCAATTCCACATTTGTGACTTTGTCATACCATTTCAGTCCTTCTATTTTACACAAGCACCCGTTTATAAAAGTCTGTAGCTTTTTGATTGTTGTGTTTTGTTGCTCTCCATGTCTCAGAGCCATACAATAGGACTGACTTGACATTTGAGTTGAAGATTCTTATTTTCATGTTGGATTTGATTTCTCTTGTTCTCCTTATGTTTCCCAATGCAATGAAAGCTCCTGTTGCTTTTTTGTATTCTTTTTTTGATATCATTGTCTGTCCCTCCAACTTTGTCTATATTACTACCAACTATTTTTCGACTCAGGACAGGGCATAACAAACTGAATAAACACATGCACAAGCTACGATTGTCTGCTTCACCACTGTGCACATGTGGATTAAACGAACAAACTGCTGAGCATGTTCTACAGGACTGTCCTCTGTATGACCAGTTAAGAAAGATTACTTCAACACCTCAAAGCTATTATGGAGTTAAAGATATGTCACAGGTTTGACCGGGACTGTCCCGGTTTGAAGGTATGGTCCCGGCCAGTTTGTCATTTTGTCCTGGTTATTTGGAAAAAAATTAAAAAGTGCCGAATATACACGAAGTCAAAAAGTCTACCGATTGTTCATCTAAATTGATATCAAAGTTTTTTTAAACAAAGTTTAGACTAGCCGGAACAAAATGGGAAGCTGTCATTGATAATGTGATTGAGCCACTGTTGTTTCAGCAACTTTGTGAAGATTTAAACAAAACAAATTTTTTGACAATATCAATTGATGCTTCCAACAGGAAAGAAATTAAAACTGTGCCATGTGTACATATTTTGTACCAGATTGTGGAGTAAAAGTTAAACTTTTAGACTTTCAATCAGTTCCCGATGAAACTGCAGAAATATTGACAAACTATTTAATGTCAGTTATCAAAAACCATAATATAACCAAAAAAAGTATTGGATTTTGTGGAGATAACTGCAATACCAATTTTGAAGGTGTAAAACGGAGAGGAGAAAACAATATTTACAGTCGAGTGAAGAAGGAACTTCTTCTTCTTCTTCTTCCATCCTTAGCCATCAACCGGCAAAGCAGTATGTGGCCAGTACGCCTAGTGGCGTCTTAGGGCAACAACAAATTGATCGATCTATCGCTGTTTCCACCACGCCTAGTGGCGTCTTTGTGGAACAAAAACAGACCAAACAATCTATCATTGTTTCCGTAATCAGATTGGTTGGCAAGCAGGTGATCAGCCCACTGTGCGAAGTTTTTACGGGATGGGGTAAACAGCCCCATGCCCATACCCTCCTTAGTCGCTTTTTACGACATGCATGGTAGGGTGCAGTGTTACTATTCTTTGCTCCCCTTTCGGGCCCCGGTAACACACGGGTGGAAGAAGGAACTAGGATGAAATATTGTGGGCATTGGTTGCGGTGCTCACATCGTTCATAACTGTCTTCAAACTGCAGTTGATGTTCTACCTATTGAAATAGAAGCTTTAGTGGTCAAAATTTATAAATATTTCCACATTTAGACGGTTAGAGTAACAACTAAAAGAGGGACTGAAATCATATTTTATTTCACAAGAACACTGTCCAGTGTTGATAAAACAGTTCTTTGATATAAATTGTGGTGAAATGTATTTGTGGTTTGTGCAAGGGCAACTCACATTGTTTAACAAATCTACCTACATTATGGAAAGTACAAAAGCAAGTGCAACTGATATTGTCAGTGAACTTAGAAAATTGAAAAACAATCTTGAGGAAAGGCGTGATAATAAATTTATACCTCAAGAAGCAAAAAAGCTTTTTAGAATACTGGAAAATAATGGAAGTATTACTATTAATACAATCCTAATTCTCAATAACGAATAACATATGGTCTGAAGAAAGAGGTAGAATGGCTAAATCAACTGTAAAAGCTTTATTGCGCTGCAAAGATAATTATGAACTAAATTGTAGTGAATTTTTCGATGCGATTAAAAATAACAAAAAATTTTTAAAGAAAGTTCACGCTAGGGATAAATATTAATAACTTTTTAATAATAAGTTATGTTCAGTTAAGAGTAATTAAAAATTATTACTACATAATTGTTGTTTTTTGTTAACCACTCCATTACTTAGCCTTTTTGAATCATAAGTACTTAGCTGAATATACTTCTCTCTTTCTAAAATCGCACAGAAGGCGCTCACTTTCTGTTTCGAGCAAACTCTCGAAATCGTCCCGGTTTGAGAAAAAAATATTATGGTAAGTCTATTTAGTAGTGTTTCTTCAAGTTCAATCGTGTTATCATTTCGTGCATTTATTTTCATAACTCTTTTCTCTGTGTATTTTCAGGCACACTTTTTGTGACCTATCATCGAGAATTTTCATTTTCTCTTGCATCTGATTATTGTTATGGGACAGAAGAGCCAAGTCATCTGATTATGGTTATGGGACAGAAGAGCCAAGTCATCTGATTATGGTTATGGGACAGAAGAGCCAAGTCATCTGCAAAATCCAGATCATCAAGCTGTTTAGTCAGATTCCACTGGATTCCATTTCTGTTGTGTGATGTCGATGTTTTCATAACCCAATCTATTGCTAGTAAGAAAAGAAATGGAGACAAGAGGCATCTCTGTCTCACTCCCGTTCTAATCCTAAACGGTTCTGTAAGTTGTCCTTCATGAAGAACTCTGCATGTCATGTCTTCATAGGTCTTCCTTATTAAGTTAATGATCTTCAGGGGAACTCAATAATGCCTCATCAGTTTCCAAAGTGATTCTCTGTCTACACTCGCAAATGCCTTTTCGTAGTCCACGAATCCGGTGTAAAGCGGTGAATTCCATTCCAGACTTTGTTTAACTATTATTCTCAATGTGGGCTATTTGGTCTGTACAGGATCTGTTTTGTCAAAAACCTGCTTGTTCATTTCTCAGTTTCTTGTCTATGGACTCTTTTAATCTCTCAAGGATTATTCTGTTTAATACTTTTCCTGGCAAAGATAGTAACATTATTCCTCTATAATTTGTGCACTCTTGTAAATTACCCTTCTTATGCAACTTGACCAGATAACCTTCCTTCCATTCTGCTGGTATTTCCTCTCTCTCCCAGACTTTGCCAAGTAGTTTGTATAATATCTCTGTACGGGAATCAATATCTGTTTTGATGGCCTCTGCTGGAATGCATTCTGGACCAGCTGCTTTTCCATCTTTCAGAAGCTTTATGGCTTTCTTTATTTCTTCTCTACTTGTCGTTCACGGCTGATTTGTAGCTCCTCTTCTGCTGGCTGGATTCTCGGTGATTAGTTGGAGATGGTCTATTGAGAAGTTCCTCAAAATGTTATGTCCATCTCTTCATTTGTTCTTGTATATTGCTAAGCAATTTTCCATTCTTATCTTTTATGAGGCTATATGCGTGCTTATATTTCCTTGTTAGCTTCTTTGTGTTGTTGTAGAGGTCCCTCATATTTCCTTTGGCTTTGTATTATTAAGTTAATATTGTTGAGTTAATATTATTAAGTTAAGTTATTAAGAAAATACACAGCCATTTCCATTCCCTTTTCTCAACTTCTTTGCTTGCGTCGGTTATGTCACGATGACGATGATTTCCCTCAGCGAGCTTAAGAGATGCTCCAGTTCTTTCGCCGACGTCTTTATCCAGAACATGTTTTATCTGATGCTCTTAATCATATCACATGCGTCACTCGTCAGATGGCACTCACTACTAAACCTTCTGTCCAATCTGACAGACTCAAACTGGTTCTAACTTTCCATCCCCACTGTCTGGCGGTGAAGAGAATCCTGTCTCGACATCTGCCTATTCTCCACTCTGATCCTGATACCAGAGAGTTGTTTCGTGATACACTTTTGGTGGCATGTCGTAGGGATAGGAATTTTAGAGATATTCTTGTACACAGTCGCCTTCGACATACTAGCCCTTCATACTTTGATACTAAACCGTGCCAACGCCGCATATGTAAGAGCTGTCCGTTTGTACTCCAAACTCAGACAGTAACTTTTCCGAAAGGAAAATTTATCATTAGAGAGTCTTTCACGTGCGAATCCAGAAACCTCATTTATGCTATCATCTGCAAGAGGTGCGGCATTACCTATATTGGTGAAACTGGCAGGCGTTTGGCAGACAGGTTTCGTGAGCACTTGAATGACATCTATCATGGCAAACATTTACCGGTGGCCCTTCATTTCCATAGGCCTGACCATTCAGGTAAATCCGATATCCATGTCACTGCCCTCCGTTCATGTGTCGGTTATGACCGGACTCGCTTTTCGTTGGAGAATCGTCTTATTTTTCAAATGGGCGTTATATCTCCTGAAGGGCTTAATGTTCAACATCATTTTGCATAAATTCTGGTAGCTTTTCCTCTTTTGATGTTTCTTCTTACTTCTTTGTTTGCTTCTATGTACACTTCATGAGCCTTGGATTTGGAGCTTCTAGTTTTGCTTCTGTTTAAATCTGCTTTCTTGTTTTTCCTGTCTTCTATCTTGCTAATGGTTTCTGTTGTTATCCATGCTTTGTGCCGATGTTCTCTTTTTCTCAGTACTTCTTCACATGTCTCGTTCCATATATATTTTTACTTGTTGCCAGTTTTCTTCTGTATCTGCTTCATCGTCCAGCTGTTCAGATACTTGGTATTTGTTGGATACTGTGATAAAAAATATTTCTCTTATTTCCTGATTTCTGAGACATTCCACATCATACTGTTGTCTATAGCTATATACTGTTGTAAATTTCTTGAGTTTTAATTTTGTTTTAGCCAACAGAAGATGGTGGTCTGATACAACATCTGCTCCTCTACATACTTTTACATCATGCAATGATGACCTAAACTTCTTACTTATGCATATGCAATCAATCTGACTCTCAGTTCTGTGGTTTGATGATATCCATGTTGCTTTATGTATTCTTTTATGTGGAAATATGCTTCCTCCTATAGCTAGTTGATTTGAAGCACAGAAGTTAGATAATAGTTCCCCATTCTCGTTCATCATGCCTAATCCATACTTTCCCATGATTTCTTCAAAGCCGGTGTTGTCTGTACCTATTTTCGCGTTTAAGTCCCCCATCAAAATTGTGAAGTCCTTTCTTTTCTTTTTGTACAAGAAATTTTGTAATCTGGTGGAAAAGTGTTCTTTCTCAGATTCTTCTTTATCATTTGTTGGTGCATAACACTGGATGATGTTTATATTTACTTTATTTTTGGTTGATTTAAACCTAGCTGTTATAATTCGGGGTCCCATTGCTTCCCATTCTATAAGTGCCTTCTGTGCTTCCTTGGACAGTATTAGAGCCACCCCTTCACTGTGGTGGGCTCTTTCCTCCTTATGTCCTGAAGACAACACCATTTCTCCTGTGATCAATCTCCTCCTCTCTATGCACTTCCACCATGTCTCACAGAGACCCAGGAAATCAATCCTGTAATTCTGTATTTCTGCTGCTACCTGTGCAGTTTTCCCTTGTTTACATAGAGTGCGAACATTCCACGTGCCAATCCTGGAGATTTTCCTAAACGAAAAAAGGTTAGTCGGCAACCCAGACTCCTTTTGGCTTTCTCTTTGTTGCTTCATGTGCCTCCTTTCCAGAGGACCTTCTGTCTTGTGCGGCTGAGTTGATTTATATTCTGTATTTGACTTTTTCATGTTTGTTGAAATGTTTGTAACCCCTATGTGGAAAATAAATTACTGTCCCAAATTCCATAGCCCGTTGCAATTGTTCCACAGCCATCACGATGCCCTGTCCACAGTTTCACTGAGTAACTTAAGTGCCCTTGTTCTTGACAGTCCTTTAAAAATCAACAGTTTCGGTAGATCATGTTGCTGTTGATTTTAGGGCCTTGCAAAAACTAGACTATTGGATTTTTTTTGTGTACATGCGAGACCCGGTTCAACCCAATGTGATTTATAATTTGGGTTTATAGTGTTCCGTTTTCTATATAGTACATTACATATGTTGTTTTTCCAGACTGCAAA
Source organism: Oreohelix idahoensis (assembly GCA_024509875.1). Lineage (NCBI taxonomy): Eukaryota > Metazoa > Mollusca > Gastropoda > Stylommatophora > Oreohelicidae > Oreohelix > Oreohelix idahoensis. Next base: position 39,825 of record JAMPIV010016786.1, read on the forward strand.
TTCTCTGGCATTTGGTGTGGCATTTTCTAAGATCTGTTGGTGCATCTCTTTCCTGTTTTTGAGTATATCTCACACGGTTGAGTTTTGAGATGTTTGCACTTTGATTTGTTGTATGCTACCTTCTTACTTATTGCCCTTGAAAATGACTCTTGTATTTCTAATGAGAATGCCTTACTTTGTAATGTTTTGTAATTTATCTTACTTTTGTACTGAATATTTGTGGTGAATATTTTGTTTATGTTTTTTTTTTCTTTAATATTTCGTCTTTGTTCTGGTAGATATGTGTTAAATTTTGTTTTGGTAATGTAAAATGTTATTATGTTGTGTAGTTCTCTGGGAAGGTCAACTTTTAGTACAATTTCTAGTAATGGTGATGATGAGTTTTGTGTTTTCAAATATTCTTTTAGTGGTTTTCTTTGCTGTTCATATTTCTCGGACGTTAGCACATGATGTCCTATGATATATTTCTCAAGACATGATTCACAGTTGGGTTCTATCGTAAAATATCCTATTCCTAGTTGTAGTCTAATAAGTTTTTTATTGCACGCAATTTTTTGCTCTCTATTTGTCTGACATTTTCGTGTAGGATTTTTCAGCATCTTGTCTACCATCCTGGCTTTGTTTCCAATCTTCTGTCCGTTCCATTGCTATTAGACTTTTTATGTGGTTAAGGCTGCTTCTTCCTGTTTTAGCTTCCTTGTCCGCTACATATTTCCTTATATTCCCACGTGTATTCTATTCCTCAGAAGGGTATCCATAATAATAGTACTGTGGAGCTTCTTATGTTTATGTATGTGCTAAGTTGGAATTTTTCTTCCGCTATGTCTGGTCGGCTACATTCATGTGCATTATTTAGTGCTAGTGTTGTTGATAGCGAGTCAGTTAAGATCATTAGCTGATTGGGGTCTTGTCGGTAGTTATTTCCAGCATTTTTTGTTTCATTTGCCATCATTTCTACCGTGAAGATAAATGTCACGTGCATGGAGAATAGGAAATGTCTGAGTGTAGACAGATAATGAATTAGTAATGTGAAAGTAGAGGAAATGGAGTCACTACCTAAATTATGGGGCGAGATATGACTTCAGGAGAGTAGTGAGATATGTACTGATCTCTAAAGGTCTACTACTCCACCATACTCTGACTGCGTTTAAGATGTCAATCTCCTCCTTGTCCTCCTATGCTTCATAGAAAAAGAAGTTCTATACAGTAAGGACCACAACAGTAAACATCAAGTGACAGTTAGAAGAGAATGGATTCTGACCACAGATTACATATACTGTAAATATGTTTATTAAAGAAAAACTAGAACATAAATCAAAGAAAAATAAGTAATGCCTTCACGATCTCTGAAAGCTAGTGAATCACCACAGAAAAACTAACACACCACTTCGCTTAATCACACCAGCAAGCGTCTCCGTCTCACGCCCACACCACACCCAGATACTTCCACACTACTAAGTGCAACTAAAGGGGCTAGGCCTCCAGTCTCTTGTGATGGTATAGGCCCCAGTCTCTTGTGTTGGAGACGGTCTAGCCTATAAAGTCCTTCTCTCTTGATATCTAAAGGTAATCCACCGCTAAGAAAAATCAACACAGTTCCTCCTAATTTGATATCCAAATAATAAGAAGATAAGCTCCACGTTGAACAGCTGATAAATAAATCCAAGTGCACACCCTCTTTCCAGGGCGCGGGTGAATGAGACAACACTAGTGGGAATATTACTGCACCCACTACTAAATCCAAATATCCAAGCAAAATTGATCACTGTTGGCAAAACAAATATAGGTACTTGTGCGTTAATTCACCGGGAAATTATAATTTTACAAATTTATTACCAAAACCGAGCACCGTACTCTTTCTTGACTGAAAAAGTGTCATTTCACATTGTCCTCTCCCCCTTCCCCCGTTGCTTAGAATTTTTTTTTAAACACGCCTGCCGTTCGTAAGGTTGTAGTCACGTAGCACATTCTGCCGTAGGGGAGTGAAGTGTTATAAAATTCGATGTACTGGGTCCCAGCTTTATGAGGTGGGGTGGCCTGTTCCCTTCCTCACTGCCGTTGCCTTCTCTAACTCAAGATCAGAGTGAGGTACCCATTTACAGCTGGTTAGACTGATGCGTGACACCTGTTCCCTTCCTCTCTGCTGTTGCCTTCTCTATCTCAGGATCAGAGTCAGGTACCCATTTACAGCTGGTTATGGAGTGTTAGAGACTTCACCATACTAGGTCCAGCATCGAGAGGTGGGGAGACCAGTTTCCTTCCTCGCTGTCTTTTCCTTCCCTAACTCAAAGTTAAGTACCCATTTATAGCTAGGTAGGCCCCATCTCTCGATGCTGGACCTAGTATGGTGAAGTCTCTAACACTCCATAACCAGCTGTAAATGGGTACCTCACTCTGATCTTGAGTTAGAGAAGGCAACGGCAGCGAGGAAGGGAACAGGTGTCACGCATCAGTCTAACCAGCTGTAAATGGGTACCTCACTCTGATCTTGAGTTAGAGAAGGCAACGGCAGCGAGGAAGGGAACAGGTGTCACGCATCAGTCTAACCAGCTGTAAATGGGTACCGTTAACTTGTAGAACTGATTCAATTCCGTTCTATTGGTTTATAAACTTTTAAAAAATACGGGGGGGGGGGGCGATGTTGATGGCGGGTCTGTCGTAAGCGAGAAACGCTTTTTTTTTTTTAACTTGCCTCCTTTTTTTTTTAAAACCAGCGGCACTCCCAAATCACAATGTGAAATCAACCTTTTTCAGTCAAGAAAAAGGACGGTTCTCAGTTTGGGTAATAAATTTGTAAAATTATAATTTCCCGGTGAATAAACGCACAAGAACCCAAATATATATGAGGGACTCAAGGGATGCACCTCTATTTGTTGGATAAGGGTGACTTGAGCTTCATGTAGGTGACTGTTACTGGCAAGGTGACGATTATCTGCAAAATCCGCTAATCTATTCCGGGTTTGCTGGCTTTCAATGGGTCTGACCGTGTTGCCGACATGATTAGATGGCAAAGGTGGCAGCTCGTCTGGCTGGAGATGTATATCCTGCTAAAGGCTGTGAGTATTTACTCCACGGTGACAGATCATAAATGGGTCTGACGATATTGCCCTGAAGAATGGATGGCAGCGGCAACAGCATGTAGGCACTATCGATATCGATTTGTATATTGCGATAGGCGATTGGTAAATAATCCAGGATTACCACCTGGTAGGCTGGACAATGACAGAACGATTGATCTGCCGTAAGATCTATATATTTGTGGCAATATATATTAGCAGTAGATAGATATATTTATGAAGTGACAAATGTCAAGCAAATGCCAGGTGGGCCCTTGACGACGTAAGGTGCCACAAATACGGGTAAGAGAGCACAAATTACAGGCTGTGATCACGCTGTGCAAAATTACAAAGAAGTAAAAAATGCCATTAACAACTAAATAGCCAGGTCATCATCATCATCAGTTGCCATCTCCACAATGAACATTGGCTGTAATGGATCTCCAACGTCTTCTGTCTCTTGTCTTGGTGGTGCACTCTGATAGACTCTTTCCTGTCCATCTCTTGATGTTATCTTCCCACTTATAGCGCTGTCTTCCCCTTGCACGTTTGCCTTCAACTCTCCCTTCTGTTATGGTCTTCTGCTAGGTGTTATGCCTTTTTATGTGGCCAAAGTGAGTTTCTCTAGTATATTTACATAAGGGACATATCTTATAAAATTGGACATAATGTCTAGCTTAGATTATTTCATTAAACAAGGGAAATCCCTTGGTATGACTACTGAGGAAGTAAAAGAATTCGCACTTGTCGAATATGCCAAGGCGCAGAAGTTAGAAGAAAAGAAACTTGAAATGGAGGCTGAAGATAGGAGATTGCAAATGCAGGCAGAAGAGAGAAAACTTCAGTTGGAAAATGAAAAACAGAAATTGGAGGCTGAAGATAGGAAAAGACAAATGCAAATGGAAGAAAGGAAACTTCAGATGCAAGCTGAAGAAAACAAAAGACTACACGAGGAAAGGATCTTATCTATGGAACTGGAGAAAATAAAGGTAGTGAATATTGGTAATACACAAAATGAGACAAACATTCAAACAACTTCTAATAAGGCAAATACTAATTCTTATAAAATCAGATTGCCTGCTTTCAACTCTGCCTACGACGATATCTCATTCTATCTGAATAAATTTGAACTTTCATGTAAATCTCATAAGATAGACAAGTCGGAATATTGTGCACGACTTATGGAAATACTTAAGGGTGAAGCTATGAACATTATAAGTATGTTGGAGGGCCCTGACAAGAATAACTATAATGTTGTCAGAGCGATCTTGTTTAAAAAAATACCAACTGGATGAAAACGGTTATCGCCTATGCTTTAAGTCTCTATTGCCAGAGACAGGGAAAGATTTTTCAGACTTTATAGCAAATATTCGCCTTACGTTTTCACGGGTGGAACTTTCAAAAACTGAACATACATATACGAAGCCCTCATGGACTTATTGCTTCGTGACAAAGTCATGTCGTCTGTAAATGCTTCTTTTCTTTCTTTTTTGCATGAGCGAAAACCTACTAACTTGAAAGATATGGAACAATACTGTCGCCAATACGTCACTGCACACCCAAATGTGACTGTTAGCCACTCTGAGGTCAGAGAATGTTTGCCCGTGGCTTCAGCAATACCATATGGTCCTAATTTGCGCCGTAGATCTCAAAGTGCGGATCGTAATTTTGGTAGGAGAGATAATCGTGATTTTGGACAGTACCAAGGGGGTCCATCACGTAGTAATTCTCCTTCTTCAAGGAACTGGAGACAATTTAACGGTCCTCAACACTTTGGTTCCAACAATTATGGAAATTTTGGAAGGGATAACTACAATAGATATTATCAACCCTACAATAATTTTTCTCGGAGACAACAAAAACCATCGAATAGATATTTTGATCAAAGGGGAAATAGTAATCACGACAATGCTAACTGGGGTTCAAATCAGAACAATAGTTTCAATAGAGCAAATAACAATGCTCCCAATAGAGATAATAGTCGCGATAGATCGTGATATGACGGTAGATCTCCAAATAATAGATCGCATCGCGATGCTAACTCTGCTCAACAAGAGCCCCAGGTTGTTAATAATCAAGGTAACAATAATAGTCTCTAATGCTACTGATTGCTCTGCTTTCGATTTCGAGAGAGCATCTCAGTGCCCAGAGTGCACAACTTTGTTCCAACGTACAGCTATAACTACCTTGAGTTGCGGTCATCCTCTACCCACTCTACCTACCTTAGCTGCGCATGATGGAAGAGGGTCTCTTACTCTACATAAAGGATTTGTGAATAATAATCCTGTCTCAGTACTTTTTTATTCTGGATGCACAACTGTTGGAATTAGACAGTCTCTAGTTCATCCATCTTGTGCAACGGGTAATATGGTGAAATGTGTGACATTCGGTGGGACAGTTGAGACTTTTCCGACTGCCATAGTCCACATTGCCACACCATTTTTCACTGGTTATATACACGCATGTATGCTCAGAGCGCCTATCGCCGACCTTACTGTCGGACAGATACATGGTATAAAGGTGTGTACGCCAATACAAATTGCTGCTTGGGAACGGCAACATAATCTTACTGCCGCCACTATTCCAAACCCTTATCACCAAGTACATTCTGCTAATTTTGTGCAATCTTGCAGTATGGATGATACTATTGTTCATCATGCTAATTTTGATGCTTCTTTTAGCCCAGTTCGACATACCTCAGTACGTCGCAACCCTAACTTTGATTCTTCTTTAACTACTATTATAGAAGAAGATCCTTCGATTTTGTCTGACACACACACTAACTTTAGCGCTACGACTGAATCTATATCCAGTCACGTTGATTGCAACTTCTTTGCTGCAATGACTAGCGTTTTCTTTGCCACATGTACGGACTTATTTATTAGTACATATCTATACCTTATGAGTTTCTTTACTTTTCTTACTGGGCCGGTTAGCTCAGTATCATCGTCTTTTACAACTTCTTGTCGCACTTGCTTTCCTTTTAAACTTTGACGCAGGTCCAAGTTTACTACGGTCTGTTTTTGCATCTTTATTGTATGCTTCTTGCTTTTTTCTTTGCCCAGTACACAGGCTATAACTTCAGTTCAATCTTTCAAATGTACGCATTTGTCAACTGCATTTCCTTTGTCTTGCGCAAAATCTCAGATTGTCAGCCATCATTACACTCAAAATGGCGTTAGTATCATTTGTATATTCGCGACTTTTCTCTACATGCTGCTATTTTTCTCAGACACATTTATGACCCTGTTTAATTCATGATCCTAAGTTCGTCTGTGCTACTTCCTCTGTTACCCTTTCTTGTGTAACGGAGGAAGGTTTGATTAACATCGTACAGGGGTCGGAAGTTTACACGGCCACATTTGATAGGTTAAAATTAAAATTGACTGTTGCCTGTCATAAAATCCTACCTTTACCAAACAGAGATTTTCATTTGTGTATTTTCACAGCAACGGCTATTCCATGAGAGTCAGAGCTGCTATATTGATTGATTATGCTGTTACTCTACAACCTGTGGTATATATCGCAAGATTTGCTGTTCCAGTGAAGCCAGTCGGCTGTTTGACGCCACTCTAGATGTTTTTGGTATCTTCGTGTTCGTAGGATGTTCCAAGACTACTGGAGTTTTTCCTTTTTATGTAACTTATTTAGGATAGTAGATAATATGTTATATTAGTATATTATAGTATATTATATAGTATTGTATTAGGATATGGCATAACTTCTTTAAGATAGTATGTAGGTATTCATCGTTATGCACCATTTCATCACCATATTATTTTTATATGACTGTGTTTTGATAATGCACCATTTCATTACAATATTGTTCTTATACTACTGTGTTTTGAGAAATGTTGAACGTATGACAATTGTAATGATGCTACTATTTTTACGTAACTGATCATTACGATACAGTTGGGTATTGTACAATTTAAAAAAAAAATGAAGACAAGAAAAAAGGTATTTTTTCTGACATTGTGATGTATTTTTTCTTTGCCCAGCGCTTGATTTTGCACTAGGGGTAACTATGCATAGCGATATTATTAATATTGATGCTTATAATAAGTTCATCATTGATATTTTATAAGTTTATTAACTTGGTTATCATGCACATTATGCTATTTTTAAATGGTAACTAGTTATTTGTCCTTTGGTATAGATATGCATTGTTTAACTTATTGTTTACCATGATATATCATTGTTTTTTTTTGGTTATTCTTATTGCATTGCTTTCTTTCGTTGCTGCTCATTCTTCTTGTACTTCATCTGATCTTTTCACTTTTCACTTATGATGGCATAGCTAGTCTATACTTGATATACTTCATATTTCTTTGAATTTGTTGATCTTCGTATGCTTATCTCATTATCTTTCTATACTTCATTTTTTTTTTACTTTACTCTTACTTCTATCCCTCTTTTGTTCTTTTTTGTTAACATGACTTAACATAGTGTAATCCTTATGTGTAGATATTATGATTGCATCGACCTCAATGTTTTTTGTTCGATGTAATTTTTTCAAAAAAAATTATTATAAATCATTTTTTCCCCCAGGGGTCAGTGTAGTCTGTTAAGTCATATTTTAATTAAGGGGAGTTAAGTGTTAAAGACTGGAATGTACGGGTTGGATTTTTGTACACGCTAGTAAACATGCTCTGCGTGATGAGAGAAATTTTTAGTTGGGGGGTTGTATGCTCAGTAATGTTTAAACTGTTACCTGACTAGTTTTTACTTTGTTTAAAGATAGGATAAAGAAACTGGTCGAATGTTCTATGAAATAGTTTGGGGGGAAAGGCGGATGAATTCAGCTCACATCTCAAGCTGCGAGTTCGCGCTTGAATGAATTTTTACTGAGCTGTTTTGAGCAGCTGATTTTTCGTGACAGTACGTTTTCTGGCAGAGCTTGGAAATGGACGTTTACCATTTCGCTGTGTGTTCCAGAATATATTTTTGTGCAAGGAATATTTGATAATTCCAGAATGTACGTTATTGAAGATTGAGAGATATTATATTCATATTGATTCAAAGCCTTGGATATTATGGCTTACTAATGTACTGTATATTCAAGTGAAGATTAAGAGATATTATATTCATATTGATTCAAAGCCTTGGATATTATGGCGCGTTAATGTACTGTTTATTCTGTATGCATATATTATGAACTGTCGATGCTCCATGACTTGATGTGTACTGTATTACCATGATGTCTACGTGACTGTGTAGTGAATAAACAGTGAATAACGTTATCAGGAGTTTCAACGTTCCTGACTCCTATGTTTGTTGTGGTGTGTGGCTCCAGTCTGTTCAGGTATGCCAGAACCCTTTAACGTTCGCGTATGTTGTTATCTACATAGTCACACACCTGTCGGCCATCCGTAAGCCCGACCTCACTGACTCTGTCCTTGTCAGTCTTTGATACACCACACCACCCACCAGTAACATTCCACAACCATCAACATCAACTGAACATAATATGTACCACAAAAATTTAATCCTCAACATAGTGGTAACACCATTCCTATTCTCTTCTTGATTTCTGTTTCACATCTGCCATCTTCTGTTATTATATGACCAAGATATACATAGCTCTTGACTTGTTCCAGGATTTTCCCATTTACGCTTATCTTTAATGTGGGTTTATCGTCTGTTTTGCTAATTATCATAGTTTTTGTTTTCTCAATATTAATGTCGAGTCCATATTCATGACTTATACTGTTCACTTGCTTCACTAGTTCTTGTAACTCCTGTTCGCTTTCAGCTAACAACACTGTATCATCTGCATATCTAAGGTTGTTTATTGACCTTCCACTGATGTTCAGTCCTGGTACCTATTGTTTACCAACAAATTCCCCCCTTATTCTTTCTCACTCTCTCACTAGATCAAAACACACCTTCTCTCAATACAGAATCAAAACGCACCACCTTACACCCCCCCCCCTCCCAACTCTGCTTCCTAACCATTCACACAGTTAAACCCAGCTATGGGTCAACTGCCGCGCAAAGCTGGGCTCGGTTCATCTAAAGGTTAAACTATTCATATCCACTCGTTCCCCTACCCACCGCGGTAACAGGCAAAACAAAACATTAAGTATACAACCATTACATATAAATTAAAACTGGGAAAAATACCGATTGAGAATTGAGTGAGGGCCCAAGTAGTATTTACCCAACATTAGAATTGCCACTGGGTGAAATTACAAAATAGCTGTGCACAAAAACCCACTATAAATCATGTAGCAAAAATCATTACATAATTATTTACACACATGTCATGATGGAAAACGTTGGTCAAATAAAACATACTTCAGCTCACATTTCTGTCTTTCAAAAAATCCTCTCTAGCGGAGTTTAAATTGGTAGCGAGCGTCATTAAAAAACTAACAAATCAGAAACTCCCGGTCACACAAAAATAATTTACTTTAAGAAATACACATATATTAAAGAGGAAATAAAGTAACACGGGATCTTGACTAGATAAAATGATAGGAAACTTTTTACAGAGCGATACAACAGGAGGCAATCTGATCATCAAAAGAAGTCCCCCCATCCGACAAGTGTTTCGGCCCAGTATACTTTTACACTCTAAAGGGGGCGGGCAACCTTGGGTCAATAGTCCCAAGCGTCTCAGCCTCCTTTGTCTTGTATCGAAAATGAACCCATTTCACTTATGGTAGCAACTTTAAAATCCACACCTCCGCCAGCCGTGGAGGCAATTGTGACAGTAACAAAGAGAAGACAAATTATTCCGTTCGTTCCGTCGCACATCACAACTAAGGACACACTAAGACACCTGCTCGAAGCCGACGAAGCTAGCCACTGCGCGCTAGCAACTGAAATTCTGTGCCTAACACCTCTTATAATAAACGCCGCCTGTTGCCCCTCAGTCACAGCCCTTTCACTAGTACATCGAAAAGCTCAACGTATTGCGGACTTAGAAAAATTCCTGGTGTTTTTTGTACCGCAGAGTTTACTGTCACGATTTCCATTGCCCATTGCGGTTGCTCCACAGCCAGCCTGATACCTTTTCGGCAGTTTTACTAAGCCTCTTCATTGCCCTTGTTCTCGACTGTCCCCTCAGCCCCAACAGTTTCAATAAATCATACACTGATGCAGCCGCAAGCCCTCTTGCGCCCACCTCAACAGCCATGACCCTTGCAGTGAACCCATCGTGTCTCAGATCCGCGGCCAGATCACTATACTTGGCCGCTTTGAACGAATGTTGCTCGTCCAGTTTGGATTCAAATGGCACGGTCTGTTCAATCAGTATAACCTGAAGCGCTGCTGAAGAATGAAGCACTATATCCAGCCGTCTCCGCGATTTCCTGATACTCTCCGGATATGCCCCTCGTCCAGGTAGGTCTATTGCCATCTCCCAATCGTTTGCACAGTCAAGAAGAGATAGTAAACTGCTACCAGGTTTACTCGGTTTGGGGTGTGCTGACTTTCCTGCCCTCAGAAAGTATGTATTTGCGGTGCTCGGCCTGGGTTTGCTATTCGCCTTCATCCTTGCCAGGTATATTGTCGCGGCAAGCTGATTTAGCACTTTGTTATGGCGCCAAGTGTATCGCTCTTGCCCTAATGACACCTTACACGCTGAGAGCACGTGTTCAAGTGTCTGCCTCCCCTGGCACAGAGGGCACTGCCCATCATCCGACTTTCCCCACTTCACAAGGTTTGTGGCCGACGGCAGCAGGTCATACATTAATCTAACAACGAAGCTGAGCCTAAGAGGTGCCATATATCATTCCATGTCAAGGACCTCTGCAGGGCTCCTTCCCATGTTGTCCATTGGCCTTGTTGGGCCTGCTGCACTGCTATTTGCAACCTCTTATCATTCTCAGCTCCTCGTATCTCCTGAACTACCATGTCTCTGCGCTCCCTGCTTGATGCCTTGGACAACCAGCGGATGTCTCCATGACCAAATTTCCGTCTATTCGTTTGTGTGTATCCTATTACCTCCCTCAGTTTGAGTGACTCTTGGGCAGCATCAACAGCTTCTTCCACTCTCTACTTCCTTCCTGTTTTCAGTGTGGGCTGAATGGACTTAACCACGTCATCAGCTGACTCGCGTAGCATCATTGCAAGAGTTGCCTTTCCAACTTTGTACTCTTCAACAACTGACTTGAAGGGAAGCAGACGTTTTGACTTTTTTGCAATACGGTGCTACATCTGACAGACCTGGTGGAACCCCTAGCCATTTCCTCATGAACTTTTCGACCTTCTGCTCTATAGCTTCCACTGTACTTGTGCTTATTTCATATATAAGCAGTGGCCACAGCAACTTCGGTATCAACATGAACTGGAGGCACCACAGTTTGAACTTTCCCAGGAGTCTGCTTTGATCTATGATCTGTAGTCCTCTGTTTGCCATTTCTATTGTCTGTTGCACTGCCTTCGAGTCTTTTAAAGAGGCATCGTACACCCTGCCAAGACTTTTAACAGGTTCCTCAATGACAGTAGGGATTCTTTGGTTGGAAACCATGAATATGACCTCTGCTATCTTCCCTTTCCTGACTGATAGGCTTCTCGACTTCTTGGGTTTGAAGCTCATTCTGCACCAGCTGACTAGTTCATCCAGGCGTGCTAACATCCTCCGGGCCTGATGTTTATCTGATGTCAAAATTGTTGTGTCATTCATGAATGCTTTGAGCGGTGGCATGTGACACATTCCGTCGAGCTTTGGACTTATAGCCATTCTTTCAGCCGCATTGAGGATTACCTGCATACCCATCACGAATAGTATTGGAGAGATTTTACATCCCATCGCGATTCCAACTTCAAGGCCAATCCACTTCGTTGTGTACTTTCTGGTTGAAAATCTGACAGAAAACCCAGCGAAATACAGCTTCAGCATTGCTGCAATCTCTTGTGGAACATGATACATTTATAGGGCCTGCCACAACATCTACTGTGGAACGGATCCATAAGCATTCGTTAGATCCAACCAGATTACATGGAGGTTTGTTCTGTCAGACTTTGCCTTTTGGATTCCACAAAAAAAACCACTGAAATACATTTTTAGAAAATGGTGTGCTTACCAGTTGTTACAACTGAGTTCGAGTTTATGATGCGGACACGGTTAATGCTGTATATGTCAAATAATATGGCGAATGACGTGTGGCGGATCTGTTCTTTTCAAGTACCTCATTATTGTCTGTAGAAAACCTCACTGTTTAGCAAACGGACATCGTAACGAATTAAATCAGAGACGAAGCCCGTAAAGACGGTGAGACGACATTTATTGGACGAATTCATTCTTTCAACATAGGCAGTATCATAATCAATTGGCATGGCATCTCAATACACCATTGGCTTGCATAATATATAACATTCCTCTATGTAGATATCATTATACGTCAACAGTCTTGACACGACTCAAGAAACAATCAAAATGAAAATAAGAAAATATGTAACGAATTGAAAATTAAATATAACGGAAAATCTTAATGGCGGTAATCAGCACTAACGAAATGCAAGAAAGAAAATACTAAGTAATGTACCCTTGCTTGTACGATGAGATGAATGATAAGAACAAAAGAAAACAAATCGGCGAACAGTCAAAAATGCATGCATAAAAGTTTATCACGATAATCACTAAAATAATTCCAAGGACTTCGAAGATGTAGCGATGTGAATCGTTAGAGTCATCAAAACGAAGCGTAAGATAATGTTCTTCCATACGAAGATGTAGGCGTGTGCAATGTACAGTTGTCCCTGTATTCGTTCCAATCGGAATTTTAAACAAAATGTCATAGTAATATTGATGTATCTCAGTACTCGATCTGACGACATCAATGACTGTAATAAGTAACTGTAACTGAAAGTCACGAAAAGAATTGCGAATATCCATCAGCAAATAGAACATCCACATATTAACACGCTCGAAGTAGATTGGAGTAAAGTAAAAATGAGCACTCGATCCAAAACGTCACGTACAAAGTATTAATTAGTTCCAATGTGAGCTGACTGCATTGACGAACGTATCAAGTTTATAGAGTGCGTATTCTGGTACATAAATATAATGTTCATGGAAAATTGGACATCGGAATGTCATCAAGTAAAGTATTGATCTCGATATGTGCTGAAATCATCTTACATCATGCAGTTATACTGTTCCATCCCTGTCCTGTTGAGGGCATCGAGAGAGGACATCGGAAACTTCATTATTCGTTCCACTTATCGCCCGTAAGTCGAAGTGAAAAGTTTGAAGCGAAATTGAATAGCGTGCAGATTTCGCACATTTGTGATCCTTTTGCTTGAGAAATGATAAGGCACTCTGGTCCATCTCTACGGCGAAATGTGCACCCAGCAGGAATCTCTGAAGTTTGTTTATTGACCACACCAGAGATAGTAGTTCACGGGTCAACAGTGGCATATTTGTGCTCAGTATCAGATAACTTATGGGAAACAAAGAGCCAGGGATCCAGACCCCCAGGACGACCCAGAGTCCGCTGGGAGGACAACATTAGACAGTCTTTGAAGGACCGAGGACTAGAATGGAACCAGGCCAGGAAGAAGACAGCTGATAGAATAGTCTGGCGCTCTCTTCCAAACCTCTACACCTCACGGTAGAAGGGAACGACTAAGTAAGTAAGTATAAGATAACTTGCGCAATACGTAAATGATATGATGAAGTGTTCTATTGAAGCACTGCATTAAAGATGCACCGATTCCTTTTGATGAAACATCTGTTCGAAGAGTAAAAGGAAGGTTTTTATCGGGTAATCGCAAAATATGTGCAGCAGAGAACAGCGATATAATATTAATTAAAGTGGCTTGCCCATCCAGCGACCACTGTAAATTATTGATAGAACCTGTCCTCAAAGAATAGACAGATTTGAAGTGATAGTTGACTACAAAGGCAAGGTTGCCTTAATTTAGCACTACTGTTTTTCCTATGTCGACGTGACACCTTAGTAATGGTAGATAGTGAATGGCACCTGTTAATGTTACAAAATGCGGTACCTGATCCGTGAATATGACAATATGACCTGAGTTCGACTGCATAAGCAAACAACATATGTTGCTGTTCCCACTTAAGAATTTCACCAGGTGTACATTCTTGAACACCGTGGATATAGCCAACTGTCACATCAGCGATTGGATTTAATAAATGGCATACTGTAATATATCTAGTATACAATGGTGTATGGATATAAACTATAGCAGTAGGATACTTTTCAATAGATGTACTAAAAGTACTACATTGCACAAAATCTCGTGTGGAGCATGATGGATGCACCAATGACTGCCTTACCCCTACAGTCGCACATCTCGTATCTCTGAGAACCGACACTGGAATGTTATTCAGTAGGCCTTTATGCAATATTAAAGAACCTGAACCATCGTGTGCTGACAGAGCTGGATTAATAGGAAGAGGGTGGCCACAACTCAACATAGACACCACATCACGCTGAAATATATGCGGCATTCAGGGCCTTGTGTCGCACAGTCGAAATCAAAAGAAGAACAAGAAGCAGCAGGTAATATATTATCAACTGACCCTGCAGGAGCACTAGACTCAATCAGTGCAGAATTAGTTCTCAGCATTCCGAGATCGAGCAAAGCTATTTGGCCTGTTCTGGTTATTTCTATGATTGTTATTATCGTTACCTTGTGATCTACTATTATTGTCAAAATTAGACCTTCTAGAGAAATGATGTTGGCTATTATTATTATTATCATGAGAAATATTTCCTTTATTCCTCCATGAAAAATCATCATGTTTCCATCCTCTAGTGGATTGGTTATAATTCTGTTGTGGTCGATGGAATGAATTAAAGTTTCCCATCCTTTGTGGAGAAAAATGTCCATGATTCTGAAAACTCTGGTATGGTCCAAAATTATTTTAGTGACTCCTACCGAAATTCCGATCAGCAATGTGAGATCTGTAGCGCTGGTTCTGATTATTCCATGTTAATGCTGAACAACGGTTAATGCTTCCTTAAAATGTGAATTGCTTACCACCACATTGGATGTGCTGTTAAATATTATCGACCAAATTCTTCTACTGATGAAAGATTATTTGGCTTACGTTCATGTAAAAATGCCAAAAAATTGTTGGTTGATTGACGGCATCACCGTGTCCCTTAATACCAGATCCATCAAGGCATCATATATGTGGTCAATCCCTGCAAGTTCAACCCATCGGTTAAACGATAACTTAATAGAGGAAATAAAATCGGAAAAATCTTTCCCAGTTTCAGGAGTCATATACTTAAATCTATGGCGATAGCCATTCTCATCGAGCTGATATTTTTTAAATAATATTGCTCGAGCAGCATCATAGTTATTTGTATCCGTCCCCTCCATTCTACATATAGCTGTAAGGACTTCTCCAGTGATAATGTGCATCAATTTTGCACACCATTGTGACTTATATACCTTATGAGACTGACACAGTCTCAAATCTATTTTTAAAACACGTTATGTCATCTGCATTTTAGCTGTATTCTGATCTTCTATCCGAAGTCTTTTATTTTCAGCTTCTATCTGAAATATATGTAATTTGACTTCATTCTGTCTTTTAGCATCCTCAGACTCAATTAATCTGAGTTTCTCTGTAGCCTCCATTCTTTTTAGTTTCTGCCTCCATTTTCTTAAGTTCAATCTCTTGAATTTTGGTGTACTCTGTAGTAGCAAAATGTATCAAATCATCACCCTCCATTCACAAGGCTTTACCTTGTTTAATAAAAAAACATCTAAGGTAGACATAATGAATGTTTTTCTTTCAATATATATATATATATACTGAAGCACATTAAAAACGCACCACTATTATATATACTGATGCCGAGAAGCTGGCAAAAAAAGTGTGGGAATGGATTTTCCCCGTGTTTGCCATGAGGTAGAGAGCGAATGGCTGCTGGAATGGAAAGTGCAAGATTCAAACCATGGGTGTGTGTACAGACTACATGAAAACGATGAAAGTTACACGTGCAACACGATTCTCAACAGCTATGACCCTGAAAATGTGTACGCGTTGTGGCAGTATACTCGGTATAAAAAGGCCGTTGAGACATAACACCCAGTACATGTGCTTGAAATGCCACGACTATCTGAAAACGACCGCCAACGAGCCATTGGTATGTTGGAGACCGGAATGAGCTCGCGGGCCATTGCCAGAAGGATGAATTGCCACCACAGCACTATTGTACGTCTCAATGAACGTTACGGAACCACTGGCAGTGCCCGGGATAGACTTCGGAGTAGCCAACCACGAGTTACTACCCCTGCGCAAGATCGTCATATTGTGCTGAGTCACCTAAGGAATTGACTCTCCCGGCAAGTCAAACAGCAAGAGCAATAGTGGGTAGACATGGGCAAGTCTCTCGAATGACAGTCATACGACGACTCAGAGATACAGGCCTTACTGCAAGACGACCTTATGTTGGGCCAAACTTGACTCACAGACATCGTTAGCAGCGCCTGCAATGGGCAGAGCAACATATCAGATGGACTAGACTGCAGTGGAATGCTGTCCTATTCACAGACGAGAACAGATTTAACATATCCTTTGCAGATGGACGTATGCGGATTTAGCGACGGTGTGAAGAGCGCTTTGCAGATTGCTGTGTCAACCGATTTCGAGGTGGCAGTATTCACATTTGGGGAGGATTCAGTTTTCACCATCGCTTGCCTCTTCACGTCTTCCGTGGAAATGTTAATGCTGTGACATATCGAGATGAGGTTCTGGATGCACTGGTTGCTCCTGCGTTCACAATTTATCCAGACTTGCAGCTTCTCCAGCAGGATAACGCACGTGCATTTTTTTTGTATTTTTGGTTTTCTCCCTTGCCTGCACAGAATGCAATGAATTTCATAACAATCAAATGTACAAATTAATGACCAGCATGGATTCATAGGAAAATGAACAAAGATTCCAAATATGTAAACTTGTACACACTTATATTTACATTTCACACTCTGTTCCTGGATTATACAGGTGGTGCGTTTTTAATGTGCTTCAGTATATAACTTACTTAGTCTCTTTATTGGTAACAAAGTTACTGATTTCTTTTAGCAGTACCAATGCCATTTAAACTTTATGATTTAAATGTGATTATAGTAAATCATGCACAAGTAAACAGCATATAATAGAAATTATATAATAGCAATGCATAAAATAATAAGATCGACAGAGACAAAATACAATGACAAATGGAAAACGTTTGCAGTAATCAATTAAAGATATATAACGAAACCAAAGAGCAAAAGTGTTGCAAAGCAGCCTTACTGCAAAAGCAAATGACAAGACATGCTGAAGAACAGTGTATAAATATAAATGTTGTATACAAATCAGCGATAGCAAGATTAGGCGAACAAAGACAAACAAAACTTCAATAAACCAAGGTACAAAGAATAGCACAACAACACTAGATAAAAACGACTGCACATCTAAACAGTTATGGATCACTGAAAACCAACACAGTGGACTGAAATAGATTACACGGCCAATAATAACCGGCTTTCCACTGCGGGAAATCTGCTATAGACCTATGGAACGTCTGGCGTGAGCCCGGATAACTCCGAGATGAGTCTCATCGTCAGAACACCACCCAACTGCCCGCTAAAAAAATATATAGTATAACATTGGACATGCAACATAGAGTAAATAAAAGTACCAGGCTAGGCTCAACCAACATGCAAGTGGACAATAAGACCCCCACATATAAACAAAGCCACTTAGCTTTAGACTGCCGATCCTCCCAAGAGCATCCCTTCGAAAGGTATCGGATAAAACTGTCTGTTTCCAAATTCATCAGAGCATAGTACTTGATAAAAACAATGCAAGGCAGTGTAAAACGATATTTTGATAAGCTGAATTGTCTCGACAAAAACGAAGCCCGAAGAGAAATGTTGCCTTGTTGGTACAAACATTAGGCTGGTTCAAAGGTATTCCATCTTGAACGTTGAAGTATGACCTTCACAGATGTCGTGTTGGTGGCGCAACGGTGAAAATTTCTGTCTTCAGAAAATTTTCAACGGTTTCTTTCAGTCGAGCAGCAGATCGAACTCAAGGCACTAGATATAAGATATATGCATTGTACGCGTTGCGCAGACGTAATCTTCACGATGAGGTTTCTACAAAACGTTATTCGGAAATGTTCTCGAAAAAATACGATTCCCAAGATACTGGCCCACTAGATTAGTTGATACAACTGAGTTCGAGTTTATGATGCTGACACGTTTAGTGCTGTATGTGTTAAATAATAAGCGAATGGCGTGTGACGGTTCTGTTCTTTTCAAGTGCCTCAGGATCCTGGGTAAGCCACTCACGTCTGTTGTTTTTCTGTTGTCTAGTGTTCTACTTCTTTATTTCTTACGAGTGCCTAAAAACATACCTTTATGTTTGTCTAATATTTATTTATGCCAACATATAAAGGTATCCAAGCAATTAAGACTGAATATCCTCTGGAATATAAGTATGTTATTAAATGTTATTAGAAAAGCGGGCAAAGCCGGGTACTTAAAGCTAGACAATACAAGGTTAACAAAAAAAAAAAGCTTTATTTAAAAAAAAGAAACAATGTCTAACATGAGGTTATTATTGTTTTCTTTAAATTGTTAGAAAGTGTAAACATCGACTACAAATGTCAACAAATAATAGAGAGCATGTTTTTGAACAATGAAACAAAATCTAAAGCTAATCCAGAAATATAATTTTAAAAAATACGATGCCACGTGACATCTGCCATTACGCTTTCGTTGCGTTGAAACTGCAGAAGATTTCATGCGTTAGTAAATACTTCCTTCTTCGTCATCGTACACTCTGAGATGTCTAATTGAATATTTTCAAAGACAAAAGTGGTCTGCTTTAGTCTATATGTATCGCTATATAATGTTTCCAGAAATGGTACTCGTGACGACGGTATGTGCTTTCTCCGTTCCTCATATGTTGTAAATCTTTAAAGCAGATCTTCAGCGGTCATTTTATGAGTAGCACAGTTACACTGATCGGTAGATCCCATGTTTAGCTTGTTGAATAGATGGTATCCAAGTGTTGTGGTCTTCATGTATCTATCTGTCTATCTATCTATCTATCTGTCTGTCTGTCTGTCTGTCTGTCTGTCTGTCTGTCTGTCTGTCTGTCTGTCTGTCTGTCTGTCTGTCTGTCTGTCTGTCTGTCTGTCTGTCTGTCTGTCTGTCTGTCTGTCTGTCTGTCTGTCTGTCTGTCTGTCTGTCTGTCTGTCTGTCTGTCTGTCTGTCTGTCTGTCTGTCTGTCTGTCTGTCTGTCTGTCTGTCTGTCTGTCTGCCTGCCTGCCTGCCTGCCTGCCTGCCTGCCTGCCTGCCTGCCTGCCTGCCTGCCTGCCTGCCTGCCTGCCTGCCTGCCTGCCTGCCTGCCTGCCTGCCTGCCTGCCTGCCTGCCTGCCTGCCTGCCTGCCTGCCTGCCTGCCTGCCTGCCTGCCTGCCTGCCTGCCTGCCTGCCTGCCTGCCTGCCTGCCTGCCTGCCTGCCTGCCTGCCTGCCTGCCTGCCTGCCTGCCTGCCTGCCTGCCTGCCTGCCTGCCTGCCTGCCTGCCTGCCTGCCTGCCTGCCTGCCTGCCTGCCTGCCTGCCTGCCTGCCTGCCTGCCTGCCTGCCTGCCTGCCTGCCTGCCTGCCTGCCTGCCTGCCTGCCTGCCTGCCTGCCTGCCTGCCTGCCTGCCTGCCTGCCTGCCTGCCTGCCTGCCTGCCTGCCTGCCTGCCTGCCTGCCTGCCTGCCTGCCTGCCTGCCTGCCTGTCTGTCTGTCTGTCTGTCTGTCTGTCTTTATTTATTTTAAAAACATACTTTAATTATGATGATTATTGCAAATGTTTGATGTTATGTTACTTTTATAATGATAAATGCCTTAATAATGCTTAAAGTAAATGTGAGGATGAAAGGATACAGTATACATGATGAGAGAGAGAGGAAGGGCAGAATGTCAGACGGGCCTGCGTGCCCAATTCTTAACCCTTTGAAAATAAAGTTCGTTCGTTCGTTCGTTCGTTCGTTCGTTCGTTCTGCTTAGCAGGTAATAGGCATCATTTTGTATGGCTGAAATGATGTAAGTTTTTTTTTTTTTAAATTAATGATGAAAAATATCCCGTTCAATCTCTGATGGGTTATATATTGTTTTCAATTCCAAATAATATGAACAACTGTCGATATGGGAAAGTGGCATCACATTTGTCAAATCATTGTAAATAGGGACAATCACAGTTATGCTTATAGTTAAATAAATAAATAAAAAACAAAACAAAAAACGAACAAAATCAAGAAGACACTGAACAAGAATAATATTAAAGTGGAGGGGTGTAAAGGCCTGGTGGTTCTAGTTATATAATTGACTTTAACAGATATTTAATTGACTTTCATCTGTTAAAAGTCATAAGCATATATATAAATGATATAACAGAAAACATCCACAAGAATGTCCACAACTCCCTCTACGCTGATGACCTGGCCATGTGGACTTCAGAACAATACATCACCACAGCAAGAGTGCGCATGCAGGATTCACTGCTAGCCCTTGAAAGTTGGTCCAAAAAGTGGTTGCTCAAAATAAATGAACAAAAAACTACACACACTATTTTTACCTTGTCAAATAAACCACAGCAAGCAAAGCTGCAACTAAATGGGCAGACAGTACGAGAAGATGAAACACCAACATACTTAGGAATCACACTAGACCGCCGAATGACATGGAAATCACAGATTAACAAAATACAGCTAAGGGCAAAATTTCGCATGGCCATCATGAAAAAGTTAGCAGGTACCACATGGGGTGCTGATGAGAATATCCTCAAAAAGCTGTACACAGGCAGAGTCAGACCTGCTATGGAATATGGCATCACAGCTTGGTCGACGGCAGCAAAGTCAAATTTTGACAGAGTAAACAGACTTCAAAACCAAGCAGCACGTATTATAACAGGGGCCCTAAAGTCTACACAAATCAACCATATGGAAAACATCACAGGGCTACAGTCAATGGAGGATAGACGTGACAGCAGAGTCTTAAAACAAGCTGAAAATTTTAAGAGGCTCGAAGGACACCCCATGTACCAAAGAATGAATAGGCTAGGAAGAGGCAGGCTCAAGCGAACTAACTTTGTCGCCCAAGCAAAAGAAAAAAATAACAATAATACCATACTAGCAAGCTCAGTTGCAAAGAAAATCCCAACAAGCTCAACTATCCCACTGTGGAAAATAAGATGCTTTCCTAAGTTAAAATCTGATATTCCAGGCATTGAAGGTAAGGGAACACAGACAGAAACACAAAGAAAGTGTATAGCAACCAAGTATATTGACCAAACATTTCCAGCGAAGCTTTGGACACATGCATATACTGATGGTTCGGCAACAAATGCAGTTGAAAATGGGGGTGCCGGCATCCTCATAAAATTAAAGAATAGAATTCACTCTATGACAATTGCCACTGGAAAATACTGCAATAACTTCTGTGCTGAAGCAGAAGCCCTGAAACAGGCAGCTGAAACTCTTATTGAATGCAAAGCATAGGCAGAAAAACAGATAGTAATCTTTTCAGATGCCCTCTCAATAATATCAGCGCTGAAGAGCCACCAAACTAAAGGATTGAAAGATCTGATAATCTCCCTTGAAAGACTAGCCGAATGCTTCAAGAAGTGCACTATCCAGTGGATACCAGCCCATTGCAACATACCAGGAAATGAGGAGGCAGATAGACTTGCTAAGGAAGGAGGTGCCTTACAACAAAATGATATAGAGACAACTTACGCAACGGCAAAGACTACTATAAAGGCTACATTCAAGTCCAAATGGGAAAGAGAACACCCGGGACATTTGAAAAATGATGCATATCATCAACTATCCAGAAAAGAACAGGTCATCATTTTTCGGCTACGCACTGGTCACAACAGATTGAGATACCATCTGTACCACAAATACAAAATTGGTGCAACAGATCTCTGCACCTGCGGTACCAGCCCAATGACGGTCGAACACCTGCTGCAATACTGCCCAACCTACAGTAATGAACGGAGTAGCATATGGCAACAACCCACTTCTGTCAACGAAAAACTGTTTGGAGATGTCGGGAACCTTGGGTTGACTACTGCCTTTATTAGAGTCATAAATGTGGAAGTCTGAAGGCGAACGAGGAAGAAGGAGAAGAAGATAAGCATTGTAAGAACAGCATCAGACCTTCACATTCCCAGCCACTATATATTAACATTTGTTCATGTTAAATATTAAACAATATATTATGCACTCCCTAGATCTGTCTATTCTTAACACCTCTTCTATATTTGTAGGTAAGTTTGATGCTTGCAAGTAATCTAATATTGGTATTCTCATTTGTTCAGACCTCTTACATTTTAACAAGAAATGTTCTATATTATTGTCTTGAAGACATCTTGCACAGTAAGGTTCTTCTATTATGAAATAGCCTTTTCCCAGCTGTAGTCTGAGAAGTTTCTTATTACTGGGAATTTTCAATTCCCTAGATATCTGACATTTTCTTGTTGGAGCCTTGAACATCTTATATGCATGTCTTCCTTTCAGATTTTTTTCCCACTCTGCTTTCCATTCATCTGTTATTAAATCTTTAATTAAGCTCTTAATTTCTGATTTACTCATCCCTACATTTAATAGATTTTTATCAGATGTACCTTTCTTGACTTCTTTATCTGCCTTTTCATTTCCCTCTCATGTGAAGGTATCCAAGTGATTAAGACTGAACATCCTCTGGAATATAAGTATGTAGAAGCCAGAAATATCTCCTCTACTGTATCAGGTCTACTACATTCTCGTCAGTTTCTAAGTGCTTTAATTGTTCAAAGAGAGTCAGTTAAAATTGTTAGTTTTTTGGAAGGGTTAGTAGAGAATATTTCTAATGCTTTTAGTATTGCCACCATCTCTGCAGTGAAAATGGATGTATTTTCCGTGATGCTATATTCTTTTGCCATTTTCCATATTGGAATATATATTCCTATCCCCAATTTGCCATCCTCTCCCTTGGATCCATCTGTGTACACAGTAATGCTGTCTTTTGATATTTGTTGTATATATTTATTGGCTGTGTTTTTAATATTTTCTATATTATTTGTTTTCTTAAGTATTTCTGCTAAGTGGTAGTCCGTATCTGGTTTCTTGATCTCCCAGGGCGGAATCACTGGCTTGTATTCACAACTGTTATTAATTGATGTAATTAATGTACCCAGATGGACAATTTCCTCCATACACTTCCATCCTGTAGGGTATCTAGTGGTATTTATTGGATTGGCCTGAGTTGTTAGTTGTCTTCTGGTAAAAGCTGTATGTGCTGGGTGAGACTTATCTAACATAACTCTGTTCATGTAATTTAGTCTTAACTCCTTTCTCCGTAATTCTAAGGATTGAATTCCTAAAGCCACCTCTATAGCTCCCATTGATGTTGATCTGATTGCACCTGCTATTTTACATAAAGCCTGATGCTGAATTCTGTCTAATTTAATCTTGTTACTGTGTGCAGCAGAGTCATATATTATACTTCCATAATCTATTTTTCCTCTAATAAAAGATTTATAAAAAGTGAGCATTGTCTTAGTGCTTGCACCCCCATTCATTACCTTTCAAATATCTTAATAAGTTAGTCAAGACTCCACTAGTTTATCTATGTGTTTATTCCTTATCAGCTTGATGTAAATGATGTAGGTGGGCCGTCTGTTTGATACGGCATTAAAAATAAAAAAGAATTCAGAAGATGCATAGCTACTGCTATAGCTGAGAGAACAGTTGCATTTCACTTGGGAACCAATGCATATTTGCCCATAATTACCCCAGTGCTTTCTATTGCTGGTGCTGTTTAACATCTATGCAGCAAAACTGGCCACCATTCAACCAACAGGGCTGGGACAAACATTACATTTTGCAGATGCCATACTCATTTTTATAAAACTGGCTCAGACAGACATGAAGTGGTAACAAGCCTGTGTGATGTTGTGTTGAATAATTCCGTAGTGAAAGCACATCTTGCAGACAAGGTGAATTATCTTGGAGTAATGTTCAATCGCAGGTTATCAAACAAGTACTATGTTGACCTAATCAAACAGTGCAAGCAAGGTCTGGAAGTCCATAAAACAATGGCCACTGTGCACCTGGAGCAGAGACTACTGTTTCTCTTGTATCATCAGCTAGTGATATCAGTGATCCAGTATGGACTGGGAATACTTACGCTGTCAATATCCCTGTGTGAACAGCTCAAACAAAATGAAGTGTATAAGCTAGTCTTAGGCTGTACAAAAGATACCCCAGCTGCGATGATGAAGTACATGCTTGGACTTTTGTTAATTTGATCCAGCTATGCAATGGTTCAGGCAAAATCCTGCATATGAATAGCCAGTGACAAAAGACACCCCCTGCATGTGAACATAGCTGACATTACAGGAGCAAAAATAAAGAGAGGGATGTCATGGGTGGCACAAGGAGAGGCTACAGTTGGGCAGGTGACCACTGTTGAAAATATAATCAAAGGGGAAGATTGGATTAAGTCAGACGAGAACTGGACAAATTACCAGTAAGTCATCATCAACCTTGGTGAGGAATGCAGAGCTTAGGGCAATGAGAGAGCAGAGCTAGAAATTGATTAGCTGATAAATGATCATTTTGGGGTGTCGTGGAATATTCTAATCCACATATATAAATTATTAGGTAAATATGAAGCCTAACAAATAAAATTAATAAAGAAAAGAGCAATGGTAAAATAACAGTGCTGTCACAAAGAAGGTACTCGAAATCCCCCTTGTTTTCTGCTTCGTCTGCAAATTGTAACGCTTTCACGTTGATAGTAAAAGCTTACTGTATTATTACCCGCTTTCTTCAATGAAACGTGTGCTGTATTTCTTGGAAAAACATTGAGAGGCACCCTGCGTAATGACCTAAATTAATCCTAACATTAATTATATTACGTTACCAAAACGAACGAACAGATGGACTCAAATAGAAAGAGAGAGAGGGGCGAATGAAATCAGGAACGCATGCAAAATTAAACACGCGTCGCGCGATACACAATTACTACTATCACGCGTGTAAGGCCACCTGCACTAATTTTTTTTTTCCAGACGGACAGTGATAAAATACATTACCCATCCCAGAGTTAGGTTTTAAAATCCTGAAAAACGCTTATAAGGAAAGATGACAATAGATGGGTTTACGTTTGAAAACATTACAGTACCCAGACAGCACATCTTCGAAACAGGAGGTAGTAGAAATTGCATATTTTGAACGCAGCCACTTAGCTCTTTTAAATTGGTATATTTGGGTTCCTTAGGGCTTGCTGACAAAGAATATGTACAATGTTATGCAAATAGTCTAGGAATTAACAAGTTATAGCCAAAATAAAATGATGGTGCTGTCAGACAACACCCAAAATCAGAATCGCTCAGTGGTAGATTTTTTTCACCACCATTGTACGGGAAATGGGCCACAAGTTACATTTGAACTGATTGGCTGGAATGATATGTAAGGCTAAACACGATTAGTCGGGCTATAAATACTATCTTTCGTTGTTAGGGGAGACGTAGGAAGTTAAAATTTTTTCAAATACTTGTCGAAACGTGGCTCCATTGGCTAGACTCGCTGATATACTCACTTAGGAGCGTTAGTTCGAGACCACTAGTCAAATAAGCTTGATAAAGCAACAGTGCGTTGAAGCCAGCTCATATTTTTGCTAAATAAAAGCCTGGAACATAAGCAGATGGGAATTTGTGCCAGTAATTGTGCCAGAATTCATTGCTAATCAACGTATCTGTGTTTGTTTCCATGAATTGTGGGACCGTGGTCTTGATGGTATTGAGCAGCACCTGGTTAGAGCTTTGCTGAATCCAGAGTCGGACAGCATACTCCTTGGTCCATTTAGCTATCAGTGAGGTGTCTCCAGAGCCCAGGGGAGAATCGAGCAGAGGAGTCTGTTCCTGCCGCCATCACGCAAGATAAGCTGATGTGGCCAGCTGAGCTCAAAATTATGTACCCCCAGCTTAAAATGACCTTGTAAAAATAACATTAAGAGGGGAATTAAATTGTGTTAATATCAGGAACTGAGAACATCTCCAATAATAGTTCCCATAAAGACAAACTATTGAAGTCATGATGACAAATACCAACAGAGCTTGAACAAAACAAAACCAGTATTACCTCATATTACTACTACACAACTGACACACATAGGATATTTGTAATAATATATGTCACTACAATATTCATATTAATACATTCTGTACATAACTTGTAATTAAAATTGATTGTGATTCCTGGTTCCTTTGTATTTGAATCAGGACACATATATATTCATGACAGAAATGAATACATATTGTTATTTGAAAAGTTATCAGTGACTCCGTTAAGATATTCTCATAGATTGTTATATGTATGTGAGTGTCACAGTGTTGTCAAGTGTAGTGGAATAAATTAAATTGTTTATCTGTCTGTTGTTGTGACTTACACTTCATCATACACATACCCTAGACACATAACGTAGTCATCACACTATTCCAGAATAATTCTGACTGAGATAGATATATATATGTGGCAGCAAGTAAGGTTATCTATAATACACTACTCTTAATAGATATAGATACCTTCACAGCTGATCTCAGTCAGTACACTAAGTCCCCTATAAATATTTATAACATCTCATCTCACCACATGGGGGTGGCAATGCCATTGTGTACACTTGTGGGTCAGTACTCTGTGATGAAAAATCAGGATGGGGCTTTACTGCTAGAGTAAAGGACAAAGTCAATGCTGAAGAAGATGATGCTGATATGATAACAACTTTCTGCGTGAGAATGGAAATAGAGGCAGCTACTGCAGCCCTGAGATGTCTGTCTGAATCTCCATCAACCAGGACAGTTACTATGTCAGACTCTCAGTCCATGCTTTGAAAGGTACAAAGCGGATGGCTACAACATGAATAGAACATTTCCACAGAAGCCTCGTATCTTCAAGAACTGGTGTGGATCTACGGTCCTGGTCATGTATAATGAGATTATATATTTTTGTGGAGAGATGCGCCCACAGTGTGACTGGAGAGTATGTGTCCACTGTGGTTAGATAATTATTGTAGTATTGTGAAGATAATAAAGATAGTTGCAGACAATCAATACTGGACTGTATAGGATACCCAGTCTCAGAAATTAGCACTGGTGTATGGATGGCACGGGTTATAGTCGGACTGTAAAGAGCTCTTGTCCAGATGGTAATAAGTAGATTCAAGAGTCTGGAGTGTCTTCTCGTAACGACAATCCTTTGCTTTTATTAAACAATGAAATTCATATTGAACTCAAATGTAACTTTATGAAATTAGCAAAATGCAAGTTACAATTAAAATCTATTTATTTATAATGATTCTCTTTTCTTCTGATCTTGGAAATGATATGAATATTATATTTAAACAATATTCACAGAAATCACAATAATATTATAGTTTATACTTTAACTGACTTAAAGTGTCTCTGCTTTTCTGACAAAAGTATTTCTCCTCACTTGACTTGGACTCGCATAAATTGCTCTAATGTTCATCAGTGTCTGCACTTTTCTGAGTGCTCCTTAAATGATGGTTGACAATGTACGTTGACTCCACACGGCTATATAGACTCGGCTGGTCTTCCCATGTATTAGGGATACCAGCACAACCAGGTAGACCAGCTTTAGTGCTCTGTGTCGCTATGCAGGATAACATTTGGGTTCTCACTTCTGGCTTAAGTTCTATATATAGATGACTGAAACCCTCTGGTCTTTTCAGAAATAAACTAACAGGACTAATTCTGGCAAGAGCAGGCTATCACAGATACACAGTGGTGAAAGAATACATGACTTGCTCTATCCTTTAGTCCTCTGTGTTCTCTGATTTTGTGTGTGTCAAATTTCAAACTTGCTGCTCTTATATAGGCATTCGGTGAACAACCGTTGCAGCATATGATGTCATCAATCTTAGGCGACAGTTTTGACTAGCTTTCTCAAGTGAATTTTCTCAAACTGTTAATGCCTTACACATCCCTGCATTGTTCTTTCCTTCCACAACAGCTGTGCCTTTCTTATATGTTTTGTTCTACTCAGCTGAAGGGTAGCTTCAATTTCAAATCAAACTTTCCTTTCTTTGTGCATCTTTCAATTTTATATAATTTATGAAAGAGACAGATTTGTCACATTGCGAACCATTCAACACAGTTACTTGACAAAAATTCTGAAACTATTGCATGCACTTATTTCTTTGATCATTCCACACACACATATCCTTTCCCTTGTACAGCTGGTGTAGTAGAATCCATTTCTGTACATCCATTTTTTTCACAATAAAATTATTTCCACATCAATCCTGTACACTTCTGCTCAACTGCCATTTTGCTAATATAGTATGTAAATGAGCAGCAGCCATCGTACGTGAACTTTTGAACCAGTGTTCATGATTGGCGGAATCTTTGCATTCCAAGAAATAATTCCCACGGCATTGTTACAATTTGCCACATCATGCAGGGGTACAAGGCAACGGGAGAGCTGACAGACAAACTTGAGCCCCCATAGTGGGGACATTTGATATGGATAAGGGAGAAATCTTCTCCTTTGATCCTTAGCCACCAACTATCAAAGCAGTCATTGGCCATCATGCCTGGTGGCATCTTATAGGGCAGCAACAAAATGCTTATACTTTGCTTGGTCGGCAGCCATCCTTCATGCAGTGCCACAGCTCTGGTTCATTCTTTGCATCTCGGCCTTCACATTTCTCTGCCAAGTTTTTGGTCGGCCTCTGTTTCACTTTCTTTCAGGGGTCCATAGCGTAGCTATTCTTGTGAATGGCAACAGGGTCTCTTCTGAGGACGTGGCTAACCCAACTGCAGTGTCTGCCAGCTATGATGGTGTGCATGTCCTCTTGGCTGCTCATAGAAAGCAGTACTCGGTTGGTGATGGTATTTGACCAAAAGTTTAGGAGAATTTTCATTAGGCAGATTGTGTGGAAAGAGGACTATTTTGACATTTTCTTCTCTGTTACTCTCCAGAATTCTGCACCATAGAGAAGCAGAGAAAGTACACAGCTCTCATATAGTCTTAACTTTGTGTTTATGTCGTTCTGAGAGGACTTCCAGATGTTGTTTAGACTAGCAAAGGTATTGTCACTTTATTCATTCTGTTGTTGATGTCTTTGCTTGTTCCACCATCTGATGTTTCTGTGCACCCTAGGTATGTAAATGTGTCTCTGTTCCAGCTTCTGGTTCCTTATTGTTATGGGCTCAGGATTGCTCACAATTGAGTGTCATGACTTCTGTCTTCTTTAGATTGATAAGGAAGAAATAGTAAAGACAATTACTGATCACCTGTTAGAGAAAGACACTGCAATTGATGAATCAACAAGGCTAATTGCAGGAATTAGGCATCAAATGTAAGACTGGTAGAGATAGATATACAAGAGGATGCATCTGTCATGTATACAACCAATGCACTGTGGGATAGCATTCATACCTTTCAACATTTGCTGAGGAAGACTGATCACCTATGGCCACCCTTTGCACCTTCAGTGGTTGTCTTTCTTGTTTACTGATTGTCCTTGACTTCTTTCATATTACAGGATTGGCTATGTGTAACACTGAATAACTTGTTTGTTGTTGTTGTTTTTTTTTTAATTGTTGTTGTTTCTTTTTCGAACTTTCTTTGGAAAAGTTTTGTTGCATAAAATACTTAAATTGTTTATCCACTGGATAAAATACCAGCAGGTCATCATTAGCCTTGGCAGAGAGTGCAGATCTTGGGGCAATGGAAAAGCAGAGCTGGAGATTAATCAGCTGATAAGTGATCATGCTGGGGATGATGACACCATTGTTTACACTGATGAGTCTGTAGTGCATAGTGAGAAATCAGGATGTGGCTTCTTTGCAAGAATAAAGGGCAGGGTCGTCGCTGAACAGAGTGGAGCCTAAATGACAACAACCTCCAGCATGAGAATGGAGGAAGAGGCAGTTACTGCAGCACTGAGGTGGCTGTATGAAACTCCATCAACCAGGGCAGTTATATTGTCAGACTCTCAAGCCATGCTTCAGAAAGTTCAGAATGGATGGCTGCGGGAGGGATGGAAAACATCAATAGAATCGTCAAGTCTTCAAGAAATGGTGTGGATCTACTGTCCTGGTCATGCAGGGGTACATGGCAATGAGAGAGCTGACAGATTGACCTCGAGAGCACCCATAGCTGGGACACTGGACATGGATAAGGGAGAGATACTAAGGGCAATTAATGATCACCTGCTGGATAATGACACTGCAGCCTCAACAAGGCTGAGACTGTTGGAGTTTGGTATCAAACGTGGGACTAGCAGAAATGGACGTGAGAGAGGATGCATCCGTTGTATGTACAACCAGCGTGCTACAGTTACAATTATCATTCATACTCTTTGACATTTGCTGAGGGAGACAGCACCTATGGGTTTGCCTGGAGTACAGTGAGGTCGATTCTGATTAACAATAACAATTACAATAACTTAAATTGCTTTTCTCACTACCTGAACTGGGTCAGTTATTGTGTAAGAAATCTCAGCCGATGCAGCAGAATGGGAAAACATACACAGATGCCTCAGCCCTTCAGTAACTGATGTGAATCCACTGTCCAGGTTATGCAGAAGTACACAACAATGAGAGAGCTAACAGACTAGTTGCAACAGATGGAAGAGAACTTACATACTGCCTACAAAGATGCTGTCATAACTATGTTGCTGTCAATGGTAGCTATACATGCTGATGAACTGATGAGACAGTTGAATACCGCTTTCACTTGAAATCAGATTGATACACGCTATTTTATTCTCTG
Organism: Oreohelix idahoensis; assembly: GCA_024509875.1. Classification (NCBI taxonomy): domain Eukaryota; kingdom Metazoa; phylum Mollusca; class Gastropoda; order Stylommatophora; family Oreohelicidae; genus Oreohelix; species Oreohelix idahoensis. The sequence goes on from JAMPIV010016786.1 coordinate 70,649, forward strand.
ACACCCAACATTAGCAATATTGTCACTGAGGCATAGTTAAAGTTTATCAGTATATGAAGGGACCACCTGTAGAAAGGCAAGGTCTCAGAAGTTGATTCCATAGGAGTTAGACTGGATTTCTGCTTGCACCAACAATCTTTCACGTGGCCACAGATTTGGTGATGAAACAGACATAATAAGGCAAAAAAATACGGTGGACTGTGACTAGCAGGTAGAATTCTTTATTTTGTAGATGAACTAAGACATTTATCACATAAACTAGAGGGCATGCAAAAAAGTGATGAAAGGACCAACAGTCGAAATAGCAGAAACAGAACTACACATCAAGGTCAATACAAATTAAGGAGATGAAAATAAATAAAAAATCCAATAAAGATGAATGGCCAGATGATAGAAAAAAATATACAGTTTACCTACTAAAGAAATAACATTAACAAAGAAAGAGAATTGAACTAGGACACCAGGTAAATAAAACCTGTTTTAGCTTCAACTCTCTCAAGACCTGGCTTATTCCCAGAAAATAAAATTATGCTGTTCAACACAAATGTCACATCTTTTCTACCCTATGGCTATGAAATGTGTGATAATGCCAAGAACCACAGGTAAAAACTACAGAATTCACTAACAGATGCCTCCATCAAATGGTTGAGTGTAAATCAAATTTACAGACTTGTAGAACAGAACTAGACAACAACCAATATAGCTGGAGACAAAATACTGACAGCTGAGGTGACCTGAGGACATAATCTGTCAGTATAAAGCAGACAGTCAATTGGTTGGAACCCACAGGGATGGACAAAGGGAAGCAGAATGTTTACGTACAATATTTGTATGCTGTAATTGAACGAGCCTTTATTTACTTCAGCGTTATGTTTTTATGTCAAGATGTTCTGAAAAATTGTTGTATGTGGATCATATGATCCTATTGAAGGACTGAGTTTTTATACTGAATGCAGCATATACAACACAGCTGTTATTCCAGATCGGTCAAAATTAAAAATAAAAATTTGTATCACGCCTATACTCTTAAATAGGAAAGCTGCAGAAAGTGATTGCATCCACTGTTAGTCTGGGTTGTTCCTGGGTGCATATCCAGAGTTATGTTGGGAGATGGTGCTAATGACCTCTGTCCACAAGGTAATATTTTATGGTGCCTAGCTGGGAGGTAGGATAATCTCATACTGCTCCCATAGCTCTGCCATCAATGGTACCTATACCTTGTAGCGGTATGGCAGCTTGCGTACCCTGACAATCCCCAGAGCTATGCCAGTGGGAGTTTTACTCCTGGTAGGTTCAACCAAGCTGGACTGGTCTGTGTGGGTAGGGGTCAGACAAAAGCTGGTACCCTGGTCCTCCAGGTTGGGGGTTTTAGCATAGGGCTGACACCCCTGTCTATGTAAAAAAAATAATGAAGTTACGGAAACAACATCAAATGAACAAACTTTGCTGCGGGATGGACATTCGGAGTCTGTGGCTCGTATGACTGTCAGTGGTGAAAGCCGAAAGGAAGCCACTGACATGAAAACGGATGTCCTGACCGCAAAACAGGATACAAGAATAGGATTTTGGAATGTCAGGACAATGTACGCGACAGGTAAACTAAGACAGGTCACGGCAGAAATGAGAAACTATAGGTTACATATTCTGGGGATAAGCGAGAGCAGATGGACAGGGGCAGGAAAAGTTAAAACAGCAACAGGAGAAACAGTACTTTACTCTGGAAGAGAGGATGGACAGCACAGTGAAGGCGTAGCCATTATTCTACAGAAAGGGATAGAAAGGACATTACTGGAATGGAAACCCATCAACAACAGACTGATACGATTGAGATTGAGAGGGAGATTCACCAACACTACAATAATACAATGCTACGCACCAACGAATGATAGCGATGAGGAGGTCAAGGATGAATTCTATCAACAACTGCAGAAAGAAATGGAGGACACACCTAGATATGATCTTGTTATAGTAATGGGAGACCTCAATGCGAAAGTTGGTACACACAATACATATAATGAAAGAACAATGGGGAAATGCGGCAGCGGAATAGCAAACGAAAATGGGGATAAGCTAATAAGTTTCTGTAGCATTAACAACCTGGTCATTGGAGGAACACTTTTCCCACATAAGGAAATTCACAAGTTAACATGGGAATCACCAAATGGTCGGGACAGAAACCAGATAGACCACATCATGGTTAACGGTAGATGGAGACATGCATTACAAGATGTGAAGGTAAGAAGAGGTGCAGATGTGGGAAGCGATCACCATTTAGTAGTAGCAAAACTGAAAGTGAAACTAAGAAGGGCTGGACCAACTGTAACTACACAGAAAAGGTTTGACATCAGCAAATTGAAGGACCCCCTTACCAGAAAAGCGTTTGCGGCCGACATTAAGAAACGATATCAATTTGCCAAAAGCCAGGAAAAGACATTGACTGATGATATAGACCAGAATTTTAACACCATTTCAACAATATATAAGGAAAGTAGCAAATCATGCTTAGGATTCCAGGAAAGGAAGAAGCAAGACTGGATAACACCAGAAACACTAAACACCATAAAGATGAGAAAGGAAATGAAAAGAAAGAAAACAGAAGCGAAGTCCCCCAGGTTAAAGCAACTATATAGCGAACAGTACAGTCAACTGGACAGGGAAGTTAAACGCCAAACCCGAGCCAACAAAAGGAATTTCCTAGACGATCTTGCAAAACAGGCAGAAGAGGCAGCACTGAGAAATGAACAAAGCACAGTATACAAAATAACTAAATTCATCAGCGGAAAACAAGGTGCAAACAATATTACATTAGTAAGAGATAAGCAAGGAAATCTCATCAAGACAGCAGAGGGACAGGAAACAAGATGGGCAGAGCACTTCAGAGAAACTCTGAACAAGGAAATACCAGAGACACAATTGAATGTTCCTGAGGCTGAAAACGATCTAGATGTAAATACAGACATTCCACGAAAAGAAGAAATCATCACAGCAATCAAAGGGTTAAAGAACGGTAAAGCTCCTGGCCATGATAACTTAAATGCAGAGCTATTTAAGACAGACCCTGAGCTAGCAGCAGAACTATTAGAACCACTATTTGCACAAGTGTGGAAAACGGGGACAACACCATCAGAGTGGAACAAAGGAATAATTGTCAAATTGCCCAAGAAGGGAGATCTTTCAGACTGCAATAATTGGAGAGGAATCACTCTTCTCTCAGTTCCCAGCAAAATACTAGGCAGGATAATTATACAGAGAATTTCAAAGGCAGTAGACTACAAACTGAGGAAAGAACAAGCAGGATTTAGAAAGAACAGAAGATGTGTAGACCATATATTCACTCTCAGGAACATTATAGAGCAGTGCTCAGAATGGCAAAGACAGCTTTACATAAATTTTGTTGATTTTGAAAAGGCTTTTGACAGCATACATAGGGACAGTTTATGGAAAATACTGAGGGCTTATGGAATTCCAAGCTGCATAGTGTCAATCATAAAAAGCCTCTATGCCAACTTTACGTGTAGTGTTGGGCAGAGCAACCTAACCTTCGAGGTGAAGACAGGAGTACGACAGGGATGCCCCTTATCAACCACTCTATTTTTTAACAGTCATAGACTGGGTGATGCGCCAGACAACAGAGGGCAGTCCAAGAGGAATAAGATGGACTACATTTTCAACATTGGAAGATCTGGAATATGCAGATGACATTGCACTGCTGGCACATTCACATCAACACATCCAGGAAAAAACGGATAGACTTAATAAATTTAGCCAGCAGGTGGGCTTGAACATCAATTTAAAGAAGTCTGAGGTCATGACGCTCAATGTGAGCAACCCTGAGCCCATATCAGTAAGGAATCAGCAACTGGTACAGACAGATACCTTCACATACCTAGGAAGCATAGTAACACCAGACGGTGGGGCAGGCAAAGACATCAACATCAGAATGAATAAGGCAAGAACAGCCTTCTTTAGCCTAAATAACATCTGGAAGTCCTCCCAATACAGCACAAGCACAAAATTAAGATTATACCAGAGTTGCGTGCTTTCTGTGCTTCTCTATGGTGCGGAATGCTGGAGAGTCACAGAGAAGGAAATGTCAAAATTGTCCTCTTTTCACACAACATGCCTAAGAAAAATTCACCGAATCTTTTGGCCGAATACCATCACCAACCAAGATCTGCTTACTCGTAGCAAGCAAGAGGACATGCATACCATCATAGCTGGCAGACGCTGGAGCTGGGTTGGTCATGTCCTCAGAAGAGACCCTGATGCCATCACAAGAACAGCTATGCTTTGGACCCCTGAAGGAAAGCGAAAGAGAGGCCGACCAAAAACAACTTGGCGGAGGACTGTGGAGGCTGAGATGCAAAGAATGAACCAGAGTTGGGGCACTGTATGAAGGATGGCCACCGACCGTGCAAAGTGGAATCAATTTGTTGTTGCCCTACAAGACGCCACTAGGCGTGATGGCCACTGACTGCTTTGACGGTCGGTGGTTAAGGATCGAAGAAGAAGAAGCTCCCATAGCTAGGTAGTATTGTAATTCAGAATGTCCTGTGTTCAAAATCTCTGGTAAGCTTATCACTTCTGGTGTTTTTCTATTGGCTAGTTTTCTACTTTGTTATTTCTCGTGAGTGCCTAAAACATACCTTTGTGTGTGTTATTTATGTATGTTTTTACTGCCAGACATTTATTAACAGTGTACAGAGTCTATTATGAAAACAATGGAATGAAAGAAGGGTGCCTCTTTTGTCACCACTCCTCAGCTTACTGGCTTTTATCACCATTTTTCATCTTATTAGTTTTTGTCACCATTCCTCATCTTAATGGCTTTTGTCCCCAATCCTTGTCTAACTGGCTGTTATCAGTGGACTGGTGAAATAGCTCACTAATCTGGACTTCACTGATGACCATTGCTGTACTACTGCCTACCTGAATCTAGATGCAGGACAGGTGAGGATACTTGATGGCAAGTCACAATAACTGGATCAGAAAATCCATAGAGAAAAGACAAAGATAAGAATAGGTATGACAAATAATAGATAAAATATATTTATTCTCCAAATGTTGACACCATAGTGAGTGTCAGCAGAACAAATAGCAGTACAAAAACATGAACACGGAAGGAAAGTCATGCTTTTATTGCACTGAGAATTTAATTTTGTGGAAGTTGAAGGAGTTAAATCAACACGAAAATCAGAACTTCTGGGTCAGACATCAAAGATTCTGTGTCAGACATCAAAGATTCTGTGTCAGACATCAAAGATTCTATGTCAGACATCAAAGATTCTGTGTGGCTCTACAACATGGTGAAAACAACAACCAAGAAAGTACAGATTTTCATAAACTATTTGGTCTTTTGGTGTCGCTGTAGCACAGTGGTTTGTGCACTGGCTTCCTAGCTCAGTGGTCCATGGTTCGATCCTCAGTTGAGGTGGTATTTTTAGACTGCAGATGGCTCTGGGATCAACCCAGCCTCATGAATTGGGCATCAGAATCAGAGCAACTGTGGGAAGGTTAAGGTGGCTGGCATGATGCTGACCACATCACCCCTAGTGTGCTGATGGTCAAGAAAATATGAGCCTAAAAGTATGCCTCAATGGGCGTGTAATGGGATCCTTTACCCTCTTTTATTCTGTGATAGATGATAGAAGAATACAACTTTTATGATGGAATCATCAGTGTGGAATTATTATAAATTACCAGTGGAACAAAAGAAAAGGAAAATAAATTTACACTACAGAACACACATGCACAGAAGTCATTGACCCTACAGAACACACATGCACAGAAGTCATTGACCCTACAGAACACACATGCACAGAAGAAGTCAGCTACAGACATTACCTGTTCTAGAATCCCATGGGATGAAAGAAACTATTTTCTATTAAGAGAAAAAAGGAGATAAATGAAATTACTCCACAAGGAGCTAAAAGCGGAACAGAAGGGATTTGTTGGTCAAACATGCAGGACTGGTGACTGCATTTTCTGATTGTCAGTGTGGCAAACTTTTATATTACAATGTTATGATATCTAGGGATAACTCTTAACAACAGCAGTGTGGCAGAACTATTGCCTACATTTTCTTATTGTAATTGTGGAAGACTTTAATAATACAATATTATGAAATCTAGGGGACAGATCTCAACAATAGTTCAGTATTATGCTGAATTTGGCAATATGTACCTAACACCAATATAGGAGATATACAATCTCTGACATAGTTTATCTCAACATTAACACACAATTTAATATCACATGACAGTATATCAGTACCATAATTTAGTTCTAAAAGAACAATTTTAGGTTTACGCTAACGACCTCTACAATCATTGTTATTTTGATGCAAACTGGTACCTGGCACAAAACGTAATTTTGTGCCAACGAGTGTTCAAAATTTATATACCATACTTTAGGAAAACCTCATCAAACTAACTGTGAAGCTCAGGGAAGGAATTGAGGCACTATCATGTATATTTCACTTATTTGAAAACTGTTGACTTTCACATCAGACAACTCAAAGTGCAGGCTTTCATAAACTGACGTCCCATACAGTATTTATTCTTTTCTCCAACTTGTTCCAGGTCTAAATCGCAAGTGCCTGTCAACCATTCACTCCCGTCATGTGACCTTTAACCTATATGATTGACTGTGCCATGTCATTCAAACATCTGAGATGCTCATCAATATTTCCTGACTTGTTAAGCTAATAAACTAAACTAAAGTTTACTCATCTATTGCTAACACAAATCACAACACTTCAGCCAAACAAACTGGCTTCCTACAAAATACCTGCCACTGACAACCATAAGACAAACACTTTGTGACAGTAATATTTATACTACTGGACAAATGTTAAGGGCCACCAAGAAAAACTCCTCTATGGACCAGTTAAATGCAACCAGGTGTAAACAATTTATTACACAATAAAGTTGATTCATCCGTGGAAAAGATCAGTCAAGTGTTTTTTAATAATGTGTGACTTACTAACAAAAAGAAATTAAACTCACTTTTTCACCTTTTGAATTAGTGGGGCATGTTGCAAAAACCACGAGTTTTTGCAGCAACAATGGCAATTTTCGCGTGCGGGTTAACTCTTAGTATATGAGCGGCCTTCTAGAGAGGCCGATGATCGATCCCCGTCAATAGCGAAAATTTATAGCTGAATGCATGTTTCAAACCACTGATCAATTTAGTTACGTGCATGATGTAGGGGTTTCATTTCTTCATATTTTGATATATAACACTTATGTTATCTTTATAAATAAATTATTTATTGCAAAATCTGTAATGGTAGTCATGAAAGGCAGCTCGTATACTAAGAGTTAAAGTGACCCAGTTTTTGGACATTTAAAAAAAAAAAATTAACCTAGTGCACACAGAATACATTTCTGTGTGCACTAGGTTAATTTTTATTTTAAATGTCCAAAAACTGGGTCACTTTAACCCGCACATTTCTGTGTGCACTAGGTTAATTTTTTTTTAAAAGTCCAAAAACTGGGTCACTTTAACCCACACATTTCTGTGTGCACTAGGTTAATTTTTTTTTAAATGTCCAAAAACTGGGTCACTTTAACCCGCACGTGAAAATTGCCATTGTTGCTGCAAAAATTCGTGGTTTTTGCAACACGCCCCACTAGTTCAAAAGGTGAAAAAGTGAGTTGAATTTCTTTTTGTTAGTAAGTCACACATTATTAAAAAACACTTGACTGACCTTTTCCACAGATGAATCAACTTTATTGTGTAATAAATTGTTTACACCTGGTTGCATTTAATTGGTCCATAGAGGAGTTTTTCTTGGTGGCCCTTAACTTTTGTCCAGTAGTATATTTTCATGTGACAAAGAACTTTAAATGATGTTTCTTATCATGGTAATATCTCAGCATACCGTAATGTTACTGACTGTGTTCAGTATTTTTAAATACAACAAATGTTTCTTTCCAGATTGCATGAAATATGGACGCTGAGTTTCAATTCCTGGATCCAAAAATAAAACAGGAAATAAATACAGATTTCAAAGTGAGTTTCCTGTTTAATTCTCGATCATAATTTTGATACAGTAAAAATGAGTTAAACTGACAGAAATCTGGTAAACAATTTCATAAGTAACAATCACTTATTGCATGGTTTCTATATTTTGTTTTTGTTAATAATGTAGCATATGTACATGCATTACTAATTTGCTACTTGCAGCACCAGAAAAATTGTTTCCATCCAACTACAAGGGGATTGACATAAGTCTTGGGCCTGACCATGAAGGACATGTCACAGAGAGCTGAAATTTTGTATAGTGTTTATTCCTTTTCAATATAGCCACCGTCTGAATTGACACACTTCTGCCATATCTGCTTGACCTTGAAAAGACCTTGGGAGTAGAACACCCTACTTTTCAAACTAAACCAGTCATCACGTGCCAGTATAACCTCTTCATCGCTGTCAAAATGATTTCCTTTTAGCTGTTTTTTAAGATTTGGGAATAGAAAAAAGTCTGATGGAGCCAAATCTGGAGAATATGATGGGTGTGGAAGAATTTCAATATTCAAATCGTTGGCTGCTAGCTGCACAAGCCATGCTTTGTGAGAGGGCGCGTTGTCTTGAAGCAAAGGAAGATTTTGAGTGCGCGTTATCCCTCGTTTCCTGGTCACAACCTTTCTTAGTTTTGTGAGAAGATCTGCATAGTACTGTCCATTAACTGTGTTGCCACGAGGCAGATAATCTTTCAAAAGGACACCTTTGCCGTTCCAAAAAACAGTCAGCATCACTTTTCCTGCAGATTTCTGTGCCCTCGGCTTGACAGTTGTTAGGGAGCCCGGGGTTTTCCATTGCATGCTGGCAATTTTGGATTCGGGGTCATAATGGTGTACCCAAGTCTCATCTACTGTCACCATGGTCTCCAAAAAATGTAGGTATTTTTCCCTGAAACATCAGAAATTTTATCACAGCTCTGGCCTCCTTCTTTTCCATTGTTTTGTCAAATCTTTGGAGCAGCAGATCCGGTCAATAGGGTACATTGCGCCGTGCACCATAGCGGGAAAACCCATTGAACAAACAAACGCGTACTTTACACATTCAGTGCAAATATGATGAACTTTAAATGTGCCAAGTTTCATCTTCCTCCTGTGACTCCTTCATGGTCAGGCCCAAGACTTATGTCAATCACCTTGTATAAGAATAAAATGTGTGGGATTCTGATAATAATTTTTAAACTAACAGAAAAATCTTAAAACACTGAATATGCATACAGCTAAATGTTAACTCCCACTGTTGTGATTGTAATTTGTAAACTCTTAAGTTACATTGCTTTTGCTGTTAAATCAAGCTGAAAATAATTTTTAAAATAAATAAATAACGAACTTTATTTTCAAAGGGTTAAAAATTGGGCAGGTGAAACATTCTGCCCTTCATCTCTCATTTATCTTGCATACTATATTCATGGAAAAATGTTAGTGTGCAGCACTCAACAGGGCACTGTGCGTGTGTTCTTGGGTGAATTCAAATGCAAGTTGGCACACATTTCTGTGTGAGTGTTATTCACTTACCCGTGAAATTACAATTGAATCGCACTATTCATGGGGAGATAATCACTGTGCAAGATAAATCACGTGAAAAGTGCCATAGGAGAGAATTTATCACAGATAAAAGGAAGATAAGTGTGTAGCCCTAATCACAAGCATGTGAAAACGTAATCGTTGAAATAGAGAGTACCAAGAGTCCAACAGAAACATCTTTTTTGACAATGCCAAGATTGAACTAACAACAGCGAGCAATAGCTATAGGGATGTTAGCTGCTGGAGCGACTTTATTAGCTGTATCACAACATTTCAATGTTCACAGGAACACTATATCATGCATTCAAGCTCGTAGGCTTGTTTCCACCAAACTGGATCCACTGCTGATCGCCATAGAAGTGGCTGACCACAAGTTACCACCCCTGCACAAGACCGTTACATACGCCTTATGCACTTGCGTAACAGGTTTATTCAGGCAACATGGACTGCCAGGAACATTCCAGGTTTAAAACCTGTGTCGTGCAGAACAGTGCGGAATAGGTGGACATACACAGTACTGAAATCAAGATTTAATTTTTTTGGGGGGATGCCACACTGACTTTAGTTTTTATCTTTCTTTCATGACACTTTCACTAAAATCAAAGTGATCACTTGGTCTTTTATTCAATATTCACCCACATTGTGTGCCAACTTTTATTTCATTTCGTCCATGAAATCACGCACAGGGCCCTGTAAAGTGTTGCACACTTACTTTTTTCCATGAATATATATCCTTTCATTCCCATATGTTACTTTAAGCATTAATTTAAAGGCATGCGGCATTTTATACAAGTAATATAACAGCATGTATTTACAGTCTTCTTCTTCTTTGATCCTTAGCCGCAGACTGTCAAAGCAGTCAGTGGCCATTACGCCTGGTGGCGTCTTGTAGGGCAACAACAAATTGATTCCACTCTGCTCGGTCGGTGGCCATCCTTCGTACAGTGCCCCAACTCTGGTTCATTCTTTGCATCTCAGCCTCCACAGTCCTCCGCCAGGTTGTTTTTGGTCGGCCTCTCTTTCGTTTTCCTTCAGGGGTCCATAGCATAGCTGTTCTTGTGATGGCATCGGGGTCTCTTCTGAGGACATGACCAACCCAGCTCCAGCGTCTGCCAGCTATGATGGTGTGCATGTCCTCTTGCTTGCTCCGAGTAAGCAGATCTTGGTTGGTGATGGTATTCGGCCAAAAGATTCGGAGAATTTTTCTTAGGCATGTTGTGTGAAAAGAGGAAAATTTCGACATTTCCTTCTCTGTAACTCTGTATTTACAGTATCCAATCATAATCAAAATTAAGTATGTTTTTAAAAAAAAAAACAGAAAGTAATGACAAAAAAAACAACAAAAGCAAAACTAACAAACAAACAACAAAAACAAAAGAAACAAAAACAAACAAAAAACTAATCCAAAATATTCTTACAGTAAATCAAACAATAATTCAAACATAATCAGATTAGGGTGGCACGGAATCAGAACTCATGAAATATTTGAACAGTCTGCTATTGAATGAGTTGAGACTTGATGTGTTTATCTTTTCCCACCTTAATTCAAGAGCAGAATCAGATAGAGAGAGAGATAGACAGACAGACAGAACTTTATTTTAAAAGTGAATCAGCAATATAAAATAAAAACAAACTGTTGAGTACTTACAAAATTGTTGACGTAAAGTAAAGAGATACAAGTTTTGTAGTTTTACTGTCAAGTTTCCCTAACTTGTTTGTTATCAGAATGATGTCTGTATTGAGTTCCTTTATGTTTATTACCCAGACAACAAGAACAGTTGAAGCTGACATTTCAGATGTAACTGCTGGAATAAAACAGGAAATGTACTGTGAGGTGAGAGTGTAGCTCTTTAACAGACACCGTTCTTGTAGTTTTGATTAAATTTTGTTTTATAGAAGTCAGTCTTTAGCAGTGGTTCTCAACCTGTGGGGTAATAACTCAATTTTGGGTCATTGGGAAACATTCCAGGGGGTCACATCTCTTACATTTCCCTAACTCAAAGTTTTAAGCGACATACCTTTGACTGAGTTACTGTAATTAATCTTTACTTGTCAATTTTGGTAAATGAGTCACATCCCCTTACATTTCCCTTATTCACATGAGATGAGGAAGTAAATTCATGTTATACAATAAATTAACTTTGCAGATACCAAAGTGTGGCTGTATTTAAAACTGAAGTGGTTTTTCTCAAATTTCTTTCTTTCTTTGATTCTTAGCTGCCGACTTGTCAAGACAATCAGTGGCCATCACGCCTGGTGGCGTCTTGTAGGGCAGCAACAAACTGCTTCCACTTTGCTCGGTTGGCGGCCATCCTTCATGCAGTGCCACAGCTCTGGTTCATTCTTTGCATCTAGGCCTCCACAGTTCTCTGCCAAGTTTTTGTTTGGCCTCTCTTTCACTTTCATTCATGTAGCGTCTGCCAGCTATGATGGTGTGCATGTCCTCTTGGTTGCTCATAGGAAGCAGTTCTCGGTTGGTGATGGTATTCGACCAAAAGATTCGGAGAATTTTCCTTAGGTAGATTGTATGGAAAGAGGACTATTTCGACATTTCCTTCTCTGTTACTCTCCAGCATTCTGTACCATAGAGAAGCTCAGAAAGTACACAGCTCTCATATAATCTTAATTTTGTGTTTGTGCTGTACTGAGAGAACTTTCAGATGTTATTTAGACTAGCAAAGGCTGTTCTCACTTTATCCATTCTGTTGTTGATGTCTTTGCTTGCTCCACCATCTGGTTTTACTATGCATCCTAAGTATGTGAATGTGTCTGATCTAGCTTCTGGTTTCTTATTGTTATGGGCTCAGGATTGCCCACATTGAGTCTCATGACCTCTGTCTTCTTAAGATTGATGTTCAGATCCACCTGCTGGCTATACTTATTCAGTCTATCCGTTTTTTTCTTGAATGTGAATGTGTGAGTCTTGCGTGTGAATATGTACATTATTCTGTTTCTAGGGACACACAGTGAAGAAAGAGAGAAAAGATGAGAAGGAAGAATCTACTGAGTGGGAGAACAAGAGGAACAGTTCCACACCTACATGTCCTACTGAGGACAGTTTACTTGGTAATGCGTTACTACTTTTCAAAAGTAATTGTTGTCTAAACTCAGAACGTTGCCACTCTAAACAACTGTATTACGTAAATATTGTAGACAGACATTTATTTAAGAAAACTTACCAGAAACAATTTAGTGGTTCCTAGACTGTTTGGGTTGTGCCATAGGGAAAATTGCCACATGGTGTGATTGGCAGCATCATCTGTCCATGCTGCTGGATTTATGTCTAGTGCCTTCGTGTCTCTTGCACACATCTTTGAACCTCAGCTGCAGTCGCTCGGTTGTTCTTTTGCAATCTGCCAGTTGTCCATAGAAGATATCTGTAGCGGTGCGACCATCTTCCATGCTATGGACATGGCCAAGCGAGCACAGTCTGCTCTCTCTAAGCAGTGTATACATGCTTTAAAGGCCAGCACATGACAACACTTTGATATTTATCCTTTAGCACGCTGCTGTTGACATGTGTCGTCCGACAAAACCTATGTTCCGACAGCTGGAGGCAACTTTAGTCTCCTTACGGATATCATCGTTTCTAGCATTAAGAATTGTGTTCACTTGATTTCAGCCCTGGATGTTACATTCTAATGCTATTTGCAAGAGAGTTAGCTTCCGTTTCCGATCTTAAAAAAGTGATGGGTGTATCCGCATTTATTTTCTGTGAATTTTTTTAATCGAAATCAATCGGCATCGAGCACGCGGACATTTTCGCTCTAATTTTAATGGATTCTGACTCAGATGCGATGGCGAGGACATTGTTGTCTTTATTAGCGCTGATATCGGTTCTCAGAATATGGGTGATGGCAGAGATGGAAACGAAAGTAGAATGTCATTGCTAGCATGTCTAATTTTAGGGGTTAGGATTAGGTTTATGGGAAAGGTTTAGGGTTACGGCCGAAAGTCACTGCTGATGAGGGCATTTGTTGATTTGCTACTGATGATGGGTGTAATGAAAAGATCGTCATTTGATTTGTATTGGTCAAATGACTGTCATTGAGATGCAAGAGATAAGGACTCTTCGTTTGTTAGTTAATTTTTTTAATTTAAAAAAAAATTTTTTAATTAAAAAAAATTTTTTTTTTAATTTAAAAAAATCTTTTTTATTGTTTTTTCCATCTTTCCATTCCTCTCTTCCTATCTCATCTAACATGTACACAAACAAAATTTACATCATCAGATTCATCATTCATTCATTTCTATACAGTCCAAAAATGATAGCAATTAACCAAAACACACAAAAAACTATAGAATTTACAAGTCACCCACTATAAAAATGGGGCGTTGTGAAAAAAAATGTAGCTGCAGGCGCACTGTTTTGGGAAAAGAATGCTTCGTGCTAAAGGTTATGACTTTGTCCTATGAAATTCCAAGAATGTGGCATAGATGCTGTAGATGGAAGGTTTTGAGCCAGCTTTTTTGCTTAACATAGGTTGTCCATATCTTGTTGCCATGTAGAAGAATGCTGGTGATGAAGGCATTATATACCACAAGTTCGGTCATTATTGTGAGTTTGGAGTTTTCCTAAACATGCGTTGTGAGGTGGTAAAGATGGCTGCAGCTTTGCCAGTGCAAATTATAGTTATCGATAGTAATAACTGGAGCAACATTGACATCCTGACCCAGTACATTTGTTGTCTTTAAACTTATTGTGAGGCTTATTGTGCTTGCGTAGGGAAAGCAATTCATTAAGCTCTGAAGCTCCTGTTGACTTTGAGTGATAAATGTAGTGTCATTGGCAAACAGGAAATCTTGTGTAGTGAACTTTCTGGTTTTTGTTTTTGCCTTCAGCCTTGCAAGGTTAATTTGGCCATCTGACTGAAGTTACATCTCTGAATGCATGTTTCAAGAGCAAGGCAAAGAAGATGGTCGGAGCTTGAATGCAGCCTTGTTTGACTGTATATGTCAAAAAGCTGTGAAATGGAAGAACTATGGAACTGAATATATTACAAGAACAAATATTAGAACTTCAACTCTGGAATAATGCCTAGAGTGTGGCTGTGTATTCATACTGCTGCTAAAAACATTGCTGTCACTGCATTGATTTGTTGTTATTATCATATATGTTTTCTACTGAAGTGTGATCTGATTTGTTGTTATTATCATATATGTTTTCTACTGAAGTGTGATCTGATTTGTTGTTATTATCATATATGTTTTCTACTGAAGTGTGATCTGATTTGAAATTGTTGTTGTTGCTCAGGTCTCTAACACCTTAACCTTTAGCACGCTGCATAAAAATTTAAAAAATGTGCCCTGCCACTGCATTCTTTTTCACAACGCCCCATTTTTATAGTGGGTGACTATTAAATTCTATAGTTTTTTTGTTTTTTGGTCAATTGCTATCATTTTTGGATTGTATAGAAATGAATGAATGATGAATCTAATGATGTAAATTTTGTTTGAGTACATGTTAGATGTGATAGGAAGAGAGGAAAGGAAAGATGAAAAAAAACGAGAAAAAAAAATTAAAATAATAAAAAAAAAATTTTTTTTAATTTTAAAATTAAAAAATTTTTTTTTTTAAATAACCAACACACAGAGAGTCCATATCCCTTGCATCTCAATGAAAGTCATTTGACCAACAGACCAATTCAAATCAAATGACGATCTTTTCGTTACACCCATCATCAGTAGCAAAGCAACAAACATCCTCGTCAGCAGTGACATTCGGCCGTAATTCTAAACCTTTCCGATATTCCTAGTCCTAACCCTTAAAATTATACATACTAGCAATGCCATTCTACTTTCGTTTCCATCTCAGCCATCAAACATATTCTGAGAACCGATATCAGCGCTTATAAAGACAAAAATCTCATCCCCACCGCATGGCGTCAGAATCCAATAAAATTAGAGCGAAAATGGCCGCATGTTCGATGCCGATTCATTTCGATTAAAAAAATTTACAAAAAAATTAACGCGAATACACCCATAACTTTTTTAAGATCGGAAACGGAAGCTAACTCTCTTGCAAATAACATTACAACTTAACATCCGGGGTTCAGATCACGTGCACACACATTATAAATCAGTTCCCCGATGATAGCCGCAAGGCCACACATGTGGCCTCTAGCATGGAGAACATAGGTTACGTTCGGCCCAATGTGTGGCCCGCAGCGTGCTAAAGGTTAATGCCTTACAGCACTATCTACTATGGAACTCACTGTATATATAATATATGTTTACTAATTTTATCTATAATATATATGTTTACTAATTTTATCTATAATATATATGTTTACTAATTTTAGCTATAATATATATGTTTACTAATTTTATATATAAAATATAAGTTTACTAATTTTATATATAATATATAAGTTTACTAATTTTATATATAATATATAAGTTTACTAATTTTATATATAATATATAAGTTTACTAATTTTATATATATATATATATATATATATATATATATATATATATATATTCAGCATACTATATATATATATATATAATATATATATATATATAGTATATATATCTGTTTTGCAAATGTGTTTACTAATTTTATATATAATTTTTATTATATTATATATATATATTATATATATATATATGTTATATATATATATCCTTATAATATATATATATATATATATATATATATATATATATATATATATATATATATATATATATATATATATATATATATATATATATATATATATATGTTTACTAATTTTATATATAATATATAAGTTTACTAATTTTATATATAATATATAAGTTTACTAATTTTATATATAATATATAAGTTTACTAATTTTATATATAATATATAAGTTTACTAATTTTATATATATATGTTTACTAATTTTATATATATATATATATATATATATATATATATATATATATATATATATATATATATATATATATATATATATTATATATATATATATATATATATATATATATATATATATATATATATATGTTTACTAATTTTATATATAGTATATAAAGGTAAAGGAACCCGTTACACGCCCATTGAGGCATATTGGGAATATGGTGTTAGGCCCATATTATCTTGACCGTCGCCACACTAGGGGTGATGTGGTCGGCATCACGCCGGCCGCCTTAACCTTCCCAGAGAATCTCTGGTACCCATTTGGGGCTGGGTCGACCCAGGAGCCGTTTGTGGCCTAAAAATTTTCCGCCTCATCTGGGGATATAAAACTAATTTATATAGACCACTGCGCTAGGAAGCCAGTTAACTAAGTTTTACTATTTGCTATATTTATATATAGTTTCCTATAGTATATAAGTTTACTAATTTTATATATATAGTATATAAGTTTACTAATTTTATATATAATATATAAGTTTACTAATTTTATATATAATATATAAGTTTACTAATTTTATATATAATATATAAGTTTACTAATTTTATATATAATATATAAGTTTACTATCTTTATATATAATATATAAGTTTACTAATTTTATATATAATATATAAGTTTACTAATTTTATATATAATATATAAGTTTACTAATTTTATATATAATATATATAAGTTTACTAATTTTATATATAATATATATAAGTTTACTAATTTTATATATAATATATAAGTTTACTAATTTTATATGTAATATATAAGTTTACTAATTTTATATATTAGTTCCAGAAACTGCGAAATAGCACCGTGACAATATTTATATCATAAATATAAGTGTAATTATAAAACATATATATATATATATATATATATATATATATATATATATATATATATATATATATATATATATATATATATATATACACATTTCTGTGTGCACTAGGTTAATTTTTTTTTAAATGTCCAAAAACTGGGTCACTTTAACCCGCACGGGAAAATTGCCATTGTTGCTGCAAAAACTTGTGGTTTTTGCAACACGCCCCACTAGTTCAAAAGGTGAAAAAGTGAGTTGAATTTTTTTTTGTTAGTAAGTCACACATTATTAAAAAAACTTGACTGATCATTTCCACAGATGAATCAACTTTATTGTGTAATAAATTGTTTACACCTGGTTGCATTTATTTGGTCCATAGTGGAGTTTTTCTTGGTGGCCCTTAACTTTTGTCCAGAAGTATATATATATATATATATATATATATATATATATGAATGCATAGGAAACTCTTTACAGAGCGATACAACAGGAGGCAATGTGATCATCAGAAGTGGTTCCCCCGTCCGACAAGTGTTTTGGCACAGTATACTCCTTTACACTCTAAGAGGGGCGGGCCCACTTGGGTCATGACTCCCAAGCCTCTCAGCCTCCTGTTGTCTTGTATCAATAATGAACCAATTTCACTTATGGTAAGCAACTTTAAATTTGACAACTCTGCCAGCCGTGGAGGCAATTGTGAAAGTAACAAAGAGAAGACAAATTATTCTGTTCGTTCTGTCGCACATCACAACTAAGGACACACACTGAGACACTTGTGCGAAGCCATAGAGGCAGGCCACTGCACGCTAGCAACTGAAATTCTGTGCCTATCACCTCTTATAATATACGCTGCCTCTCAGCCCGTCAGTCTCATCCAATCTGGATTCAAATGGCACAGTCAGTTCAATCAGTATAACCTGAAGGGCTGCTGAAGAATGAAGCACTATATCCAGCCATCTCCGCGATTTTCTGATACTCTCTGGATATGCCCCTCGTCCAGGTAGGTCTACCACCATCTCCAAGCCATTTGCACAGTCAAGAAGAGATGGTAAACTGCTACCTGGTTTACTCGGTTTGGGGTGTGCTGACTTTCTTGCCCTCAGAAAGTATGTATTTGCGGTGCTTAGCCTGGGTTTGCTATTCCCCTTCATCCTTGCCAGGTCTATTGTCGCAACAAGCTCATTTAGCACTTTGTTGTGGCGCCAAGTGTATCGCCCTTGCCCTAATGACACCTTACATGCTGAGAGCACGTGTTCAAGTTTCTGCCTCCCCTGGCACAAGGGGCACTGCTCATCATCTGACTTTCCCCATTTCATATATATATATATATATATATATATATATATATATATATATATATATATACATATATATATATATATATATATATATATATATATATATAGTCACGTGAAAGATAATTTATTTTACCATCTTGTCCATAATTTGATTACTTCTTTAAATGTTCTGTTTTTCTGGACATTTTGTAATTTCTTTTTCTTTCCTTTTCTACCTTTGTGGCCAAACTTTCTCACCCTCTCAACCCCACCCGAGGTTGTTTACGCTGGCCAGCTGCGGTCAGCTAACACTAGACGTAATGTTATCTAAACGCACCTGTTCGACCAGAGAAACATTTCTCGGGTCCGCTTTAAGTGTTAGAACGAGCCAAAGACGGTTTCTGTGAAAGAAACGGTTCGTTAGCGGCGGGTACCCTCTGTGGTCCCAACAGGGGAATTTCTCTGGTCGCTTTAAAACGTTTGATGACGAGCGGCTGGTACCCTTTGAGGCCTGGGTAACGAGTGTGATCTTTTTCAGGGGAAGATAACAATCGCGGTCAGTCTTTGGGTTTTCGCCCCTTAGACAAGATAGAGCATAATGTTATGCATTTCTCTACCTGGGGAACTTTCGCACGATTTCTTTTGTCTTACTCTAGATTACGTCTTTCGCCGAACTTCTGTAGAAATATGCAGGCCAGGTCCGGGGGGAGCGTCCCTTGTGATCTATAAGAGTAGACTGGTTTTAATAGACAAAGACATTCGTAGGTTTTCCTGGCCCGTAGATGACCATCATGAGATAAGGCAAACTTTAACACAGTACTAGAATGTGTTTGCCTATGTTCTAGTCATTTTCGGGGTGAGTTGACATATCTTATAATTATAATATGATATATTCATGTTAGCTTTTATATATATCTGTTAGGGAAGTGAATTTATTTTCTGAGGACTTCTCCTAGTAATTTATTCAATGATAAGGTGGCGCTGTCTACGGCCTATTAAGTGGTGCTTAAACTGTTACGGTTTATCATGGGTTAAATGTTAAACTTACAATAACAGATATTAGGCGTAGAATCAGTCCACGAATGCTTACCATTGGGTTAAGAGTCAGCAAAAATTAACTGTCATTTCTGTAAGATAATGTCAGGTGTGGATTGTTCACTTTAAAACTGAATAGTGAGATGCAGGTAATAACTCTGGATTATAGGAGATAGTCACTTATTCCTTTTGATAGATATTTCTAGTGGCAAGGGAGGATCATTTTATGCTTACTTGTGTGGCTAGGCACTACTCTATAACTTTCACTGAAAGCAGTCACCAGGCATAGATATAATTCTATCTTATGATTTAGCCACCACTGTATTATTATAGCAAGAACATTGCATTTTCTTTGTACTCATTTTGTGGAATGCTAATATATTTTCCAAAGGGGACATACGATTTATTTGTGTAATGTCAAATGCTGTAATCTGTTTATGTAAATTCATTTAATGTTGTAGGATGAATAAGCATATTCATTTAACTGTAACTACAGGTTAGGTTTCCTGTATGTTGAGATTGGGAGAAGAGGAGTAGATTGTTGCTGTCAGAACAGTTACTGACAGGTACCTGGGGGTGCAAAAGATATTAAGCCTATGCGGGCGCGTGTTGATAATTGATATTTTTAAGGAACAGGAAACATGGTTAAAGACAGCCCTAAACTATCATAGCAATAACTACAATAAATTTAATCCCATAGTGGAGCGAAACTTTCTGTATAAAGTTAGTGTGATTTATTATTTGCTTGAAGTAAAAGGGTGTCTCTTTTTGGGTCTCAGTTTCAGGAAGACCGAATCGCTAGAGCAGACTTCAGTCAGGCGAAGAAAGTCATATACTCTTCGATCTAGAGGGTTTCTGTATACATCTAGCAACGAATCGTCAACCCCGTTCCTGAATCAAAACCCCTTTTTGTCAACGCCAAGTTAAGCTCACGCAGTGCAACGGAGCCAACGCAAAATCTGGAATATAGCGCCTATACAGTGATTTTATTCAGGTTAATTCCATCACCGATGGAGGATATATACGAAAAAACCACTTACTGGAGCTTTTCCCTTGGTCCCCGAAAGCGGACAGGCTGTCGCTAAGTTCATTCAGTTGGTCTGCAGGAGATAAACAGCGTCCCCCAGCCCACCTCGCGCCAGTAGGGGGGAGTCACCAATGATAGTACCAACAAGGACAGTTTTGTAGGCATAGTCCCTCACGAAGGATCTACAAGTAACACACTGTCCGGACTATTTCATCTGGTCCCCGAAAACGGACGGACTGCCACGCAGTTTATTCATTTTGGTAAACAGAAGGTAAATAGAGTCTTCCAGCCCACCTCGCGCCAGTAGGGAGGAATCACCAATGATAGCGCCTATACAGTGATTTTATTCAGGTTAATTCCATCACCGATGGAGGATATATACGAAAAAACCACTTACTGGAGCTATTTCATATGGTCCCGAAAGCGGACGGACTGACACTCAGTTATTTCATCTCTCTGTGTTCTACAGGTTTTATGAATGGTGGTGTGTGTGTGGTTGTTGGTGTATTTTGCATATTTTGGTTATTGATGATTATTGATGTAATTTTATGTTGTTGTGATGATATGCATTATTTCCATGCTTTTCTTCTTTAATAAATTTTACACATTTATTAATGCGCTGTTCACGACCTTTCCATCCATATTTGTATTTTTAGCTCTTTACTAGAATCTCTATGTATGATAAGAGAAAAGAGTGAGAGCCGGAGATGCTTAGACAGTAAAAGTGAGTTGAGGCCTGGAGAGAGAGATCCTTTGAATAAATCTTCTTCCAGGTTGTCTCAAGTCCATCTCCTATTTACACCTTTCTGTGTGTGTAATCTATAACTCTGTCAGTCCACTATCCCTTGTTGATTTCACTACTATTGTCCAACTCGACAAATACTCTACACTCAAACTCAACCACGACATATATATATATATATATGTATATATATGTATATATATGTATATATATATATATATGTATATATATATATATATATGTATATACATATATATATATAGTGTTTAATGTAATGTGTTTAATATAAAGTGTTTAATGCACACTAATTACAAAAAAAAGTAGTTATCTGTGATTTTCTATTTATGCTTCAGTTTGATATATCATATACTGAATGTTCATTGAGACAGTTCACAAAAAATGTAACCTCATAGACGTACACACCGCCATTTAAAATTGGTGGCATCACAAGAGTTAACACAAAATGTTTGCAAGTAATAGTATCAGTATTTAGTAAAGGTACAGTAACACCTGATTTTAATAATGAAACATCCACAACCACTTTGCCAATAACTTGCGATGAATTCACGCTGGACGAGATCAAACAAGCCGTTAAAAGATTAAAAAATTTTAAAGCTGCTGGAGTTGACGAAATTTCAGGGGAAATGATTAAAGCAGTTAATGACAACAACCTCTTGAGAATTTTAGATATTATAAATGAAGTATGGAGAGAAGAACAACCACCACAACAATGGAAAGACAGTATTATTGTAAAGTTACCGAAGAAAGGTGATCTATCAGACTGTAATAACTGGCGTGGTATATCTCTATTATCAGTACCTGGAAAATTATTATGTTGCATGATGTTAGAAAGACTTAAATTGCATGCTGACGAAAAGATCAGAGAAGAACAAGCGGGTTTCAGGCCGAAACGATCATGTATTGATCAAATATTCACACTAAGAACAATTTTAGAAGAATCAGTGGAAAGGCAATCGCCACTTATTATCACCTTCGTCGATTTTCAAAAAGCCTTTGATAGTCTACACCGCCCATCATTGTGGAAGATACTTACAATCTATGGTTTTCCAACAAAATATGTGAATATAATCAAAGCGCTATATGACAATGCAAGATGTTTGTGTTAGAACAAATAAAGGGAATACAGAATGGTTTACAGTAGAAACAGGGGTGAAACAAGGCTGTATTATGTCACCACTACTTTTTGGAATAGCTATTGATTGGGTTATGAGAAACTATACCCACAATGAACAATTGGGTATAAAATGGACAAATGGAAAATTCCTGGGGGACCTGGATTTCGCAGATGATGTAGCATTCTTAAGTTCAACACCAAGACAATCCCAAGAAGCAATAAATAATTTGTGTCATCTCTCGGTTAAAATTGGTCTCCAAATAAATGCCTCTAAAACTAAAGCTATGAACTTTTCTAACGAGACCTTTGATATCATCTTGAACGGGGAAAAACTACAGAAAGTTGAAAGTTTCAATTATTTAGGCAGTAACATGCCTCAGGATGGTGACACAACAAGAGAAATCCATACTAGAATTGCTTTGGCAGCTAGCGCCTTCAATAGATTATCTAACATTTGGAAATTCCGATCATTGAATATACATACCAAGCTTCGTCTGTTTAATTCAAATGTTATCTCAGTGTTAACATACGGCTGTGAGAGTTGGAAAATAACAAAATCATTGGAGAACAAGCTGAATACATTCGAGAACAAATGTCTTAGAAAACTCATGAACATCAGTTGGAAAGAATTCAAGACTAATCGACAAATAAGAGAAGACTCTAGGCAGAAATATGTCTCCGACTATATAAGGAAAAGACGATGGTCATATATCGGTCATGTCCTACGAATGCAAAACAACAGAATACCACTACAGGCGCTGACTTGGGTTCCTGAGGGTAAGCGGAAAAAAGGAAGACCAAAAGAAACACTCAGAAGAACAATAATAAGAGAAGGAAGAACGTTGGGCCTAAATAATGTGCAAGAGCTAAGAGGAGTGGCGTCACAACGAACAACCTGGAGAGCACTGGTTTCTGCCTTATGCGCCGTGTTTGGCGCTTAAAGAATTTATTATTATTATTATTATAGTTAAATAGAAAAAAATACAATCACACACAGTTTATATTGTTTATATACAATAACAGAAGATGTGGGATGCTGCCAGAAGCAGGGTCAGCAACTGAATACACTAAAATTATAGGCACTGTATATCCTAATTATAACTTAAATTTTATATTTAATATTTTAAATTCAAGTTTTTTTAGTGATTTAAATATGGGTGCTATATAATACAATATTTAATACTAAACAGCCATTTGACAGAGATTTCAAAGCATTAAAAGAATGGTCAATACACTTTGTGTGGTATATGCATATTACCTAATTATATGTGCATTACACTTATATTTATGATATGTATCATTTTACTTACATGTAGGACTTGCATTTCATAATTTATTTGTGCTCTTTATTTTCAACATTTCAGACACATATTCTTGTCCTATGTACAACACTGGATTCCTACAACTTGATGTCCTGGATGAGCATATGAAAACAGTACACAGCAGTGGAGTCTGGGAGTTTGATAATAAACATGATGGTCTTCTGGATGTGGTACCACAGGACAGAGGAAATAAAATAAACAACCTAAATGGTGATACATTAGCTTTAAAAACTGAAGTCTGTAACGTAAATGGTAGTAAAATATTTTCTGTCAGTGAGAAAACTGTTCAACTTTGTGTGAGTGACAGAGCTGTTGCTACTTGCAGTGATTTAAGTATTCATTCTCACAAGAAAATAGAGGAAGATAAATCCTACAAGTGTGATATTTCTGAAGAATTATTTACTGTGAAAGATAACCTCCATCAGCATAACAGAATACATACAGGAGAGAAGCCTTACAAGTGTGATGTTTGTGGCATAGCATTTGCTCATAGAGGTAGTATATGTAACCATAAAAGAATACATACTGGTGAGAAACCTTACAAGTGTGATTTTTGTGGTGTAGCATTTGCTCGTAGAGGTAATCTAAATGACCATAAAAGAATACATACTGGAAAGAAGCCTTATAATTGCGATGTTTGTGGTGTAGCATTTGCTTATAGAGGTCGCCTAAATTACCATAGAAAAATACATACAGGAGAAAAGACTTACAAGTGTGATGTTTGTGGAGTATTATTTGCTCATAGAGGTAGTCTAAATGGACACAAAATAAAACATACAGGAGAGAAGCCTTACAAGTGTGATGTTTGTGGTGTAGCTTTTACTGAGAATAGCTACTTACAAGGACATAAAAGAACACATACAGGAGAGAAGCCTTACAAGTGTGTTGTTTGTGGTGCAGCATTTACTCAAAGCAGTCATCTAAATAAACATAACAGAACACATACAGGAGAGAAACCTTACAAGTGTGAGGTGTGTAGTGTAGCATTTGCTCATAGAGGTAATCTAAATGACCATAAAAGAACACATACAGGAGAGAAGCCTTTCAAGTGTGATGTGTGTGGAGTAGCTTTTGCACATATAGGTAATCTATATAGACATCAAAGAAAACATACAGGAGAGAAGCCTTAGAAATGTGATGTTTATGTGTAGCATTTACTCATAGAAGGGTATCTATGTGGGCATAAAATAATACATATAGGAGTGAAGTGTTACAAGTATGATGTTTGTGGTGTAGCATTTACTCATAGAAATCACCTAAAAGTACATAACTATAATACATACAGGTGAGAAACCTTTCATGTGTGATGTTCGTGATGCAACATTTACTCAGAAAAGTTACCTTACATGGGTATAAAGAACACATACAAGTGAGCAGCCTTTCAAGTGTGCTGTTTTTTATGCTGCATTTACTGGAAGAAGTAACAAAAGTGCATTAAAGAGCACATAGAGGAGAGAAACGTTTTAAATATGATGTTTGTGGTGCAGCATTTACTCTTGAAAGACATAACATGAAGCTTAACAATGTGCAGGATAGAAGCCTGACAAGAGGGGTTTTTATGGTTCTGTATTTAGTTGGACAGATAGCCTACATAAGCTTACACACAAGTGTGGTTGTTTTTGCTGCATTTACTTTAACTGTTAGCCTACAGAAGACTTTCTCATGAACCAAACAGCTTTTTTCTTCATACTATTTCACTAACCTCACAATCCTCACTATTAGGCTGTCTCATTAACCTCATAGTCCCTCCCTCTCTCTTTCTCTGTCTTGCTCAACAATCTCAAACTACATTTTCTCACTAAACCCATAGTCCTCTCTCACTTTAACTTTCTTACCAATCTCACAATCTTCTCTCTAAAACTCTCTTACTAAACTCACAGTTATCTCTTTCTCTAACTGTCTCACCAACCTTATAGTTCCCTCTCTTTCTCAAACTTTCTCACATTTTTCTCTCCCTCTCCCAAACTTTCTCACTAATCTCACAAGTTTCTTTCTCACTGAGTAAGCTTACCGTAGTCTCCACTCAAATACCTTTCACATATTCTGTTTCTCTTAAACCCGTCTTAATAATAACATTACAGATAAATAAATTAGGATTAATGAATTCACCATATCCGCAGGGATTCTAACAGATAACTTGAAACAGGCATATACATCTCAACATCTCTTAACAGAATCCTTATATACACTAATTGATCATATATATACCACATGCACCCGATGAGAGGTCACAGCAATAGGGTCTGAAAATACACAGGGAAAAGACAAAAATAATGAGAATAAATGCAGGTAATGGTAACAGGGTTGAACTTGAAGAAACACCAATACAAGATGTAGAATCGTACACATATCTTGGCAGTAATATAGACAAAGTTGTAGGGACAGACAGTGATATCAAACTAAGAATACAAAAGGCAAGAGGAGCTTTCATTGCATTGGGAAACATATGGAGATCAAGAGAAATTGGATCCAACACGAAAATAAGAATCTTCAACTCAAATGTGAAGTCAATCCTATTGTATGGCTCTGAGACATGGAGAACAACAAAAACAACAACCAAAAAGCTACAGACTTTCATAAATGGGTGCTTGCGTAGAATAGAGGGATTAAAATGGTATGACAAGGTTACCACAATGGAACTGATGACAAGAACTAGACAAGTGCCAGTGGAACAAGAGATGAGAAGAAGATGATGGCGATGGATAGGACACACACTGAGGAAACCTGTTGATAGCATTACAAGGCAGTCCTTGTTCTGGAACCCCCAGGGCAAGAGAGGCAGAGGTAGACCAAGAAGCACATGGAGAAAAGAGCTGGAAACAGGTGAAAATGATGAGAATGCGGAAAGAACTTGAGATGATGGCACGTGACAGGAGGACTTGGCAAGTGTTTGTTGAAGATCTATGCTGCTTTGGGAGTGGAGGGTTATGAATGGATGAATATCACATGCACAGAAAGCATTATAGAATGCAGTCAACAGACAGCAGTAAGTGACCAATATCTTATTTGCTGTACCTGGACAAGAAAGTGATTTAAAGCACTCAAAATAGAACACTTCACAGTCCATTACAGAAACTTCATTAACTTTAACCTTCAGTCATTCACAAAAATAGCCTCTCTCTCATATGTGTACAAACTTCCACATCAAGAAGAAGCTATAACTTACTGGACAAAAACAGCCTGCAACAGAATCAAGAAACATGTTCCTATAAAGCAGGTCCATGTCCAAAACATCAGAAAGACCCCCGTGGATAACCACCAAAATATTATCAACAATGAGAGAGTGAGAAGAAACATGTAAGCACAAAGATTTCCCGCAGATAATGGATGCATTGAAATAAAGTACAGTATCTCATTCGCCAGGAAAAGAAACTACATTTTAAAAACAATATTCAAGAAAAAGCAAAGAAGTCTGGGCAGCCATTAGAACACTAATACACAAATTAAAATCATTAAACTCTTTACCAAACAACTGCTCCCTCATGGCAACTCATTTTAGTAACCACTTCAAAACAGAAATTAGCCACCTCAAGTCAACACTAAAGCCCATGGACTGCACATTAGCAAATTAGCAGCTGTTAGCAACACCAAAACCATAACAGATTTAAAAGATATTCCTTTTCTTACAGTACACAAAAATCTCAATTATCTCTTGGCATTAAAGAAATGACTCATCTGGACTTGATGGCATACCTGTCAACCTGTACTTGCTGTACAATGTATGGGAAATTGACACTTTTAGCAGTGTATGCCTGTACAAGCTCTTTGTATGGATCTTTTTTTTTTTAAAGCGCCAATCCATCTTTTTTAAAATGAAATAAAATATTCGCTAATCCAGGTTGTTTTGTTTTTTTTAATCATTTTTTTTATTTCATCCAGGGATTGTTCAGAGTCAGTTTTTAAAACACTATTCTCTCTCACAGCAACTAATAAAATCCTTTTGTACCTAACAATATTGCCTGTAAGTTTGAATCCTCCTTCATTCTTCATTATGGGTGCTCTAGTCATCAACTGAATCACGTTGCCTGGTAGGGAGCATCATGTGCTACAGGTAATACCCGATGATCATCAACTGAATCACTTTGTCTGGTAGGGAGCATCATGTGCTACAGGTAATACCCGATCATCATCAACTGAATCACGTTGCCTGGTAGGGAGCATCATGTGCTACAGGTAATACCCGATCATCATCAAGCTACTGTTAGCAAAATTAGAATTAAGGATAACTTAATCATAGGAACTTGGAATGTCTGGATACTAATGCAGACTGGAAAATTAGATAACATCAAGATGGAATAGAAAGAATTAATGTAAGTGTATTAGGACTATGTGAAGTGCGATATACCAGAACAGGTGAAATATATTCTGACAACTACAAAATAATTTATCTAGGAGGAAATAAATGTAAAAAAGGAGTAGGCATAATATTAGATGCAGAAAGAGTAAAGGGATTTTGGGTAATATCAGATCGAATCCTATTAATTAAACTGAATGGTAGACGAATTGTTATCAATTTTATACAAATATATGCCCCAACAGTTGATAGTACAGAAAAAGAAATTGACACATTTTATAATGAGCTTGATATGGCAATGACTCAGTGTAAATCTCATGTGACAACTGTTATACTTGGAGACTTAAATGCAAAAGTTGATGATGTGACTGGTGGTTATGGCCTGGCAGAAAGAAATGAGAGAGGTGACAGACTGTTAGAGTGGGCAAGAATGCATGATATGATAGTAGGAAACATCTTGTTTAAGCAGCCTACACGCCTTTGGACATGGAAAAGTCCATGGAAAAAAGTTCATAATCAGATTGACTACATACTAATATGCAGGAGATTTAGAAACAGTTTGAAATCTGTGAAAGCTAGGCCAGGAGCAGACTGTAACAGTGACCATGTAGCAGTAATAGGAAGACTTAGAATAAATTTGAAGAAAGTAAAGCGAGCTTAAGGCAACATCAAGTTAAACTTAGCCTTACCTAAGTCAGATAAAGAAATAAGTGAAAGATACAACATTACAATACAGAATATGTACAATGCAATACAAAAAAATACAGAGTATAGTTGAACAGTGGGAAATGCTAAAGGAGTCAATACATCAAAAGAAATCATACCAGAAGTAAAGAGGACTACAAAGAAGAAGTGGATGACAGATGAAATTTTACAACTGACGGATGCAAGAAGGAAGAAGAAGCAAGACAACAAAGAATATGACAAACTAAATAAGGAAATAGTAAACAAATGTAAAACAACAAAACCAGAAGTGCAGAGAGCATGAAGTGCAAAAAAAATATTTGACCTGATGATCTGCTAAAATCCATATTCATAGCTTTACCATAGAAACCTGGAGCCATGGAATGTGAAGAACATCCCACCATTAGTCTTATGAGTCATGTGACCAAAATATAATTACGAATTATCATGAGAAGAGTGAGCAATCAAATTAAACCAGAAATCAGTGATGAACAGTGTGGATCTGCCGAAGGTAAAGGCACAAACAATGCTATATATATTATGAAAACATTTGATGTTCATTGCAGACAGATATCGGTGTGCTGCATGTAGTAGGATCATAATTTGGACAGTGAAAAACAACATACAGTATATAAATAATAATGTATATAACTGTACATCCAAATTTTTATTAATTATAACTGTTAAACTTAAAAAATAAATTGGTGTCGCGCACTATGGAGTTTGTACTGAAATAGAATGAAATTGGGAACCCAAACTCTTCTGATGCAACTTGTATAACACAATTTTTCAAACATAAACCGTGATCTCTGGGTATTACAAGGCCACAGTTAAACGTAACAGTGCTCCGTGTGCTATTGCCATGTGCTCCAGTGCATGTTAATTAGATTATTACGTCATAACAGGAACGATAGCAGACTTCTTGGCTAGGAGTTTTTGCATAATAGATTGAGTGATCAATGGAATGAAAAATATGAAATGAAAGACTGGCTGCTCAATAGAAGCAAACCAAGCTTTTAAGTTTTCTTAGCTGTCAATAGTTTGATGGTTCTGCTCTCGCTGATGTTTGAAAAGGCAGATAAACTTGCAAAAAAGGGAGGAGAATGTGAACAAGAAGATAATGAAGTCACATACTTTGAGAAAAAGAGAGCTATCCAGACTATCAGAAGAGAACAGAACCAACCCAAAGACGACTATCACACTCTCGACCGGCAGGGACAGATAACTATTTTTCGACTCAGGACAGGGCATAACAAACTGAATAAACACATGCACAAGCTACGATTGTCTGCTTCACCACTGTGCACATGTGGATTAAGCGAACAAACTGCTGAGCATGTTCTACAGGACTGTCCTCTGTATGACCAGTTAAGAAAGATATACTGGCCCAATGACTCAACACTAAACTCAAAGCTATATGGAGTTAAAGAGGAACTTCAAACAACAGTCGAATTCATCATGAGAACTCGTCTGACGGTGTAATCATCAAAGATGCGATCGCAAGAAGAAGAAGAAGATTCTTTTCAGATAGATGACTGGTTCAATCATCCCTGGTCAAGTCTGAAGGTTGTAGCATGTTCCAAGAAGTATCAGAAAGTAACTACGAAGCTGGTCCAGTGTCTCCAAGACACATCTGATGATGATGTCTAGCATTATACCACTCACTTGTTCCAAAGATAGTACCCTCAATTGGCACCACTGACTAGTGTCACAAAAGAAGAGAACAGATACCCTCTTGAGTATTGCATTTTCCTGACACATTGAGTTTTCCCCCCCCCCCCCCCCCCCTTTTTCATTTCACCATCCCATCTACCTCAGAACTTTACCCTCTCTGAGAATTAATCTTAATCCCAGTGAGCGGAAAACTTTCATTACATTTAAACTGGATAGGTTAACATTTACTACTACATTGTTTGAAACGGTTAACAATATAATAGGTATGCACATCATTTCTCTCTTCATTTACTCCCTGCTCCATATGGAACATGGGACTACCTCTGCTTTTGGTTCTCTATAAGAAACTCGCATAAAGAAGTCACCAGCCCTGGCAGTAGTTGTTCATGAAATCATCCTTCTAATATGCTGAGGTTGCCAGCCTCAAATGACTTGGACATCCCCTAGCAAGTTTCACAAATTATTAACATCATTATTGTGATAAACGAACACAAAGGCCTTATAGCTCTATCTTTTCCTACATCTCTCGTATTGTATTTTCTCCCACATTTGTGCTTTTTCCTCCCACATTTGCTATCCCACATTTGCTATTTCATCATTGTGATTACTTGCGACTGGTATCTAGAGAACCGCATTTGTTCTTTCATCGGTGGTAAAATAAAGTCTTTTGATTGAGTCCCCATACCTGACATCATTGTTTGAAGCCCACATTGCATCGGGATAATTCTCGTGAAAACCCATCTGGTCATCCAAATCAGACATCTGGGCATTATACAATTTCTGTGGACTGTTGTTATCTTTGCTGCTAGCGATGGGTCACCACATTGGACGCCCAGCTTGGCTAGGTGAAAACGTCTCATGCTGTTTAAAGCAACCGGCATGTAATACAATAGGCGGCGCCACAGAGCGACATGTTAGCATGCTGGCGACAAAAGACAATCAGAGAGTAAAGAGTGCCGCCAACACACAGAATGATAAACAACCAGAGAGTAATGTGACAGCACTTATGAATTGGCCCGCCAATTATCTCCATACCTGTTTGTCAAACCACATCCATGTCTGGACTGACAGGGGACAAGAGCAATCATGTGAATTAGTGACCAGAGCGCTATTAAGGATTTGTTGTATGGGCGGAGCTGTACGTCACGGGGTCTAAGAAACACACATTGGACTTCCAGAAATATAATCTACCGCATAGCTTGCTAGAGAGTGGAGTCCAGGTTTTACATTGTGAGGCAGAGATTTAATCCCTATAACGCCTAGCCTAAAACACGTGTTTATTCAGAGTGGATATAGTTCAGTTCTGTGGTGAATGTGTTCTTAAAGGATTTTGCAAAGGGAAAAGAAGGTTAGTAGATCTTATACAGATTATTACTACCATTTCTTATTCTTGGTTTAGTTTAACCTCACAGCTAAATGTGCGAAAGATAGAGTTTCAATTAATTCTTTTCATAACTGATTAATAAAATCAGAAGATTTTCCTAGAAGATGATAGGAGGTAATTAATAGTTCATACTTCACCTTCATCATCATCACAGTCTCTGATGCACAAGATATTTAACATCATTAGAATCGAACTCAGAGAGAGATCAATAATGAGCAGTAGTATGAATGAAAGTCAACCAGTGATGTTAAATGTGAAAAACTTACGAAGACTTTTGTGTGTCTTCAGTTCATCAGAAGTCTGAGTCTACACGCAACGTGTCTGATGTCTAACCAGAAATAAGTTATCAAATACGGACATTTGGCTAGCAGAATTCGCCATTGGACATCTTTCATTCCTCGATTAAAAAGGAATATAGTCTCACCCACAAGTCAGAAGGTGGACGCAGCATTTCACGTCACCCATATACTGCTGGCTCACAAGTTCAATACAGAGTTATCACAAGTTCAATAAATCGTTATCACAAGTTCAATACAGAGTTATCACAAGTTCAAATCACTCGAAAGATCATTATTATCTGAAGTCAAGCAAAAGAGCTCAAAAGTGGAATCTCATTCTTATACCAAGTGCAACAAACACTTAAGCGCATTCTATGAAGCAGACTCTAAAGTATATTTTATGAATCACGACTACATAATGAGTCTACATATCACTAACATTTCGTGAAAATATCCAGTCTGACCAGTACCCTCTGAAGATTAGACAACAGACTTTTTTTTCTCATATGACAGCTATTAACTGTTGATCAACACTACAGAGCTATACTCAAACAGTGAAGGAATATATATATATCTCATCAACGTTCTCAGTACGACAACAGTTTTCATCAGAACGTCCTCGGCTTAGGGATACCTCACTCGACATAACGTATAACAACTTGGGACAGTGTATGCATACATGTGAATCATCGTATCCATGTTAAGCATTAAGAGACACATGGACTGTGTAGATTACTCCCCATTTTGGTAACATGTATCATATCACATCATCATCATTTTGCTTTACACCAGTTCATTCTTAATTAACTATTACTTAATTACCTGCAATTTTATTATCTCATCTATGTGTTTTGTGTGAATCGTCTTGTACCACCGTCACGTTCTAACCATTACTAACCATATATGTGTGGATATTTAATTAATAAACCCAATGATCATTTGATCATTATCTAGTGTGTTAATGTATCAATCGTGCTGTCGGTGTTACATATTCACCTATAGGAACATTTCTCTACTCAGATGAGGTTGGGGGCTTTTTCTTTTACGGGATCTAAGGGCAGAAGCTAAGGTCGTGGGGGAATAGCCCCTCCTCAAGTGTGATGTCAATCGTACTCAGGAGAGCTTAGCCTTCTTGCTCGGGATTCTTTAATCCTTTTCCTCATCTTCGTTTTTCTCTCCGGTTTCCACCCTTTCCTCTACTTGTTTGTGCTCTCCGTCCTGCCTCATAGGATGACGGCTTAAAAAATCCGCTCCTACATTATGTTTTCCTTGGATATAGTCCACTTGGAACGTGTAAGGTTGTAGAACAAGCGACCACCTCATCAGTCTAGCATTCAAATTCTTTGAATTGGCGAGGAAGGTCAGAGGTTGGTGATCACTCTGGATCATAAATTTCCTTCCGTACAGGTATGCTTCAAATTTTTGTATTCCCCAGACGAGGGACAAACATTCCTTTTCGATTGTGGAATAGTTTTGTTCTGCTCCGTTTAACTTCCGACTCGCGTATGCGACCGGAAATAGATTTGGTCTTGGTTAGCGATGTAAGTGGCGCACAGAGGCTATTGAAATCCTTCATATATCTCTGGTAGAATCCACAGAGGGATACAAATGACCAGACATCCCTTTTTGTGGACGGTCTCGGTGCATTTCTCAGCTTCTCAACGTTTTGAGTCTCGGGGAACATGGTTCCCTGGGTGATAGTATGTCCTAGGAACTCTAGCTGTTCACACACAATTTGACATTTGGTTGGGCGGGCAGTTAGCCCTGCTTCTCTGAGTCTGTTAAACAGCAAGGATAGTGCTGATATATGTTCTTCAAACGATTCAGTAGCTACTAGGATATCATCCATAAAATTGCTGATGGCGGGATGATTCAGAGGATCCAATAACTTTCGCATCATCCTTGTGAAGACACTAGGAGCGTTGTTTAGTCCAAATGGCATCACATTAAACTCGAAGTGTCCATCTGGAGTACTGAAGGCTAACAGGTTCCTCACCTCAGCTTTTACCGGTATTTGATAGTACCCTTTACTGAGGTCGATCTTTGAAAAATAGCGAGCCCTGCTCAGCTTAGTAAATAGCTGGTTCTGGTCCGGTAACGGTTCTGGCTGGAACTGTGTTAACGCATTCAGCTGTCGGTAGTCGATGCACAGGCGGTGTTCTCAACTGGGTTTGCGTAACAGCACCACTCCTGCACTGTAAGGGGATTCCGACTTCGAAATTATGCCTTCCTTAAGTAAGTAATCAATTTCTTGCTTTAATGCCGTCGCCTTGGCATACGGAATCGGATACGTTCTCATTCGGACGGGCGATGGATCCGTGACTTCCATGTCAAACTCCATCAGGTTTGTCCAGCCCAGTTTGTCTGTCAGGGAGTCGGTGTGGTTTTCCATCAATCTCCTCACTTTTTCTTGCTGGGCTTCCGTTAGGGTGGAGCTTATTTTCACATCTAAATGTGATTCCTCCTGTATCACCGGGTACTCTACGGATGATAAAGACTCTTCTTCCATTTGCATAGCAATGGCCATAGTCATGAGGTGCGCTGGTTCGGCAGGGGCTCGCTCGTAAAACTTCTTAAGCAGATTTAAGTGATATATTTTCTGCTTTCCGTTCACGGCGATTTTATAGTTGGTGCGAGAAATCTTTTCCACAACTTTGTAGGGTCCCCTCCAGCAAATCTGCAACTTATTACTGCTACTTGGCAGAAGAAGTAGCATTTTCTCTCCAACTGCTAGTTCTCGGTCCTTCGCATTCCGATTGTAATATTTGGCATGTTTCCGCCTAGCCTCCCATACTTTCGCTGTGGCTAATTCCCAGCCAGTCTTCAGACGTTGTTTCAAGTCTGTGACGTACTGGAAGGCTGATGTGACAGTATCGTTTGCCTTGGCATCGGTCCATGTTCTTAGTAACGCTTCTAATGGACCTTTAATAGGTCTTCCGAAGAGTAATGTGGCCGGAGGGACTCCAGTTGACGCATGCGGTACTTCCCTATAAGCAAATAATGTGGCCAGAAGATACTGATCCCAAGTTTCTGGCTTCTCCTGTGCCAACTTCCGAAGAATAGAGGTGAGCGTCCCGTTAAACCGCTCTACTTGCCCGTTACTTTGGGGGTGATAGGGCGAAGTATGAATATGCCTAGTCTTGAATATTCTAAGCACTTCCTCTGTCAACTTGCCTCTAAATTGTGACCCGTTGTCTGTAAGAATTTCATGCGGGAAGCCCAATCTAGTAAAGATATTCAGTAAAGCGTCAGCTACCGTAAAATCTCGCGTATAATACGCACAATTTTTACTCATTTTTGCCCGCTAAAACTCAAGTGCGTATTATACGCGAGTACTAAAAAATACGTAATTTTTGAAATCGAAAGTAACCTACATTGGAAAGTCTGTCAAGTTTTTGTCACAATTTGACAGTGAACATGGTGCAAAATTGAACGTGCTATGTGTTTTCTTATGTGTCAGACATTGTTGCAAAACGCATTTCGCACTCTTGGTCTTCAATCTGTTTTGATATTAAGCTTGCGTGTGAAGTTTGTCATTTGATTTTTTTGAGCCCTAAAAATGAATTCGAGAAAATGTTGTACTGCAGCAGAAAAGCTATTAGTGGTAAAATATGCAGAATCTAACGGCAATCGGGCAGCAAGTTGACATTTTTCCGTTAACGAGTGCAACATTCGATTATGGCGAAAAAACAAAGAGGCGCTGCAAGTGTTGCCTAGTAAGAAAAAGGCGAATCGTGGGTCACCACCAGATCTTCCAGACCTAGAAAAAAACATTATTGGAGTGGGTGGTGGATAGAAGGCAACAAGGCATCGGTGTTTCATGCATTGAAATCCGACTTAAAGCTCTGGAACTTAAAAAATCTCGTACAGGCACAACAGCATTTAAAGCGTCATATGGATGGGCAGTTCGTTTTATGAAGCGACATGGTCTTTCAGTTCGTCGA
Organism: Oreohelix idahoensis; assembly: GCA_024509875.1. Classification (NCBI taxonomy): domain Eukaryota; kingdom Metazoa; phylum Mollusca; class Gastropoda; order Stylommatophora; family Oreohelicidae; genus Oreohelix; species Oreohelix idahoensis. The sequence goes on from JAMPIV010016786.1 coordinate 106,718, forward strand.
AAAACTACTATCGCGCAGCATCTTACATCTTCTTTCAGTTTTTTAACAAATGTTTCATAAAGTAAAATCTTGAAAAATTATGATGCGTATTATATACGAATTTCCATTTTTACCAGAAAATTTTGGGCTCAATCAAGCATGCGTATTATACACGAGTGCGTATTATACGCGAGATTTTACGGTACATGCACTGAGTCGCATGCTGGCATGGCTATGGCTTCGCCCCACATGGAACATGTGTCCACTAAGGTAAGGATATGGGAGTTCCTCTTCTTAGTTCTCAGCAGAGGTCCAGTTATATCCACGGCCACTCTTTCAAATGGGGTGCCAAAGATTGGCATCTCCCCAAGGATCGTTGGTGCCGTCCAGTGTTTTGGTGCAACTTTCTAGCACTGAGGACATGACTTGACGAACCGTTCAATGTCGCCGGTGATCCCTGGCCAATAATAGTGGCAGGCGATCCTTTGAGTCGTGGCGCTCATTCTCATGTGTCCACTAAATGGGATAGAGTGGCCCATCTCAAGCACCTGGTTCCTATAGGTTGCAGGAACTACTAATTGATTGTGTTCCTGTCCTTCGTTTCCAGCTCGGCGATACATCAATCCATTTTTCATAAAGAAGTCTCCCTTGGTAGGTGGGTTGTGTGTCCTAGGTAATTTTTTAAAACAGGGCGCCAGTGAGGAATCTTCCATTTGGGCCCTCTTCAATTCCTCAGGGAGGATATTGGTAGGAGGTTCCTGCTCTGCGTCTTTGTTTGACTGTCCTCTAGTCTGTACGGCTGCTATGACTAGTGGTTGAGTAGGTTCTCCAAGGAACACATATCTACATCCAAGATTAAAGAGTAGATTGGTTCTTCCATTATAGCTGCACGAATCTCTCCTGTCACGTAACGAGATTCCACTCTGATAAGTGCGATTGGCAGTGTCATGGGTGCAACATCCTTCGTCGGACCTTGGATGTCGACACTCTCTTCTGTTATCTGGTCAGGGGTGACAAGAGATGCCCTGACCACCGCATGGAAAGCAAGTCCTGTGTCATAAAGGCACTCCCCAGATTGTCCATTTACGATGACTGATTCGATGACGGGAGGATGAGAAACGTTTCTGGTCCCCTTTCGGGGTGACGATTTTGTCTGCAGACAGGCAGCATGTTGGGGAGGAGGTCTGCGCTTGCACTCATTAGTGTTGTGATTGTTCAAGCGACAGTACTTGCACCATTTATCTCCCTGTCTCTGGTGTGGCGCAGCATTTTTCTTGTTTTGCTCTTTGTAGTTATCTTGTTTTGCGTGCTGTTTATGCAAGATGTGGGGTCCTTTGCTTTGTTGGTCTGGTTGGGAGCGAGCAGGTTGCTTTGACGCCTGATCCGAAAACTTCTTTCTGGCTCCTTGAGACTCCATGAGAGCATTTTGGAATCGCTCTGCCAGTGTAAGAATATTTTCTAACCGGTCAGCGCCGTTTTCAGTGAGAAATCTACGCATTTCCACTGACATAGACTCTTTTAGTTGCTCTATCACAATCAGCTCTTTCAACCCGTCATAGTTCTTAGTAAAGTTTCCCAGTGAACACCACTTCACTAGGTAGTCTTCAATACGTGCTGCAAACTGTGAGAAAGTCTCTCCGGCCTCCTTCCTAGAACCTCGAAATTTTTTCCGGTAAGCCTCTGAATGAAGCTCGTACCTCACCAAGAGAGCTTTTTTCAATGCCTGATAGTCATCTTGCTCTCCGGCCGGAAGTTTATTAAAAACTTCGTAGGCGGCTCCTCTTAGGCCCTGGGAAAGTTTCAAGTTCAAGTTCCGTTCTTCAAGTCCAAACCCTGTTGCAAAGTGTTCGAAGCGGTCTAAAAAGGCGTCCATGGTATCGTTCCTTTCTGAAAAAGGTTCCAGCGGAAAGTTCATGGCATTGGGTGGCACAGGTGGCGAAGTAGGCACACCATCTGAGTGGGGTGAGTACCCTCCGTCAAAGTTGGAAGCCTCTGCACTTTTTGCCAGCTCTATCTGATTGGTCTGTCCCTGGATTTCCAGTTGCTTCATGTTAAGTGCATGCTCTGCTGTGGCTTTCTCTTTCCGCTCCGCTGCTTCTGCTGCGGCTTTTTCTTTCCATTCCACTGCTTCTGCTGCATCTTTCCGCTCCACTGCTTCTGCTGCGACTTTCCGCTCTGCTGCTTTTGCTGCGGCTTTCCGCTCCGCTGCTTCTGCTGCAGCTTTCTCCATTGTAAGTTTCTGCATTTCCATCTCTCTTGCATAGAGTTTATCAGTCTCCTCGCTTACATATTTCATCAAGTCTTTTCCACTTAACCCGTATTCACGCCTCGCCTCCATTAAACATGTTCTAATTTTTGCAGCATCTGCCATGATATGCAGTACGGGTTCGCGAAGGGAAAAATTGGCAGTGACCTCCAAACAAAATTGTTTGACTCACACAAGTAATTATCTCTTTAAAACCAGCTAGGTTTAAATTAGTAATGAAGTTCAAATAGTTCTTGAAAAAATCACTCACTCAGCATATTCTGAAAAATTATATAACAGATTATCTCGAAGTTTCTATGAAAAATTTGCTAAATATTTATGATAAAAATTTTCCCTGCAGTTACAGAAAAAAAATTCCAGTTCCCTACAGTATCCTCTGTTCTCAAAAAGTGTTTACTCTGTCCGTTTGATACTTAATTTAAAAAGTATCACTCTGCTTTAGAGATAAAAATTATCCCCCCTTTGAATTAGACAAATTATAGTAAGAGTCAGTCTAGGAGGTAATCCCTCAAAATGCCAACAAATTTTGCAATTATCGCAACTGTATGGCAGGGATGAAAATGTGATTTTTCACACTTCTAAGTCCGGGTTCACTAATCCCGGACGAGCCCCCAATTTTCGTGTGGTGTGTACTGGGGCAACTACGACAGTAGTTTTTGCCAGGAATAGTCTATGAGATATTAGATATAAAGTCTCTAGAAATTGGCTCGTTAAGAAAGAATAAAGACCTATTCGAGATAGGGACAGGAATGCGAATGCTTTCCACTGGACAGTGTTTTCTAATTAATTATGGAAAGAGTTCTGTTCCCCCACGACCTTAGCTTCTGCCCTTAGATCCCGTAAAAGAAAAAGCCCCCAACCTCATCTGAGTAGAGAAATGTTCCTATAGGTGAATATGTAACACCGACAGCACGATTGATACATTAACACACTAGATAATGATTAAATGATCGTTGGGTGTATTAATGAAATATCCACACATATAGGGTTAGTAATGGTTATAACGTGATGATGGTGAAAGACGATTCACGCAATACACACAGATGAGATAATAAAATTGTAGTTAATTAAGTAGTAGTTAATTAAGAATGAACTGGTGTAAAGCGAAATGATGATGATGTGATATGATACGTGTTACCAAAATGGTGAGTACTCTACACAGTACATGTGTCTCTAAATGCTTTGCATTGATATGACGATTCACATGTATGCATACACTGTCCCAAGTTGTTATACGTTATGTCGAATGGGGTATCTCTAAGCCGAGGACGTTCTGATGAAAACTGTTGTCGCACTGAGAACGCTGACGAGATATTTATGTATATTCCTTCACTGTTTGAGTATATCTCTGTAGTGTTGATCAACAGTTAATAGCTGTCATATGAACAAAAGGTCTGTTGTCTAATCTCCCGAGGGTACTGGCCAGACTGGATATCTTCACAAAATGTTAGTGATATGTAGACTCATAATCTTGCGTATGTAGTCATGATTCATAAAATGTACTTTAGAGTCTGCTTCATAGAATGCGCTTAAGAGTGTGATGCACTTGGTATAAATATGCGATTCCTCTTTTGAGCTCTTTTGCTTGACTTCAGATAATAATGATCTGTCGAGTGATTTGAATTTATGATGACTCTGTATTGAACTTGTGATAACGATGTATTGAACTTGTGAGCCAGCAGTATATGGGTGACGAAAAATGCTGCGTCCACCTTCTGACTTGTGGGTGAGACAATATTCCTCTTTAATTGAGGAATGCAAGATGTCCTATGGCGAATTCTGCTAGCCAAATGTCCGTTTTTGATAACTTATTTCTGGTTAGACGTCAGACACGTTGCGTGTAGACTCGGACTTCTGATGAACTGAAGACACACAAAAGTCTTCGTAAGTTTTTCACATTTAACATCACTGGTTGACTTTCATTCATACTACTGCTCATTATTGATCTCTCTCTCTGAGTTCAATTCTAATGATGTTAAATATCTTGTGCATGAGAGTGTGTGCACATGGGAGACTGTGATGATGATGAAGGTGAAGTATGAACTATTAATTACCTCCTATCATCTTCTAGGAAAATCTTCTGATTTTATTAATCAGTTATGCAAAGAATTATTTGAAACTCTATCTTTCGCACATTTTAGCTGTGAGGTTAAAATAAACAAAATTTAAGAAAATGTATTAATAATCTGTATAAGATCTACTAACCTTCTTTTCCCTTCTCAAAATCCTTTAAGAACACAATTCATCACAGAACTGAATTATATCCACTCTGAATAAACACGTGTAATTAGGCTAGGCGTTTTTGGGTTTAATCTCTTCCTCACAATGTAAAAACTGGACTCCTTCCTTTAGCACGCTATGCGGTATTATATTTCAGGAAGTCCAATGTGGGTGTCTGGATCCCTGACATCCAGCTCCGCCCATACCATCCAATCCTTAATAGCCCCTCTGGTCACCCATTCACAGGATCGCTCTTGTCCCCTGTCAGTACAAACGTGGGTGTGGTTTGACAAACAGGTATGGAGATAATTGGCGGGCTGATGCAAAAGTGCTGTCAAATTGCTGTCACCCTACTCTCTGATTGTTTATTGTTCACCTGGCCAAGCTGGGCGTCCAATGTGGTAACCCAACGCTTGTCTGAACAGCGGCCGACCAAAGATAACACCATTACAGCATGAGACGTTTTCACCTGGCCAATCTGGGCGTCCAATGTGGTGTCACAGAAATTACAGCATGCCCATATGTCTGATTGGGATGACCAGATGTGTTTTCACCAGATTTATCACGATGCAATGTGGGCTTCAAACGAAAATGTCAGGTATGGGGACTCAATCAAAGGACTTTATTTCCCCCGATGAAAGAACAAATGTGGTTCTCTAGATACCGGTCGCGAGTAATCACAACGATGAAATAGCAAATGTGGGATCGCAAATGTGGAATGAAAGAGCAAATGTCGGAGAAAATACAATACGAAAGATGTAGTAAAAGATAGAGCAATAGGGCCTTTGCGCTCGTTTATCACATATGTTTACATCTCGAATGCAGGCCAATAGTTCCAATCATGTGTGGTTTGATGGCGTCTATTCAAAAAATGTCCTCAAAGGAAAATTCTGCATGTTATTTAAAAGGTCCCTGGCAAAGGGGCGACCGACCCCAACCAGGCGCGTCCACGGGTGGCGGATAGTGGAACGACCTCCAGATATGGTGTGTCAGCTGCGAATTAAATCAGTGGCACTGATACCCCCATATGTCCTATGACGGGTGCATCAAGCGAGTAAGAGCCGCTATAAGCTCTAGCCACGGGGAAGGTAAACCTCGGTAAACAAACCAACCTGCTGCCTTGCAGCTACCACCGGGAGATGGAAAGGCTATGGGAGACAACCCTGAACAACAAACACAACCCGGCCTGCCGAAGACGTAGTGTGTTAGCCACGGCGCAGACAGCGGGAAAAATTAGGACACACGCTTTTGCAGTATGGAGTCATGCGACAATCTCGACTTACGTCATGGCGTCGCTCCTATCAGCTACAACCGGGGAGGAACGAAGCCGGGCCCCTAGCCTCGAAAGGGCCCACCCAAGCAACCGGTGCCTTTGCCAACCAAATGGTCGGGGAAAGGCAAAGTAGAGCAACTGACCAACCAACCCTCTGCCTTACAGTGGCTCAATGGAATGCAGAAGGAGTGAGGAACAAGAAACCGGAGTTACAAGAATTCCTCAGGGAAAATAACATTGATATAATCTGCATCCAAGAAACTCACATAAAAGATACCCAACGATTCTTCATACGTGGATACGAATCCTTCCGCCAAGACAGGGCAAAAAGAACTAAGGGAGGAATCCTCACGCTGATTAAAACCTCAATCCCAGAAGTAGAGATACACAGATCTGGTGAGGACGAACTTGAATACATAACAGTCCAACTACTACTGCCCAGTGGAGACTTAATGATCACAAACTGCTACAGCCCTCCAACCACAACTCTGGAGCTACACAAAGTGAAGCTTGCAGCATCAAGACACCTCATTATGGGCGACTTCAACAGCCACTCACCCAGCTGGGGCTATGAAGCAACAGATCTGAGAGGAGAAGAGGTGGAAGATTGGATGGTAGAGAATAAACTAATTCTAATAAACCAACCAGAGGATAAGCCCACCTTCTATTCCAGAGTATGGAAAACAACGAGCACACCAGATCTTGCTATGGCTACAGATGACATACATCGACTCACCACTAGAACAGTAAATAACCAACTGGGGGGAAGTGACCATGTACCAGTCACATTACAGATATCTGAAGTAAGAAGTGCAGGACAAATTAATATGTCTCCTAGCTGGAATTTCAAAAAAGCAAACTGGGAATTTTTTAAAAGAACAAGTCGAAAACCTCTGTCAGAACATTACCCACTCAAATAATGTCAATAAAAACGTTTCCATCATCAGTGAGGCAATCATCCAAGCAGCAAAGAATTCAATTCCACGAGGTAAACGACGAGACTACAAACCATACTGGAGAGACAGTCTGGGAAAACTCCATAGTGACTTAAATAAAGCACGGGAAACTATGGAACAAAGTCCCACATTAGAGAACACCCAGAGACACAACAGCATAAAACAAGCTTTTAATGAACAAAAGAAAGCTGAAATCCAAAGGAGCTGGCACCAGAAGACCAGCAGTCTCAACATGGAAAAGGACTCGAGCAAGCTGTGGAATCTGACAAGAGTGCTAAATGAAGAAACAACAACCAGCTACTGCAAGACTGTCATCAAGGAAAACGAAAAATACCACACAGGAAAGATGGCAGCAATCATCCTGGCAGATTTCTACAAGGAAGAAAGCACCACATCACTTCCACATGCACGTATCCAAGAAGTACGTAAGGAAGTAAAAGAAAAACTGAAGCACCAAAACCCAGATACCTGCATTAAGTCATCCCTTACTTTGAGAGAACTAAATGCTGCCATAACAAAACTAAAGAACGTGAAAGCTCCAGAAAAAGATGGTATCACAAATGATATGATCAAGAACCTTGGACCTGTAGCCAGGCACAAGCTCCTCCTAATCTTCAATCAATCATAGAGTACTGGAAAATTCCCAGATCGATGGCGAGAAGCAATCATTGTTCCCATCAGAAAGAAACAAAAGGAGAAAACAAGCAAGTCCAGCTACCGACCAGTTAAGCCTTCTGAGCTGTCTGGATAAGGTAATGGAAAGAATGGTGAACTCAAGATTAATGAAACATCTGTAAAAAAAACCATCTGCTTGATAACACACAGTCAGCATTCAGGAAAAACCGCAGCACCGAAGACCAGCTGGTATATCTAGCACAGGAAATAGAAAATGCCTTTCAGGAGAAAAAGAAAGTTTTGGCTGTTTTGTAGACTTGACAAAAGCCTTTGATAAGGTATGGAAAGAAGGACTCCTCCTTAAGATGCTCAACAACAAAATTGAAGGGAGAATGTTCAGCTGGATACGGGACTTTCTCCGATACCGCACAGCAAGAGTAAAACTTGATGAGCCATCGCGTCACTCTTCAACAAGGTGTGCCACAAGGAGGAGTTATCTCCCCCACACTTTTTATCATATATGTAAATGATATTGCAGAGAAACTGTCCGGGCATATCTCCAGGGCTCTTCATGCTGACGATTTTGCTGCCTGGTGTGCTGCTGAACATTTGCCTACTGCGAAGTTCAGGATGCAAGCAGCGCTAAATACCATCGGTAAATGGGCATCAGAGTGGGGAGTACAGATAAACCTCTCCAAGACAGTAGCAACCTGCTTCTCTCTGTCAAATCGCCAAGAAACGATCAAACTGGAACTAAATGGAAGTGAGCTTCCAATCGAGGAAAATCCAACATACCTGGGAGTCAAGTTGGATAAGAGACTCACCAGAAAGCCGCACATAAATGCAGTAGAACAGAGCAATAAGAAAGCTCTCTATTATGAAGAAACTGGCTGGCACAAGTTGGGGGGCAAATACCAACATATTAAAAAAAGTTTATACAGGCACAGTCAGGCCTGTACTTGAATATGGCATGTCAGCCTGGGCCACGGCATCTAAAACAAACACAGAACGTCTAGGGAAAGTACAAAATTCAGGCCTTAGATTAATCACTGGAGGGATGAAGACTTCTCCAATCCAGACAATGGAGAGATACACCAACATCCGCTCTCTGAATGACAGACGTGAGGAAAAGGTATTCACTCACAGTGAGAAGCTTCTACGAATACCAAGTCATCCAATGCATGCCAAACTCCATAGCTTGACAAAGAACAGGCTGAAAAGAACCAGCTTCATAAACATCTCCAAACATCTGCATCGATGCCATGAAGACCTCCTCCCAAAACAATCTACTGAGATTGAAATGTTAATTGACTGTGAGAAGCCAGACGACTGCCATGGAAATATATCTATCTTTACAGAAGTCCCTGAAATAAAAAAGAAAGGCCACCAGACCCCTCAACAACTAAAAACCTTGGCTCAAGAAATGATTGAAGAAAAGTACAACCCGAAAGAGTGGACACACGCATACACAGATGGATCCGCTGAGGGGGCAGTAAAGAACGGTGGTGGGGGCATTTTTATAAGATTTCTAAATGGAAAGATCATCCAAAAGGCCTTCCCAACTGGAAAGATCTCCTCCAATTTCAGGCAGAAGCTATGGCACTACTGCAAGCCCTGAAAATCTTCACCAGACCCGAACAACAAGCACCAGCTAAGATAGTAATCTTCACCGACTGCAGATCATTACTGGAATCAATACAAAACACCAGAAATGATAACATGATGAATGAGATCAGATCTGAGCTTAACATCATCCAAAGGTCATCAACCATTGCCCTTCAGTGGTTATCCTCCCATTGTGGAATTGCTGGTAATGAGAAAGCAGATGCTCTATCAAAAAAAGGCAGTAAAATGGAACAATACAGCCATCCATTGCCGTATCGGGAAGCAAAAACCATAATCCACAACAAGTACAAAAATCAGTGGAAGGAGGAAGGGGATATGTACAGCATAGATGACCCAATACACCATCTAAACAGATACCAACAGACCACAATGTTCCGCCTGAGAACCGGCCACTGCAGATTACTAGGACATCTCTATCGCCTCAAGATATCCCACACAAATGAATGCCCATGCGGAACAGGAATCCAGACCCAAGAACACATTCTCCAGAACTGTCCAACCCACGATGAACCGCGACGTGCGACCTGGCCAAGGGGTGCTGAGCTCCAGCAGAAGCTATGGGGCTGTCGCGCCGACCTGGTAAAGACTGTGGACTTCGATAACAATACTGCCAGAGAGGAAAAGAGAGCAAACCGAATTATGTTACAGTGTGGTTTGGACTGTACTAATTTGCTGCCCCTGTAAGTTTATGTCAATTGTCTTATTTTTAATAATCCTACCCATACTGAAGATCATTCCTACTGTCTTTGCATTTAAGTGAAACACCCATATAATAATCCATATGTACTGTCACATGTTGTCTCCTTTTAGCTCTGTAGTAGTGGACCAACAGTGGCCAAAACTCAAGTTTAACTAATGTGGGTCTTCAAAGGCGTCTACTTTCGCACAAGATTACTCTTGGCAGAATTGTAGGTAGAAGGATAATGTTGCTTCTACCTGAAGGTAGTTTCACAGGATATTCAGAAAAGTGAGAACAATGCTGCATGAGGCTGAGCAAATGTTTACTTTAGTATCTGCCATCAAATTTTGGGAAGGATAGGGTTTTCTTATAATTCGATAGCCCGTTCAAGCCCCCAGCTGAGTTAATTCAGCGAAATTCCTCATTATTAAATATATCTGTTTAAATGTACTTGAGAAATTGCCTGAGACATACGGATGTAGTACATTCAATCAACTTAAGATTGGTTTTTGTACAAGTAACACGTTTTATAATCAATTATGTTTCACCAGTTATAAAAACGAAATTTTTAGGAACTTATGACATTTCTGTGCATTAATGCAAAGGTCATGTCTTCCAAATAAGGAAGTGAGATTATGGTACTATTTACTGATACAACTCCTTATTTTTTATCTAAAGTAATATGTTAGTAATGAGTCGCACAGGAAGCGATTATGTCATGTCGAGTCTGTCGAATGCTTGCCAGCAGGTTGATAACACTAGTCAACAACCAAAATGTACCAGAAATGAAAATAGCTGGTCTTAACTAATTTTGGTGTGCTGAAAACGAAAATGACATTAAAATGTTGATTGGCTCTAGTTTTCAAGATATATGCTACTAGTTTATTTAATTACGGTCAATGTATATATATGACGCAACTGTTGTGGGCGATTGCATAATTTTTCTAATGACCAATACAAATGTAACTAGAAGTTGATGATGCAATCCTACCTATTATTACATCACCTTTGTGTATAAATATCTTATCTCTGATAAAATTTTGCCATTAGTTAGTGCATTTGTCCTTATCAAAAGTATCGTAGTTAGAAATGCCTAGGACATGTGTGACCAGTGCTAATAATTTCTGTTATATATGTGGTGAGGTGACATTTGTATCACAAAAACGAAAAATAACTAAAGTGATTAAGACGGAGTACAGTTTGTATTTTGGCTGCAGAATAGAAGACCAAGATAAGAGCTTGGTGCCACACATATGCTGCAATACATGTGCAGCCCAACTTAAACTGTGGTTGACTGGCAAAAGGCAAGTCATGCCTTTTGCAGTCCCAATGTTTTGGAGAGAGCCCACTGATCATCTCAACAACTGTTAATTTTGCATGGTCCCTCCAGTTGGGAAAGGCATATCAAAGAAGAAAAAATGGACTCTGGAATATCCAAACATCCCCTCTGCAATACGTCCGGTACCACATGGCGATGACCTACCAGTACCCAAAGTGCTTGAATAATTTTCAGCTGCTTCCACTGATGAAGAAGAGGACATTGGTAGTCTTGAACCATCAACCTCAAGCGACCCAGATTTTGAGCAAACTACATCCACTAAACCACACTTAGTAACCCAAGGTGAACTGAATGATCTTGTAAGAGATCTGAATTTACCGAAGAACAAGGCGGAGCTTTTGGGTTCCAGTTTGCAACAGTGGAATCTCCTGGCAGAAGATGTTACAATTTCTGTGTATAGGAACCGCCAGAAGCCGCTTATTACATTCTTTTTCAAAAAGGGTGACCTTTCTGCGTGCCATAAAATTTCTGGTTTAATGGCAGCCCTCAAAATCAATTACATACCGGAAGAGTGGAGGCTTTTCATTGATTCATCCAAGACGAGTCTTAAAGCTGTTTTGTTGAATAATGGTAATGTGTTACCGTCAATTCCAGTTGATCACGCAGTTCATATGAAAGAAACTTATGAAAACATTAAGCAGCTTTTGAAGTGTATAAACTACGATCATCATCATTGGTCACTTTGCGGTGACTTAAAAGTGGTCGCTCTTTTGCTTGGACTACAGGGTGGATACACCAAGTACTGTTGCTTTCTCTGTGAGTGGGATAGCCGTGCACGAAGTGACCATTACATCAGAAGACATTGGCCAATCAGGCAGTCATTGCAACCTGGCAGTAAGAACGTTGAGAACCCAGCACTTGTCGACACCAACAAGATTTTGTTGCCATCCTTGCACATTAAGCTGGGTCTCATAAAAAAGCGATGGAGAAAACAGATGAGGCTTTCAAATACCTCATCATAAAATTTCCAAGACTGAGTGAAGCTAAAATAAGAGAGGGAGTATTTGTTGGTCCGCAAATTTGAAAACTTCTTCATGATGACGAGTTTCTTTGCGTGTTGCATGGCAAGGAAAAAGCAGCATGGCTCGCATTTAAGTCAGTGGTGGACAATTTTCTTGGAAACAACAGATCTGATAATTACAATGAAATTGTAGAAAATCTCCTTCTGAAGTATAAGAGTCTTGGCTGCAACATGTCTTTGAAAATTCATTTTCTGGATTCTCATCTGGATTTCTTTACGTCAAACTGTGGAGCGGTCAGTGATGAGCATGGTGAACGATTTCACCAGGTCATTGCTGCTATGGAGACAAGGTATCAAGGCAGTTGGAGCCCTTCAATGCTTGCTGATTACTGTTGGACTGTGACAAGAGACACCTCATCGATTGACTACAAGAAACAAGCAGAGAGAGCTCGAACAGCGACTGAATAATGACGGAACGGGTTTAAAGTATATGTAATTTCTGGTACAAATAACTTTTGAAAATTTGTTAACTAGTGTAATTTATAGCCTCGCACTCCCAGGTAAACACACTTCGTCGTATTACCATCTGGACGAGAAAGTCACACTCGCCTTATCAGCAATTAAACAAATTCGCTGGGCGATTTTTCGTCTGGTATACGAGAATATTTATCACAAAATTATCGATTAATGTTGCATCATCTACCTACTCTTAACAGGGTCAAGCAGGCAAACAAACATAACAACATATTACTGTGGGGAGTGTACGATGATTTGAAAATACCAAATATTTGCTTGAAAGCAGAGAAAGAAAATGTGCCGACCACTTAAAATTTCACAAAATCAGCACTTACAACAAATGTAACTGACTACTGCCAGACACGAGAAGAAATCGACTCAGTGATTCTGTCTCATATACACTTTATTTTTTTGTTTTTGAAGATTATTATATAATATTGTTAGATTTTTCCAAGATCTCCACATAGCAACATCATCTGCAAACTGTGTGAAATTATTTTTGATATCTTTAAATTCTCCATTCAAATCATTTACATTATAGTAAACATTGGAGGGGATTAAACTGATCCTTGAGGAATGCCGTTCTGTTTTTCATACAATTATGACCTGTAAATTATCAAGATATCAGCAGACTTTAGCTTGAAACAGCATGAAATTTAAACCAGTTTCAACGCATTCCCGATAAGCGTAAACTAAAATAATGTCCTATAAGAAAATAACTGCCTGCAAAACACTATATTTGTGTACATTTTTAATGGAGTGATCGAAAGATGAAATTATGGACTGGCTGATCGATAGAAACAAACCAAAATGGTGGCTGGCATCATCGATCGAATTTCAAATTTTTCGGCTTTACTTTTTAACGTAAATGCCCATGCTTCTTGGCGAAAAAGAGCGAATTATCGATGGATTGATTTATTGATTATATCTGTTATTAGATTTTTAAAAACGGAGCGCTGGACGAAATATTCAACTTAGTTAGATCTATGTTTCGAAGGAATGTCATCCATCCAGTTTTACTGCATTAATAATAATATTAGCCCCTTCAGTCATAACTGACCATGGGAATGCACATCTGAGGTGACAGCCCTCAACTGCTTGTTTTCCTGGTGTTCCTTTCGACGTTTTTTCCTCTCCTATGCTTTCAGTGAGAGCTTCTTTTCACCGAATCTGAGGTGGAGCCGAAGACAACATGCCACTTGGTGCAATCGGCAGATTCATCCTCCATGGTTTCTGGATTTATGGCCAGTGCCCTCATATCTCTCTTGCACACATCTTTGAATCTCATCTGCTGTCACCCAACTGTTCTTTTGCCATCTACCAGTTGTCCATAGACGATATCTTTCGGGGTGCGACCATCTTCCATGCAGCGGATATGGCCAAGCCAGCGCAGTCTAAACAGTGTATACATGCTTTGAAGGCCAGCACGGTACAACACTTCCATGTTTGTCACTTTGCCCTTCCACGAAATACTGAGGATGTGGCATACACACCGTAGATAATAGGTATTGAGTCTTCTTTCTTGCGTGGTATATAGATTGTCCATGTCTCACTGCCATATAGAAGTGTGCTGGTGATGCAGGCGTTATATACCACAGCTTTGGCCTTCGATGCTAGTTTGGAGTTTCCACAAACACGCATTGTTAGGTGTGCAAAGGTAGTTGCAATTTTACCAATGTGGCTGTCAATTTCTGTGTCAAGAGTGAGTTTGTCCTTGATGATAACCTCAGGTATGTGAAGTGGTGCACCACTGCCAAATCATAGTTATCGATAGCGATAACTAGTGCAACATCCACATCCTGACTCAGCACATTAGTTTTCTTTAGACAATGGGAAGCCAAAATCCTTGCATGCTTGAGTGAGCAATTCATCAAGCTCTAAAGCCCCTGTTGACTTTGAAAGATGACTGCAGCGTCATCAGCCAAAAAGAAATCCCTTTCAATAACCTTTCTGATTTTATTTATTTATTTTTTTGCCTTCAGCCTTGCCAGGTTAAACAATCGGCCATCTGATCTAATGTGAAGGCAAATTCCTTCAGTTGCATCTCTGAATGCACGTTTCAAGAGTAAAGCAAAGAAGATTCCGAAGAGGGTTGACCAGCCTTGTTTAACCTCACTGTGTATCTCAAAGGGATGTACATGTAATGTGCTTCGAGCATACTGGGCTTCATGGAATTACTTTATTAATTCCATACATTTAGCGGGATGGCTATTTTCAGGAAGATTTTGAAGAGTTTATTCCTGCTAACCAGGTCAAATGCCTTTGTGAGGTCTATAAAGACGATATAAAAAGGCTTTTTCTGCTCTTTTGATATTTCCTGAAGCTGGTTGAGAAAAAAGGTCATGCCTGTTGTTGATCTATCACTGCGATTCTGGATGTATGCACTCAGCTAACTTGTGTAGTCGCATTAAGATGACTCTGGCAAAAACCTTACTAACAAGACCTTTAGGGTCAGAGGTTGTCAGTTCGGCGTAGGCCTATGGGAAGGTTTTTTAAGCGGGAGTGAGATATACTTCCGGGAAGCCGGGAGGTCCTGTTTTTCTGAAGGGACCAAGAGTCCATTGTTTTTCGGGGAGAATCTTCGAAGTAACTGCTATGGCAGTTTTTCCCCAGTGAATCTCTGTGCGTCGGGATGACGACAGAATTCCTTGTTTAGTTCTGAGGATTCATTTTCCAGGTAATACCGACCTTTATGCATTATTACGCTTTTCGGTGGCAGAACATGTAAAGGATTACCTAGGGTGAACAGCAGCTCACTGATCCGCCATTTCAGAACTTATATATTTGTGCTCGAGGTAGCCATCCAAGACTGTTAGTCTTATATTGTCCAGAAATCCAGTGACGAAGATATATTGTGGGAGCCGCAGATTGGCGGAACTTCTATCTACAATAAGTATTACTGCAGGGTTGATGATAACCTATTTAACAGAAGTACACGGCCGACGTCAGAACGAGGCCTGTGCTTTCGGCTATTATACTACAGCCTGATATGTGCAATTGGCGGGGAGTGCCAAGTTGCACCTGTGTGTCAAGTAACTAAGGCATCTGACGCGTTTAGTCAGAGACGCCAAGGGCGACGTTACGAACTGTCATTATTGAAGAACTTTGCTATTGACCATGCACGTCTATTCTGATGTTTACCTTTTTGAATGCCAAATGTATACCTATCGATGTCAGGTCAGCATGACCTTGTTACACTGACTGTTCCTGTTGATATTATGTGTGTTCCCGTCAATAAATGTCTTGAAACATGCCTGCAGTGTCAAAGCATCCTTGATTACTGCATGTGAGAGTATGGGTTGCAGGATCTACATCTATACGAGCCTAAACACATTCGCGCCTTCATTCGCACCCACACTCAATTCATCATACGCTCGCACTACACATCTAACAACATGTATACTGTCTTGGGCCAGTGATCACCTCAACAAGAAAAAAAAGACAGTTACATTTCTGGTGGACCAGTTACGTGGGCTCTTATGATACGTTTCTTGTCGCCAATGTGGCCTAGAAACTTACATTTCTGATGGACCAGATCTGTGGGTTTAAAAAGAACAGAGCGAGCATTTGACATTATTGTTGACATTTATGGATCCAGAAATTTACATTCCTGGTTGGCTGTTACATGTATGATGTCTCCAGTTTTGTCGAGAAAGTTACAAGAAGGACAAGTACACATTACACTTCTGATCTGTGGGTCTAAGCTACACACGGGACAGCCGTAACACACAGCGCTAATTCTACACTTGCAAGTTTTGGCTACAACAGGACAGATATAGGTCATCAACGGTTGACCCAAATAAACAGTACGAGCATTTATATTATAATGCTACATAAAGCATAACAAGACATGTACTGAAGTTAACTACTAGGCATTTGCTACGTGGACCATAACTGCATAGAAGGCGGGTTCCTATTGTAAACAGTACTGCTGGTTGTTACACGTTTCATTCAACAACAGACTTTTCTAGGTCAGAGCATTCAAGCTACATTGTTGGAGGTCAAGTGTCTGTAAACAGTACGTGGAAATAGTAAACATTCAATGTGCAAGCCCTAATTTGAGAAGGTCATAGTAACTTTGGTTCGTGAATACCACTTTATGTTACAGTGGATTTGACGTTCAGTGCGCGTTTGACATTTCGTTTTTGTGTTCGCAAGGAGCAAGAAATTTATTTTAGTTTCAGCTGTGACTGAACTTGTTCTGCAACACATTGAAATTGATTGCTATATGTTTATGTTACTTCTACTGTTTTTGTGTATTTTTCTGCGGGTTTTTCGGTTGGTGGGTCTTACGGTAAATATGCCACTTGATCGAGGCTTACTGTAAGCGTTCTGTAGGTGCAAATTTTCTTAATTTGGAAATTTGCTAGTGACAATTGGTCGCTATTGATGTTAGCTGTGATGTAATTGTACTTAACGTTGTTTTTGTAATATTTTGTCTGTTTTTCAGTTTTGATTGTCGATTTGTTTTGTTTGTATTCTGTAGGTCTCTCCTTTCTTGTGTATTTCTCTACACATTTTTGGTTAAAACAGTGTTGCCATTTGTATTGTTTTGTATCTTTGTCTTTGTATTTTTTTTTTTTGTACTACATTACTGTCATACACAGTCTACATACACATACTTGGTCATGTTTTGATATTATTGATAAGGTAGACTCTTCATATAGAGTTTCTTAATAAAATATTATTATAAGATATTTATACAAGTTCTTTGATAAAAGACTTGTTATCTACAAAGATTGAGACAAGGTGAAATACATATTCAAGTTCTTTATAAAAAAGACTTGTGCCCATAGTGAGTGGGATATAAGGGAATTTTTTTTTCCACAGGTACTCAGGTGATTTTTTTGGGTACATTATAAACAAGACTAAGAGTGTGAAAGAAAGTGAAGTGAGTATACAAGTCTATCATTTCAGACTTGTCTCCCATTAAAGTGGGATAAGGTAATTTAATATATTTGCTTCTGCAAGTTACTGATCTCAGTAGACAAGATGTCTACATTGGACTACTTTATTACACAAGGGAGAGCCCTTGATAAGACTGGTCAACAGTTAGAACAGTGGGCTGTTGCTCAGTATGACAAAGCATTAGCTGCTGAAGAGAGAAGGGCTGCTGCAGAGGAAAAAAAAACTATGGCTGAAGAGAAGAGATTAGAAAGAGAAGCAGCTGCTGAACAAAAAAGGCTAGACAGAGAAGCTGATATTGCTGCTGAACAAAAGAAATTGCAGATGCAGGTGGAGGAAAGGAGATTTGAAGCTGAACAAAAGAGATTAGACAAAGAGGCTGCTGCAGAGGAGAGGAAAGCTCAAGCTGCTGCAGAGGAGAGGAAAGCTCAAGCTGCTGCAGAGGAGAGGAAAGCTCAAGCTGCTGCAGAGGAGAGGAAAGCTCAAGCTGCTGCAGAGGAGAGGAAAGCTCAAGCTGCTACAGAGAAGGAAAGCTCAAGCCGAGGCTGAATTAGGAAAATGGAACACGAGGAAAGACTCGCAACTTTGGAGTTAGAGAAATTGAAATTGGCGAGTACGGGTGCTCAGCAAACAACTTCGAGTACGACAAAGGAGTTTGTTAGTAGGATTAAATTGCCTCATTTCAATCCTTTAAAGGATGACGTAGCAGATTATCTAGATAGATTCCAATTTTTGTGCGATACGCATAACATAAAAAAGGAAAAATATGTTGAACAACTGATGCCATTTTTTACAGGTGACACAGTGACTACTCTTATGACAATAGACGAACATGAGAGGACTAATTATGATGTTGTCAGGGCAGCATTGCTAAAAAAATATCAACTAAAACAAGAAGACTATCGTCTTCGTTTTAGGACAATGTTGCCAGAAAATGGAGTAGATTTCTCTGATTTTGTTACAAAGATACGTCGTACATTTACACGATGGGTTGAGTTGTCTCAGATTGAGAAAACATATGAAGGTCTAATGGACTTATTATTGCGAGATAAGGTTTTGTCATCTGTTAATGATTCTTTTCTTGCATTCCTTCATGAGCGTAAGCCTAAAAACTTAAAAGAAATGGAGGAATACTGTTGTCAGTATGCCACAGCACATCCCCATGCTACAGTTAGCAATTCTAAAGTGAAAGAAGGGTTGCCAGCTGCTTCGGCAACACCATATGGCCCTAATTTCAGAAAAAAAATTTCAGGGTGCTCAACAAAATTGGAATAGGGGAAGTAATCAAAATTACACTCAGAAGCGGAGTAATCCAACACATGATGGTTCTTCGTCTATGCAGTGGAGACAAGATGGTAGTTCTCGTAATTTTAGTGGTAATAATTTGAGACACTTTCGCAAAGGCTATCCAAATAATAACTATTCAAATTTTCGAGGTAATCATTCTCGACGTCAAGATTATGACGATGGTGAATTTAGAAACCGGGATTCAAACCGGAATGATGATTACAATAGGCAATTACAGGGGAAATAACGAAATAATTACAGGGGAAATGATAGTCGAAATAATTACAGGGGAAATGATAATCGAGGTAGACCTAGGTTTAACAAGAAAAGACCTTACCAACAGGCAAACTCTGCACAACAAGAGTTTGATGGAGCCTGTAATACAGCAAATGATAGTGGTAACTCTAGGGCTATCACTGGTTGTGCTTTCGATTTTGGGAGAGCAACTGAATGCCCCCAATGCTTAACATCGTTCGATTCATCGACTGTATCTACGCTAAGTTGTGGTCACCCTCTTCCTGCTCTACCTGCTACAGTTGCGCATGATGGGAGAGGATCTCTCATCTTACATAAAGGTCTAATAAATGATAGGCTAGTCTCAGTACTTTTCGATTCGGGATGTACTACCGTCGGGGTTAAGGAGTCTCTGATAGATCCTTGCTGTGCCACTGGAAAAACAATCAAATGTGTTACATTTGGTGGTACTATGGAAAGCTATCCTACTGCTATTATTAGGATTGACACTCCTTTCTTCACAGGAGATGTCCATGCATGTCTTCTTCCTAATCCTATTGCGGATCTTATAATCGGTCGTATTCATGGGGTTAAGGAATGCACCCCGCAACAAATTTCTAGTTGGGAAGAAGAAAACATTCAAACGGTCAATGCAGTGATGACAAGAGCTCAAGCTCTTAATCCCCCAACTTCATCTGATAAT
The DNA here is from genome assembly GCA_024509875.1 of Oreohelix idahoensis. Taxonomy (NCBI): domain Eukaryota; kingdom Metazoa; phylum Mollusca; class Gastropoda; order Stylommatophora; family Oreohelicidae; genus Oreohelix; species Oreohelix idahoensis. The sequence goes on from JAMPIV010016786.1 coordinate 126,277, forward strand.
AGTAATGAAGTTGATAGCCAAGACGAGCACTTGGTGATTTCCCATGACTCGTTTGTTAAACGTCAAGAAGAGGATCCTTCTTTGAAGAAATACTTCCTTCTTGCAAAGAAAGGGGATCCCAATCAAAATACGAATCACAAATCGTATATTACTATGAAGAATGGTATATTGGTACGAATGGTACAACACTCGGACAAGTCTATGCATTCGCAAATTCTTGTGCCTAAGTGTATGAGAGCCTTAATTCTTCGGCATGCACACGATTCTCAGTGTGCTGGACACATGGGTTTTTCCAGAACTAAAACTAGAGTCCTTGCGTCATTCTTTTGGCCATTCGTGAATAAAGACATCCGAATTTATTGCCGATCTTGCAAAATTTGTCAAGAGGTCAAGTCTAGGGGTCCGAGACATGCTGCTCCTATTCAGGCTGCAGATATTCCGATTCGGCCGTTTCAGAAAATGGCTATAGACATCATTGGTCCGTTCAAAATTAAGTCAGCCAGAGGACACCAATTTATCCTCACTTGCGTGGACATGTGCACGCGTTGGCCAGAGGCTATTCCTCTGAAGAGCATATCAACTGTCGATATCGCTGATGCTCTTTGGCTCGTATTTTCTCGTCTGGGATTCCCGGAGAAATACTGTCGGATCACGGCACTCAGTTAATTTCGGACGTTATGTCTCAGGTAATGGCTACGCTAGACATTAAAAGGTCTCTCAGTAGTATTTATCATCCAATGTCCAATGGATTGGTAGAACGTCTTAACAGGACACTAAAGAACTTACTTGGCAAGATAACGGAGGATCATCCTGAAGATTGGGACAGGGTTTTACCTGCAGTCCTCTTTGCCTATAGAGAGGTTCCCAACGAGCATACAGGGTTTTCTCCTTTCGAACTTGTCTTTGGCGCGCAACCGCGCGGGCCAATGTCCTTGTTACACGATTTGATAACTTCCGATAATATTGACGATGATACACAATCGTCATATGAATATGTTATAGCTCTTAGAGAAAAGATTATCGAATCGTGCAGGTTAGCAACTTCATCTTCCGAATTTGCGAAAGAAAAAGCTAGGCGATTTGCTAATAAGAAAAGACGCCTACGTCAACTTTGTCCTGGAGACAAAGCATATGTCTTACTGCCCTCAAGAGAGAATAGACTTCTCATTTCTTGGAAGGGTCCATACACTATAGTCTCGAAAATTTCTGATGTCGACTATATTGTCGATGTGGATGGAAGGCATAAAACCTTCCATATAAATATGCTAACAGAGTTTATTGAACGTCCAGACTATTTACAGCCTATTTTCCAGGCGACGGACGACTCTCCAGTTCAACATGGTCACATCTCATCCCTGTCCGTTATACAGGATGAGGAAACTATTTTTTCTGACGTGAACTTACCTCTTCCTGCGATTCCACTTACTTCAACGGAATCGTGGAGAGACGTTACAGTCTCTTCCAACTTGTCTTTTGAGGAACAGCGTCAAGTATCCTCTACGTTACAATCATATCAGGATGTCCTTACCGACATTCCTGGACACACAGATGTCATAGAACATGACATCATACTTACTGATCGTAATCCGATCAGAGTAAGACCATACCCAATACCTATTCATTTTCAAGCACAAGTCGAGAAAGAATTGGATGAAATGATTCAACTACAAATAATTGAACCATCCACTTCAGCTTATTCTTCGTCGATAGTTATTGTTCGAAAGAAAGACAATAACATACGTCTTTGCGTTGATTATCGCAAATTAAATCAAGTTACGAAGTTCGATGCTGAACCTATGCCGTTATTAGATGATCTACTTATTAGACTTTCTAAAGCTAAATTCTTTACTAAACTAGACTTGTCGAAAGGTTATTGGCAAGTCCCACTGACGGAACACGCCAAACCTCTCACTGCTTTTTCGACACCTAGGGGTCTGTTTCAATGGAATTTTATGCCTTTCGGGCTTATGAACGCCCCAGCGACTTTCGTACGCATGATGCGACGAATTCTATCAGATCGTGCAGATGTCATTGCATATTTAGACGACATCTGTCTTTTCAGCGATACTTGGGAAGAACACTATGTGGGTCTAAAGGAATTGCTATCTACTCTACGTGAGCATAGTTTGACTGCTAAACCCTCTAAAGCTTTTGTTGGGTTTAGTGAAATTTCCTTCCTAGGTCATCGAGTTGGTCATGGTCTGTTGAAGACAGAGGACCAAAACATTTCAAAGATATTAAATATCTCGGTTCCGAAGACAAAAAAGCAAGTGCGTAGTCTCTTGGGATTGATACAATTCTATGGAAGATTCATTGAGAATCTGTCCTCCATTATGGCACCACTTTCAACGTTATTGAAAAAAGGTTCTCCTAATATGGTGCGTTGGTCCCAAGAATGCCAATCTTCATTGGATCAGGTTAAGAATTTGTTCTCATCTCATCCTATCTTAAGACTACCGACGATTGATAAGACTTTTGTCCTTCGTAGTGATGCCTCTTCCACTGGCATTGGAGCGGCACTAATGCAGGAATATTCAGGAACTCTGCATCCTGTAATGTATATTTCTAGGAAGCTGAATGCGGCAGAAAGGAATTACTCGGTTTTGGACCGTGAATTGTTGGCTATGGTTTGGTCCATTCTTAAGCTACAAAGGTTCCTTCTGGGCGCGCATTTCTTTATGGAAACCGACCAAAAAGCTCTTACGGCTATGCAAAGTAAGGATTTGAAGAGCTCGAGATCTACTCGTTATGCTATTGCTCTTCAGCCTTTCCATTTCACGGTGCGAGCTATCCGTGGTTCGGATAATGTGATGGCGGACATATTGTCTAGATGCCCACATGATTCCAGTTAAATCTTGTGTCCTAGTTTTTCCTGATATATTTTCAGACTTAGGTCTGTCCTTAATATCATAATATGTTGTAATACAAATGTATTTGGATGATGTTTAGATAATTTAACAAATTTCATTTTGTCCATCCATCAGTGATATGTTGCTAAAATAGCATTGACATTTGTATATTGCTATGATTATATTATTTAGTAATGTTTGATATATGATTGGTATTGCCAGCAACTTAGGTTTCTTGAATGGTATCCCTTAGTTTGTTTGGCTTAAAGGAAATATTTTCTCCTATGTTGGGAGATGATTTGTACCCTCTTCTATTGTACCTGATATTAGGTTCATTGTTTGCATGAGCACAGAAGTGATACTGGTGCTATCTTGCTCATGAACATATTAAAAAAAAAAAAAAAAAAAAAAAAATTGCATTTTTTTTTTTACAGGGGGGTGGTAGTAATGTTGCTGTCATTTTCGACGGAGTCATCTGTCAAGTTATTTGCTTATGTTTGTATCATAAGTATAATTGTGTCTTTACCTGCGATGTCAGGTTGATTAGGGGTTGTCTTCCCTTGTTTATTCATTCATTGTGTTTGACCTTTAGGGTCAGAGGTTGACAGTTCGGCGTAGGCCTATGGGAAGGTTTTTTAAGCGGGAGTGAGATATACTTCCGGGAAGCCGGGAGGTCCTGTTTTTCTGAAGGGACCAAGAGTCCATTGTTTTTTCGGGGAGAATCTTCGAAGTAACTGCTATGGCAGTTTTCCCCAGTGAATCTCTGTGCGTCGGGATGACGACAGAATTCCTTGTGATGTTCTGAGGATTCATTTGCCAGGTAATACCGACCTTTATGCATTATTACGCTTTTCGGTGGCAGAACATGTAAAGGATTACCTAGGGTGAACAGCAGCTCACTGATCCGCCATTTCAGAACTTATATATTTGTGCTCGAGGTAGCCATCCAAGACTGTTAGTCTTATATTGTCCAGAAATCCAGTGACGAAGATATATTGTGGGAGCCGCAGATTGGCGGAACTTCTATCTACAATAAGTATTACTGCAGGGTTGATGATAACCTATTTAACAGAAGTACACGGCCGACGTCAGAACGAGGCCTGTGCTTTCGGCTATTATACTACAGCCTGATATGTGCAATTGGCGGGGAGTGCCAAGTTGCACCTGTGTGTCAAGTAACTAAGGCATCTGACGCGTTTAGTCAGAGACGCCAAGGGCGACGCTACGAACTGTCATTATTGAAGAACTTTGCTATTGACCATGCACGTCTATTCTGATGTTTACCTTTTTGAATGCCAAATGTATACCTATCGATGTCAGGTCAGCATGACCTTGTTACACTGACTGTTCCTGTTGATATTATGTGTGTTCCCGTCAATAAATGTCTTGAAACATGCCTGCAGTGTCAAAGCATCCTTGATTACTGCATGTGAGAGTATGGGTTGCAGGATCTACATCTATACGAGCCTAAACACATTCGCGCCTTCATTCGCACCCACACTCAATTCATCATACGCTCGCACTACACATCTAACAACATGTATACTGTCTTGGGCCAGTGATCACCTCAACAAGAAAAAAAAGACAGTTACAGTTACAATCTTGGCAATAAAGCATGATAATTGAGGAAGTACTTTGTTGGTTCCTACACTGGCACAGTACAATAATTACTGCAGGGATGTAATACCGTGCCATTATAGGATTTAATTAAATCGGGGGGAATCCCATCACTGCTTGGTGCTTTGCCAGAGGCGAAGCTATCAATGGCCTTGCTGAGTTCTTCCAATGTTAGTTCAGCATCCAGCTTCTTTATAGATAACAGTAGCAATATATAACAGCGTTAAATGCGCTAATTTGACATGGTGCTTGTTGTCTATAGCGTTAAAACCCAGTTCCTCTTTAGTTAATAAACTTGCTTATGTTTACCCAGCAGAGACCTAAACAACATAGAAAAAACATTGTATTTATCACGTACCATAACAATCAAGGTATTTGGTTTTCAGTCATACCAGCAAATGAATTTTGTCAATACATTCAGTAAAACTTTACATTCAAATGGCGCAAGTGTAGAGTTTCTGATCGCCATTTTATCTTTATAATGTATTTGCGTCAAACAGCCCAAATTTTAAGTTCAAGTGTCAAAGTAGATGAGTTCACTTTAGGCCTGCAATGAAGTTTTACCCTGAAAATGACCAAATTAAAAGACTCCATATAAATAGTAAGCTTCAAACCATGGTACCGTCATCAGCAGGGGCACTATAAATTTTCTGATTGTGTTAATACGATCCTGCCTGCGATAATCTGGACAGACAGTTTAATGCGCAATAATTTTTCAGTATTTGGTGTTTTACCGGCACCCTTGAGGCAGTCTTTCCTGCTAGTTTTTTGAGGCAAATTCTAGCCATTCTCTATCTAGTAATTTTGAAACCAATATATTACAGTATCACAAACTATAAACCCATCATAAGCTCTGAAACAATACACCATTTTTCGTCATTATCCTAATTAAACTAAAACCTACTAATCCCCCCCCCCAATGAAAAAAATAATCGCCATTTTTGTCCCAGATAATGAAGCTATGGAGCCATCATGAAATATTATAAAGTAAAACTTAATGGACCTATGTAAATAAAACCCGAAGATAGGTCTAACACGAGGTTATTATTTAAAAACAAAATGATCGAAAGAATAAAGATCGATTTCAAAAACCTTTGTACAGACTTATTTCAGTTCAATGAGTAACAGGAACGATATAAATTGCGCCTCTTTTTTTTTTGTACAAATTCAACTGATCGTCCTTCCCCCCGCCCCCCACACACACACACACTTGCTATAAAATGTATTACCCTCGGATCAGCCGACAAAGAACAGAGTGACCTAGCGACTTTAGTAAGGGACAAATAGGGGTGTACGCCTTGTAATTAGAACTAAGAACATGATACTGTCGTTATGCTATTAACTCTTTCAGTCCCAAGCAGAAAAGTGGGTTTGGCCCAAACAAACGTTTTTGTTGTTGTTTGGAAATAATTTTTTTAAATGTTCATATGCATAAACAAATTTGTTGTTTTATCCAAGGTAAAATGGAAAGGAGCAAAAGATACGGAAGCCACTTAAATGGCTCCCGGGTCAAATGTGTCTAAACCCTGAGCCTTTATAAAAGAAAGTGAACACGGGTGTACGCAATGGCTGGAAACCATTACTTGATCCGGAACACCTTGGACTCATTGTCAAATCTACGCTCTGCAGCGTCTTCGTCGACAGGCGACAAAGTAAAGAGCAAACTGTTTAGGGTCTAGATTTTTCATACAAATATCCCTGGTCGCATGCGAATAAGTTATCTAGACTGCATTACATTTCGAAGGAATTATTGTGTTGTGTCCTTGGAAACTCACTGATGAAAGGTTGATTTTAACTTAATTTCTCTAATATTTTTCTCACCATTTTTCTCTGTTAGCCTCATGGTTAAGTTCTTTAATTATTTCACCAGGTTTGGTTTTAGCTATTTTATACGTAAGATAATATTTATGTTGTAATATCGCAGCGTGGCAAGGTATTAAAACAGCATCCTGGCGGTCCAGGGCCGGATTTAGTCATGAGCTAAAAAAGCTACAGCTTAGGGCTTCACAGTCAGTTGGGACCTCTTTTGCTAAGTTCAGTTGTTACACGGCCTTATTATCTGATACCAGTTAGGGCCTCTACAGCTTTCGATAGCGTAGATCAGGGGTCGACAACTCATACATACGCTTTTGCGATCTACTTTGGTAACACTGAGCTCTCTAAAGATCTACTTTGGTAACAATGAGCTCTCTAAAGATCTACTTTGGTAACACTGAGCCCTATAAAGATCTACTTTTGGTAACACTAAGCTCTCTAAAGATCTACTTTGGTAACACTGAGCTCTCTAAAGATCTACTTTGTTAACACTGAGATCTCTAAAGATCTACTTTGGTAACTGTAACTGTCTTTTTTCTCTTGTTGATGTGATCACTGGCCCAAGACAGTATACATGTTGTTAGATGTGTAGTGCGAGCGTATGATGAATTGAGTGTGGGTGCGAATGAAGACGCGAATGTGTTTAGGCTCGTATAGATGTAGATCCTGCAACCCATACTCTCACATGCAGTAATCAAGGATGCTTTGACACTGCAGGCATGTTTCAAGACATTTATTGACGGGAACACACATAATATCAACAGGAACAGTCAGTGTAACAAGGTCATGCTGACCTGACATCGATAGGTATACATTTGGCATTCAAAAAGGTAAACATCAGAATAGACGTGCATGGTCAATAGCAAAGTTCTTCAATAATGACAGTTCGTAGCGTCGCCCTTGGCGTCTCTGACTAAACGCGTCAGATGCCTTAGTTACTATGACACACAGGTGCAACTTGGCACTCCCCGCCAATTGCACATATCAGGCTGTAGTATAATAGCCGAAAGCACAGGCCTCGTTCTAACGTCGGCCGTGTACTTCTGTTAAATAGGTTATCATCAACCCTGCAGTAATACTTATTGTAGATATGAAGTTCCGCCAATCTGCGGCTCCCACAATATATCTTCGTCACTGGATTTCTGGACAATATAAGACTAACAGTCTTGGATGGCTACCTCGAGCACAAATATATAAGTTCTGAAATGGCGGATCAGTGAGCTGCTGTTCACCCTAGGTAATCCTTTACATGTTCTGCCACCGAAAAGCGTAATAATGCATAAAGGTCGGTATTACCTGGCAAATGAATCCTCAGAACATCACAAGGAATTCTGTCGTCATCCCGACGCACAGAGATTCACTGGGGAAAACTGCCATAGCAGTTACTTCGAAGATTCTCCCCGAAAAACAATGGACTCTTGGTCCCTTCAGAAAAACAGGACCTCCCGGCTTCCCGGAAGTATATCTCACTCCCGCTTAAAAAAACCTTCCCATAGGCCTACGCCGAACTGTCAACCTCTGACCCTAAAGGTCAAACACAATGAATGAATAAACAAGGGAAGACAACCCCTAATCAACCTGACATCGCAGGTAAAGACACAATTATACTTATGATACAAACATAAGCAAATAACTTGACAGATGACTCCGTCGAAAATGACAGCAACATTACTACCACCCCCCTGTAAAAAAAAAAAATGCAATTTTTTTTTTTTTAATATGTTCATGAGCAAGATAGCACCAGTATCACTTCTGTGCTCATGCAAACAATGAACCTAATATCAGGTACAATAGAAGAGGGTACAAATCATCTCCCAACATAGGAGAAAATATTTCCTTTAAGCCAAACAAACTAAGGGATACCATTCAAGAAACCTAAGTTGCTGGCAATACCAATCATATATCAAACATTACTAAATAATATAATCATAGCAATATACAAATGTCAATGCTATTTTAGCAACATATCACTGATGGATGGACAAAATGAAATTTGTTAAATTATCTAAACATCATCCAAATACATTTGTATTACAACATATTATGATATTAAGGACAGACCTAAGTCTGAAAATATATCAGGAAAAACTAGGACACAAGATTTAACTGGAATCATGTGGGCATCTAGACAATATGTCCGCCATCACATTATCCGAACCACGGATAGCTCGCACCGTGAAATGGAAAGGCTGAAGAGCAATAGCATAACGAGTAGATCTCGAGCTCTTCAAATCCTTACTTTGCATAGCCGTAAGAGCTTTTTGGTCGGTTTCCATAAAGAAATGCGCGCCCAGAAGGAACCTTTGTAGCTTAAGAATGGACCAAACCATAGCCAACAATTCACGGTCCAAAACCGAGTAATTCCTTTCTGCCGCATTCAGCTTCCTAGAAATATACATTACAGGATGCAGAGTTCCTGAATATTCCTGCATTAGTGCCGCTCCAATGCCAGTGGAAGAGGCATCACTACGAAGGACAAAAGTCTTATCAATCGTCGGTAGTCTTAAGATAGGATGAGATGAGAACAAATTCTTAACCTGATCCAATGAAGTTTGGCATTCTTGGGACCAACGCACCATATTAGGAGAACCTTTTTTCAATAACGTTGAAAGTGGTGCCATAATGGAGGACAGATTCTCAATGAATCTTCCATAGAATTGTATCAATCCCAAGAGACTACGCACTTGCTTTTTTGTCTTCGGAACCGAGATATTTAATATCTTTGAAATGTTTTGGTCCTCTGTCTTCAACAGACCATGACCAACTCGATGACCTAGGAAGGAAATTTCACTAAACCCAACAAAAGCTTTAGAGGGTTTAGCAGTCAAACTATGCTCACGTAGAGTAGATAGCAATTCCTTTAGACCCACATAGTGTTCTTCCCAAGTATCGCTGAAAAGACAGATGTCGTCTAAATATGCAATGACATCTGCACGATCTGATAGAATTCGTCGCATCATGCGCACGAAAGTCGCTGGGGCGTTCATAAGCCCGAAAGGCATAAAATTCCATTGAAACAGACCCCTAGGTGTCGAAAAAGCAGTGAGAGGTTTGGCGTGTTCCGTCAGTGGGACTTGCCAATAACCTTTCGACAAGTCTAGTTTAGTAAAGAATTTAGCTTTAGAAAGTCTAATAAGTAGATCATCTAATAACGGCATAGGTTCAGCATCGAACTTCGTAACTTGATTTAATTTGCGATAATCAACGCAAAGACGTATGTTATTGTCTTTCTTTCGAACAATAACTATCGACGAAGAATAAGCTGAAGTGGATGGTTCAATTATTTGTAGTTGAATCATTTCATCCAATTCTTTCTCGACTTGTGCTTGAAAATGAATAGGTATTGGGTATGGTCTTACTCTGATCGGATTACGATCAGTAAGTATGATGTCATGTTCTATGACATCTGTGTGTCCAGGAATGTCGGTAAGGACATCCTGATATGATTGTAACGTAGAGGATACTTGACGTTGTTCCTCAAAAGACAAGTTGGAAGAGACTGTAACGTCTCTCCACGATTCCGTTGAAGTAAGTGGAATCGCAGGAAGAGGTAAGTTCACGTCAGAAAAAATAGTTTCCTCATCCTGTATAACGGACAGGGATGAGATGTGACCATGTTGAACTGGAGAGTCGTCCGTCGCCTGGAAAATAGGCTGTAAATAGTCTGGACGTTCAATAAACTCTGTTAGCATATTTATATGGAAGGTTTTATGCCTTCCATCCACATCGACAATATAGTCGACATCAGAAATTTTCGAGACTATAGTGTATGGACCCTTCCAAGAAATGAGAAGTCTATTCTCTCTTGAGGGCAGTAAGACATATGCTTTGTCTCCAGGACAAAGTTGACGTAGGCGTCTTTTCTTGTTAGCAAATCGCCTAGCTTTTTCTTTCGCAAATTCGGAAGATGAAGTTGCTAACCTGCACGATTCGATAATCTTTTCTCTAAGAGCTATAACATATTCATATGACGATTGTGTATCATCGTCAATATTATCGGAAGTTATCAAATCGTGTAACAAGGACATTGGCCCGCGCGGTTGCGCGCCAAAGACAAGTTCGAAAGGAGAAAACCCTGTATGCTCGTTGGGAACCTCTCTATAGGCAAAGAGGACTGCAGGTAAAACCCTGTCCCAATCTTCAGGATGATCCTCCGTTATCTTGCCAAGTAAGTTCTTTAGTGTCCTGTTAAGACGTTCTACCAATCCATTGGACATTGGATGATAAATACTACTGAGAGACCTTTTAATGTCTAGCGTAGCCATTACCTGAGACATAACGTCCGAAATTAACTGAGTGCCGTGATCCGACAGTATTTCTCCGGGGAATCCCAGACGAGAAAATACGAGCCAAAGAGCATCAGCGATATCGACAGTTGATATGCTCTTCAGAGGAATAGCCTCTGGCCAACGCGTGCACATGTCCACGCAAGTGAGGATAAATTGGTGTCCTCTGGCTGACTTAATTTTGAACGGACCAATGATGTCTATAGCCATTTTCTGAAACGGCCGAATCGGAATATCTGCAGCCTGAATAGGAGCAGCATGTCTCGGACCCCTAGACTTGACCTCTTGACAAATTTTGCAAGATCGGCAATAAATTCGGATGTCTTTATTCACGAATGGCCAAAAGAATGACGCAAGGACTCTAGTTTTAGTTCTGGAAAAACCCATGTGTCCAGCACACTGAGAATCGTGTGCATGCCGAAGAATTAAGGCTCTCATACACTTAGGCACAAGAATTTGCGAATGCATAGACTTGTCCGAGTGTTGTACCATTCGTACCAATATACCATCTTCATATAGTAATATACGATTTGTGATTCGTATTTTGATTGGGATCCCCTTTCTTTGCCAGAAGGAAGTATTTCTTCAAAGAAGGATCCTCTTCTTGACGTTTAACAAACGAGTCATGGGAAATCACCAAGTGCTCGTCTTGGCTATCAACTTCATTACTATTATCAGATGAAGTTGGGGGATTAAGAGCTTGAGCTCTTGTCACCACTGCATTGACCGTTTGAATGTTTTCTTCTTCCCAACTAGAAATTTGTTGCGGGGTGCATTCCTTAACCCCATGAATACGACCGATTATAAGATCCGCAATAGGATTAGGAAGAAGACATGCATGGACATCTCCTGTGAAGAAAGGAGTGTCAATCCTAATAATAGCAGTAGGATAGCTTTCCATAGTACCACCAAATGTAACACATTTGATTGTTTTTCCAGTGGCACAGCAAGGATCTATCAGAGACTCCTTAACCCCGACGGTAGTACATCCCGAATCGAAAAGTACTGAGACTAGCCTATCATTTATTAGACCTTTATCTAAGATGAGAGATCCTCTCCCATCATGCGCAACTGTAGCAGGTAGAGCAGGAAGAGGGTGACCACAACTTAGCGTAGATACAGTTGATGAGTCAAACAATGTTAAGCATTGGGGGCATTCAGTTGCTCTCCCAAAATCGAAAGCACAACCAGTGATAGCCCTAGAGTTACCACTATCATTTACTGTATTACAGGCTCCATCAAACTCTTGTTGCGCAGAGTTTGCCTGTTGGTAAGGTCTTTTCTTGTTAAACCTAGGTCTACCTCGATTATCATTTCCCCTGTAATTATTTTGACTATCATTTCCCCTGTAATTATTTCGACTATCATTTCCCCTGTAATTGTGATCATATTGTCTATTGTACTCATCATTCCGGTTTGAATCCCGGTTTCTAAATTCACCATCGTCATAATCTTGACGTCGAGAATGATTACCTCGAAAATTTGAATAGTTATTATTTGGATAGCCTTTGCGAAAGTGTCTCAAATTATTACCACTAAAATTACGAGAACTACCATCTTGTCTCCACTGCATAGACGAAGAACCATCATGTGTTGGATTACTCCGCTTCTGAGTGTAATTTTGATTACTTCCCCTATTCCAATTTTGTTGAGCACCCTGAAATTTTTTTTTTGAAATTAGGGCCATATGGTGTTGCCGAAGCAGCTGGCAACCCTTCTTTCACTTTAGAATTGCTAACTGTAGCATGGGGATGTGCTGTGGCATACTGACAACAGTATTCCTCCATTTCTTTTAAGTTTTTAGGCTTACGCTCATGAAGGAATGCAAGAAAAGAATCATTAACAGATGACAAAACCTTATCTCGCAATAATAAGTCCATTAGACCTTCATATGTTTTTCTCAATCTGAGACAACTCAACCCATCGTGTAAATGTACGACGTATCTTTGTAACAAAATCAGAGAAATCTACTCCATTTTCTGGCAACATTGTCCTAAAACGAAGACGATAGTCTTCTTGTTTTAGTTGATATTTTTTTAGTAATGCTGCCCTGACAACATCATAATTAGTCCTCTCATGTTCGTCTATTGTCATAAGAGTAGTCACTGTGTCACCTGTAAAAAATGGCATCAGTTGTTCAACATATTTTTCCTTTTTTATGTTATGCGTATCGCACAAAAATTGGAATCTATCTAGATAATCTGCTACGTCATCCTTTAAAGGATTGAAATGAGGCAATTTAATCCTACTAACAAACTCCCTTGTCGTACTCGAAGTTGTTTGCTGAGCACCCGTACTCGCCAATTTCAATTTCTCTAACTCCAAAGTTGCGAGTTTTTCATCAAGTTCCATCTTCTGTTTTCTTTCCTCATGTTCCATTTTTCTGATTTCAGCCTCAGCTTTCCTCTCCTCTGCAGCAGCTTGAGCTTTCCTCTCCTCTGCAGCAGCTTCTTTGTCTAATCTCTTCTGTTCCGCTTCTTTGTCTAATCTCTTTTGTTCCGCTTCTTTGTCTAATCTCTTTTGTTCAGCTTCAAATCTCCTTTCCTCCACCTGCATCTGCAATTTCTTTTGTTCAGCAGCAATATTAGCTTCTCTGTCTAGCCTTTTTTGTTCCGCCGCAGCTTCTCTTTCTAATCTTTTCTCTTCAGCCTGAGCTTTTTTCTCTTCTGCAGCTAATGCTTTGTCATACTGAGCAACAGCCCATTGTTCTAACTGTTGACCAGTCTTATCAAGGGCTCTCCCTTGTGTAATAAAGTAGTCCAATGTAGACATCTTGTCTACTGAGATCAGTAACTTGAAAAAAAAAATTAAATAAATTACCTTATCCCACTTCAATGGGAGACAAGTCTGAAATGCTAGACTTGTATACTCACTTCACTTTCTTTCACACTCTTAGTCTTGTTTATAATGTACCCAAAAAATCACCTGAGTACCTGTGGAAAAAAAAATTCCCTTATATCCCACTCACTATGGGCACAAGTCTTTTTTATAAAGAACTTGAATATGTATTTCACCTTGTCTCAATCTTTGTAGATAACAAGTCTTTTATCAAAGAACTTGTATAAATATCTTATATAATATTATTTAACAAACTCTATATGAAGAGTCTACCTTATCAATAATATCAAAACATGACCAAGTATGTGTATGTAGACTGTGCATGACAGTAATGTAGTACAAAAAAAAAAAAAATACAAAGACAAAGATACAAAACAATACAAATGGCAACACTGTTTTAACCAAAAATGTGTAGAGAAATACACAAGAAAGGAGAGACCTACAGAATACAAACAAAACAAATCGAAAATCAAAACTGAAAAGCAGACAAAATATTACAAAAACAACGTTAAGTACAATTACATCACAGCTAACATCAATAGCGACCAATTGTCACTAGCAAATTTCCAAATTAAGAAAATTTGCACCTACAGAACGCTTACAGTAAGCCTCGATCAAGTGGCATATTTACCGTAAGACCCACCAACCGAAAAACCCGCAGAAAAATACACAAAACAGTAGAAGTAACATAATATAGCAATCAATTTCAATGTGTTGCAGAACAAGTTCAGTCACAGCTGAAACTAAAATAAATTCCTTGCTCCTTGCGAACACAGAAACGAAATGTCAAACGCGCACTGAACGTCAAATCCACTGTAACATAAAGTGGTATTCACGAACCAAAGTTACTATGACCTTCTCAAATTACGCCTTGCACATTGAATGTTTACAATTTCCACGTACTGTTTACAAACACTTGACCTCCAACAATGTAGCTTGAATGCTCTGACCTAGAAAAGTCTGTTGTTGAATGAAACGTGTAACAACCAGCAGTACTGTTTACAATAGGAACCCGCCTTCTATGCAGTTATGGTCCACGTAGCAAATGCCTAGTAGTTAACTTCAGTACATGTCTTGTTATGGTTTATCTAGCATTATAATATAAATGCTCGTACTGTTTATTTGGGTCAACCGTTGATGACCTATATCTGTCCTGTTGTAGCCAAAACTTGCAAGTGTAGAATTAGCGCTGTGTGTTACGGCTGTCCCGTGTGTAGCTTAGACCCACAGATCAGAAGTGTAATGTGTACTTGTCCTTCTTGTAACTTTCTCGACAAAACTGGAGACATCATACATGTAACAGCCAACCAGGAATGTAAATTTCTGGATCCATAAATGTCAACAATAATGTCAAATGCTCGCTCTGTTCTTTTTAAACCCACAGGTCTGGTCCATCAGAAATGTAAGTTTCTAGGCCACATTGGCGACAAGAAATGTATCATAAGAGCCCACGTAACTGGTCCACCAGAAATGTAACTGTCTTTTTTTCTCTTGTTGATGTGATCACTGGCCCAAGACAGTATACATGTTGTTAGATGTGTAGTGCGAGCGTATGATGAATTGAGTGTGGGTGCGAATGAAGACGCGAATGTGTTTAGGCTCGTATAGATGTAGATCCTGCAACCCATACTCTCACATGCAGTAATCAAGGATGCTTTGACACTGCAGGCATGTTTCAAGACATTTATTGACGGGAACACACATAATATCAACAGGAACAGTCAGTGTAACAAGGTCATGCTGACCTGACATCGATAGGTATACATTTGGCATTCAAAAAGGTAAACATCAGAATAGACGTGCATGGTCAATAGCAAAGTTCTTCAATAATGACAGTTCGTAGCGTCGCCCTTGGCGTCTCTGACTAAACGCGTCAGATGCCTTAGTTACTATGACACACAGGTGCAACTTGGCACTCCCCGCCAATTGCACATATCAGGCTGTAGTATAATAGCCGAAAGCACAGGCCTCGTTCTGACGTCGGCCGTGTACTTCTGTTAAATAGGTTATCATCAACCCTGCAGTAATACTTATTGTAGATATGAACTCCGCCAATCTGCGGCTCCCACAATATATCTTCGTCACTGGATTTCTGGACAATATAAGACTAACAGTCTTGGATGGCTACCTCGAGCACAAATATATAAGTTCTGAAATGGCGGATCAGTGAGCTGCTGTTCACCCTAGGTAATCCTTTACATGTTCTGCCACCGAAAAGCGTAATAATGCATAAAGGTCGGTATTACCTGGCAAATGAATCCTCAGAACATCACAAGGAATTCTGTCGTCATCCCGACGCACAGAGATTCACTGGGGAAAACTGCCATAGCAGTTACTTCGAAGATTCTCCCCGAAAAACAATGGACTCTTGGTCCCTTCAGAAAAACAGGACCTCCCGGCTTCCCGGAAGTATATCTCACTCCCGCTTAAAAAACCTTCCCATAGGCCTACGCCGAACTGTCAACCCCTGACCCTAAAGGTCAAACACAATGAATGAATAAACAAGGGAAGACAACCCCTAATCAACCTGACATCGCAGGTAAAGACACAATTATTCTTATGATACAAACATAAGCAAATAACTTGACAGATGACTCCGTCGAAAATGACAGCAACAGTAACATTGAGCTCTCTAAAGATCTACTTTGGTAACACTGAGCCCTCTAAAGGTCTACTTTAATAACACTGAGCCCTCTAAAGATCTACTTTGGTAACACTGAGCCCTCTAAAGATCTACTTTGGTAACACAGAGCTCTCTAAAGATCTACTTTGGTAACACTGAGCTCTATAAAGATCTACTTTTGTAACACTGAGCTCTCTAAAAAAATCTACTTTGTTAACGTTAAGCTCTCTAAAGATCTACTTTGGTAATACTGAACTCTCTAAATATCTACTTTGTTAACATTGAGCTCTCTAAAGATCTACTTTGGTAACATAGAGCTCTCTAAAGGTCTACTTTGGTAACACTGAGCCCTCTCATGATCTACTTTGGTAACACTGAGCCCTCTATAGATCTACTTTGGTAACACTGAGCTCTCTAAAGATCTACTTTAGTAACACTGAGCCCTCTAAAGATCTACTTTGGTAACACTGAGCCCTCTAAAGATCTACTTTGGTAACACTGAGCTCTCTAAAGATCTACTTTGGTAACACTGAGCCCTGTAAAGATCTACTTTGGTAACACTGAGCCCTCTAAAGATCTACTTCGGTAACACTGAGCTCTCTAAATATCTACTTTGGTAACACTGAGCACTCTAAAGATCTACTTTGGTAACACTGAGCCCTCTAAAGATCTACTTTGGTAACACTGCCGCTTCTGAAGATCTACATATATATGTGTGAGTGGATGTAATTTTAAGCTGGAAAGGGAGTTGGGTGTGAGGAAGCTTTAAAAAAAAATACCACGTTCCTATCTCAAGAAGTTCACAACATACTGTATTTTAGTGACCAGGTCGTGAGTTTTCATTGGAAATGCAGAAAAATTACCTGTGATTCTGGGAACATCGCGATTTTAAATGCCGCCTGGAGAGGTCTAGTCCGAAATTTCCCTAATTTAACCAGTCTTTTACTTTCTCTTCAGTCGCTGAAGGATCTACCAAATAATCGCCACAGATCTACATCAGATAGTTCACGTAGCGAAATATAAACCGCGATCTAGTGTTCACAGTGGACAGGAGACAGTACTTTCAATAGTTAAAAGAAACATCTGGTTGGTAAACTGTTTATTAAAAAAATGCTGATGAGGGTATATCATATCGGTTTTTCTCTCTGGGGTTGAGGGTATATCATATCGGTTTTTCTCTCTGGGGTTGAGTGCCGATTATGAAACAACGTATTCTTCCTGGATAAATCCACTTGGAAACACAATTGTCAGTAGTCGGGAAAATATGTTATATGTATATATATACATAGCAGGCTGATAAAATTGAATGCCAAATCTGGGTATTTTGTATGTCCAGTTATGATTAATTGTTATTGTTTATATTTTTGGTCTCTCTCTGGATGAAGCAAGAGGACAGAACAGGTCAACATCGAAGACCCGATAATAAATAAGAATTGTTACTAGTGCTATTTAGACCGCTGGCAGCTGGTTTGCGATCAGTACTAAATTAGGCAGAAAACAAAACATGTAACCACATGATCAATATCCTATCCTATCACGCGTAAGGGTAAAATCTCTTATCATCTCCGTTATTTAATTAAAGTAAAAAGCTCACGTGTCTTAGCCTATGTTATCACGCTTCGCTCAACTGGTACGGATAGGGTTTTAGGTATGTGCCTTCCCCCTCCCGCCCGGTAAAACACACAGCGCACAATATCAGTGTTAATTTAATCATGACTACTTTACAAATATCGCTTGTCACTACTAGCTATTTGTTTCGCCACCTGATATTACACTAGTCACTTATGTATTTCACATAAAATAGTAGAAGGGAATTTAAATTCCGTCAATTGTCAGTCGCTTAATGTATTTATTAGTCAATTAAAACATTTCTTTCTGGGTGAGAGCGGGTGATTAAATCTACATTACAACTGGAACAATTTAGCTATGCGTTATTCAATGTGCTTGTCGTAGCACTTTTACAATCCCAGTGAATTATAATAATGAACTTAACACATTAAATCACTTAAATGCTAATTTCTATTTCCGCAATCAAAAATGGAACAATCTCCACGGAATGTTATAACACACGTTCACAATGGCTCTAGAATAACGAGCTAGATTTTCCTAAATTCCCAAGCGACTAGATAACTGACTTTGGGAGGACGGAGTATTTATACAGAAATGGGGTTAAATCACTAAATGATGCGATAATTCACGCCCTCGGCCGTATCAGGAGAAAGCAACGAGTTCGACTCCCGAGGTAAAGATTTTCTGCTCACCGATACCGAAACGACATCACAAAGCCCTGGCCATGCAAACAGGCCTTCTTTGATTTCGTTCGCTGCAGTAGATGAAATACTTCCAAGGTACGGGAATAATATTATCACCCTTGATTCGCTTAAGTCCCCTGAAATGTTGAACATCAAAACCGTTACGCGGCAAAATTTCTGCCCGTCGCCTCCCTTCAGAGAACCGATTATATCTCAACACGCGCTTCTGTCTGTCAACAAATGATGATTGGCAATCAGTTCACTTGAAAATTACGATAAGCGAATCATGCTCTCGCTGATTGTTACCCAGCCTGTACGAACGTAGGTAAACAACGTCAGCGCATGTAAACAGAAAAAATAGGCGTGGCTTCATAAGTGAGTCTACAGTCAGCGAATTGCGTGGTTTGTTTGTGTAGCAAAAATTATAAACCTTAGATGGGGAAGCTATGTGTGCGGTCACTGTTGCACTATTTACATATATACGTGACAATAATGGAAATATAGCCTACAGTATCTAACAGCCCTGTAATCCCGTTGGCGTCCTCTGATGTGCTAGTAAAAGTCACGCATGTTTCTGCCTGCATTACTCACTCTTAATCCACGCCTCTTTTTCGTGAACATAGACAAACGAAAAGTTTACCTACTTCCATGGCCTGCCAGTCATAACAGGGAGCGAACCACGTTTGTTTACCTGCGTTTCTCACGCGAGCTGATATGGTAATCATCGGATATCAGGCAGATGCACGTAGAATAACACCGGACCTTTTGAAGTGAGTTCCTCGGGCAAAAATATTTTCCCCGAGTACCCTTTGATGTTCGTACATACAAGGGGAGATAACTCTTTGATCTTCAGAAGCGGGCTAAATCTCGGAAGAAACACGTTACACGGTTTTAAGTCTCGGTTGTCGATTAGCAACGCCGACAGAGCGACCGTGGAAACCTTTTATCTTGGGAAAGTAGGTTTCTGATTTCTGCTATGCAAAATAGTGTAAAAATTAACATCCTCTATTATTTTTTTTTAAGTTTTGCCTCGTTTTGGCGAGGTGCGTCCCGTTCAACCTAGTCGGTTATATTAGGGCGATTGTCCAAATATAGATCCTTAAGTCTAGGGTATAAGTATCAAACATCCTCTAGAGATCATAATAGTTAGTTGCTTATCCTTTACAGGACGTGGCAATCAACCACAGTTTTTATTGGCTGTTTTTTTATTTTTCTAGACAATTTTTTTCATTCAGTAGTTTGCCATTGCTTTCTGAACGGTACGGCGCTTAAACCATTGTTAAAAATCCACACAAAGCGATCTGCTACCAAACCGCCTGCAGCAGGTTTCGAACCTGGTATATCTGGATTATGAAACTGCGTTCATATCCATTAGGCCACAGACGCCGACAGAGATCATAATACCAAGACGATATATAAACCGGGTCTTCGAAAACCAGTTATCAGTTGTCGCTCAGAATTTTGTAAAGTCTAAGCACGTTACTTTAGAACCATTGTGGAAGATGTGTTAATAGCATTTCATCGGGATCGTTTCTTTCTGATTTGTGATAATAGAAATTAGCGTTTAAGTGATTTGATGTGTTAACTTTACAATTCTAATTTACTGTGCTTTTCTAGCATTAAAACTAGTGAAATATAATAACGCGTAGCTATTTTCTTACCAGTTGTTCAGTTTAATGTTAATTTTACCACCCGCTTCCTCACACAAGAAGAGACGTTTTAGTTGACTAATTAATACACTAGGTGCGACTGCTATGAAAAAAAGAATTCACGTTTATTTCATGTTGTGTAGTTATTATAAGTGACTATTATTTAATATCATATGACTAAACAAACAGACGCCGACAATCTAATAGCTATTAACGACAGGAGATAGGATGTAAAGTGCGCGTATGGATAATTAAATAATAATTGACATTGTGAGCTGATCGTTAACGCGCGCACAGAAGGGCGGGATGGGTTGCATACTTTTGTCCGACCTGAAAGTGCAGCGCGTGTGAAAATCTGACCGTATAGTTGTAAATAAAGTCACCGTGTGCCTTTTAACTTTAATCAGGACTGACGGAGTGGGAAAGAGATCGTCTTGTCCCGTTCCGCATATATATAGAATAGTTGCATTTGTTGTCATAAATGTCGTGTTTATTTCTAGCAGACCTGATCAAGAGCGGGCAGTGGTCTATTTTGGTCCTTTTCTTCATTTACTGATGAGTGAATATTGTCTTCTTCTTGGCTTATGCTGTTTCAAAATCGGCAGTAACCCCAGAGCCAGCCGATAGGATTTACCATCACCATCATAAATAACAGTGTTTTTAGCAACCAGATGTTTCCCTATACTGGAAGTATTTTCTACTGTTTACTGTGAACACAAGATCTCGGTTTACCTACATTAACTATTCGAAGTGACATTTGTCTATCCAGGAATCAACCACCAAATTAGGCGTCCCCCTTATAAAACTAAATTATTTGAGGGGGGACTGGGGCCAATTTGGAAGATAAAACACTGGAAAATACGTGTATGTATAAAATATTGCTCATTTTACGGAATAGCTTTAGTAGGAACTTTGTTCTTTTCTTTACGGTCTATGCTATAACATTGTGCTAACCTTTGACCTTTGGGGTTATTAACTTGTTGGGTTCTTTTTTTTTCTCAATAAGGGGATTACACATGTATTCTGTTAATTTTCTATGAATGTAATTCTGATTTATTTGATCTTTATTTGGTGTTGTCAAGTTTAATGGTAATAAACAACGAAGAACTTAACTTTGTGTGTTGGTCAGACCCATACCCAATTAACCATAGTTTTTCACGTCTGTGTGTCTAATTGTCACATAGTTGTGTGTGTGTGTAGTTAAACTCATATTTACATATATAGGGAGGTATACGATTGTCTTGTACTAAAAGATAGTCGTATAGATAGGCTGGACTAGAGAAACTACTCAGTCCAGAGACAGATCTTCTCCTTAAACTATTCAGTCGTGAAATCTACTCTCACACCTTTATTTCTCATGTACTTATTACCACCACAGTACTCAGGCGGGACCATAAATATTTTCGAACCTGTCAAAATTTGCGACAGTCACAAAGAGAACATCTCATCAACAAACAAAGGAAACTTCCTGGAACTGGTGTAGTTACTGTCAAACTATGACCCAGTCTTGAAGGAACATTTTGAAAGAATTAAGTATTTTGTTCCATCTTGGAGGCGAGTGGCTTCGTTTTTGTTTCCACAGATTCAGAATGAATTCAGTTGTCTTTTGGGGATTTACTTTAATGAAAAATTAGTGAAAGACATCAAGAAAGCAAAGAATATTGGAATTCTCTTTGACAGCACTCCTGATGTGTCCCTTACTTACTTACTTAGTCGTTCCTCTTCTACCGTGAGGTGTAGAGGTTTGGAAGAGAGAGCGCCAGACTATCCTATCGGCTGTCTTCTTCCTGGCCTGGTTCCATTCTAGTCCTCGGTCCTTCAAAGATTGTCTAATGTTGTCCTCCCAGCGGACTCTGGGTCGTCCTGGAGGTCTGGATCCCTGGCTCTTTGTTTCCCATGCTTGTCGTGGTAGCCGATCTTCTCCCATTCTGCAGACATGGCCAAACCATCTTAGTTGGGACTGTTCTATTTGAGTCTGCAGCGGGTGGGATTTTAGGCCTTGACGTATCGTCTGGTTGCGGACCATGTCTCTTCTTGTTACTTCAACCACCTTCCTCAGATACCTCATTTCTGAGGTTTGAATCTGGCTTTTGTGGGTTTTAGTCATTGTCCATGACTCGCATCCATATGTCAAGACTGGGACATAGGTGGAGCGGTATACAGCCATCTTCGTTTTCTTACCAACCTCTTTCTTGCTGAGGAATCCTCGATTTATGGCCTGATAAAGTCTCCCAGCCGCTGCTTTTCGAGTGGCCAACTCTTCTTTGATGCCCCCCTTTCGGTCTATAATAGCTCCGAGATATTTAAAGTGGTCGACCTGCTCCAGGACCTGTTCTCCCAACTTAATCTGATGTTTTCTTTCTTCTCGTGATATCACCATGGATTTTGTTTTAGAGCTGCTTATGACCATCCCTCTCTTCTCCAGCTCTTCCTTCCAGACTTGCAGGTTGGATTGGAGATGTGTCTCTGATTTAGCAATCAGGACAACATCATCAGCAAATGCTAGCTCTGAAATACAGACCTGTCTCATCTTCCAGTACCCCATTGAATACTTTCTTGTTCTCTCCTTACATGCCTTGATGACATCGTCCATGAGGAGTATGAAAAGATAAGGTGACAGGATATCGCCTTGTCTTACACCAGTGGTGGTCCTGAACTCTTCTGACTTATAGTTTGCTGTCCTCACATAATTTCTGCAAGACTTGTAGAAGCTCTGTATAGCATGAATCAGAGGTGCTGGAATGTTCTTCCTTGCCAAACAGTCCCAAAGTTTGCTCCAGGGGACCCTGTCAAACGCCTTTTCTAGATCTATGAAACAAAGATGGATCTCACTCTTGTACTCAAGGGCCTTTTCACTCAGCTGCCTGAGTGTGAAGATTAGGTCTTGAGTACTTCGGTTTGCTCGGAATCCGCACTGGGCTTCATCCAATTGTGGCTCAGCTAGGCATCGGAGTCTCTGCTCTAGGATTCTAGAGTAGATTTTACCAGGGACACTGAGAAGGGATATGCCTCTGTGGTTTCCACATTGTCGATTGTCACCCTTTTTGAAAATCGGTGTTATGATGGCAATCTCCCAATCCTTTGGTATGGCCTTGTTGCACCATGCTGCCTGTAGGACCCTTAGGAGTAATAGGTTGCCTGATGCTCCCATGTACTTAACCATTTCTGGTGTTATACCATCATGCCCTGCTGCTTTGCCCATCTTGATTTTCTCCAGTGCTGCCTTCTGTTCTTCCATCTTTATGTCATCTTCATCACCATTTGTATCCTCTTCTGTGCTAGTGGTTATCATTTCTGATGCTCTACCTTGCTCACCATCAAGGAGTTCTGAGAAATATTCTTTCCATCTTTCCATTACTTCCTTCGGGGCAGTAAGCAATTTGCCTTGCTTGTCCTTTATAAATTTAAGAGGGCATTGTTTTTCCTTCCTCATGTTCTTTAGGATCTTATAGAACAATTTCTGGTTTTCTTGCGCAACCTTTTCTAGCTTTTCTCCAAATTCTTCCCAGGACTTCTGTTTTGCTGCTAGCACCTTGTTCTTTGCTTCTGTTCTGAGTATCACATATTCTCTATATTTCTCTGTTTTTCCTGCAGTGTTTTTAGCTCCTAAATATTGTTTCCATGCCATTTTCTTCTCTCTTATTTTCTCTTTGACTTCCTCTGTCCACCAAGGTGTCCTCTTTCTCTTGCTCCCAAGTCGGACTTCACCACATGCTTCTGCAGCAGCCGTCTTTATGATGTCCTTGAATTTAAGCCACAGGGTTTCCAAGTCATCAGGTTGTTCTTCTGTGTTTCTCACCGCTGTAGCAATAAGCCCCTGATATCTGGTCTTAATTTCTGGCTCTTTCAGCTTGTAGGTCTTAATGCTCATTTCTTCCGTTCGTTTACTTGGTTTCTTGCGTGGTGCTGGGCAGTTCCTAGGCTGAGCAACTCTTTCAGTTGTTCTTTTGATTGTAAGCAGGTAGTGATCACTTCAAATCTCTGGCCCCCTCCAGACTCTAGCATCCCGGACATATTTGAATGAGCTCCTCCTAACAATGGCATAGTCGATCACTGACTTCTCATTCTTTGTTGGTTCACACCTAGTGTATGCATGTATGCGCTTATGGGGGAACTTTGTGTTGGTAATGATCAGATTCTGCTCACTGCAGAATCTGAGGAGTCGCTTTCCATTGTCATTGAGAGTATCTTCTCCATATCTTCCGATAATTCCACCCCATCTAGCATGGTCATTTCCAACTCTGGCATTGAAATCTCCGAGCATGATAATTTCATCTAGGCAGTCATCCACTGTCCTTTGAAGCAGCTCGAAGAATTCTTCCTTGACCTCTGCTCTCTCATCCTGATTTGGCCCATACACTATGACCAGGTTGACTATGGTTTCTCCTTCTTTTAGTTTTACAACCATAATGCGCTCCGAGACAAAGTTCCATCCCTTGATACTATCTTTCTGGTTTTTGGCCACAATGCAACCCACGCCCCCTTTAGCTCTTTCAGATGTGGGTACACCACTGTATAGCAGAGTGTTGCCATCGAGATCCATGACTCCTTGTCCCTTTTTCTTTGTTTCGGTAATAGCCAGGATTTCTAGTTTTGCTTTCCTCATCTCTTCCATCAGCTCCTCTTCTTTCCCATTTATACTTCTTGTGTTCCATGTTCCATAAGTCGTAGTCCGTAGTCCGTTCCAGTTCGTCGCCTTTAGAATCAGTCCGGTTTTCTCTCTTATATTGCTTGTAATCATAGTTTAAGACAAACAGGTGATTGGCCTGTTGTGCCTTTGCATGGTGGAGGGGCTGCCTCCTTACGGCCTCCATGCAGGCAGCCCTCCTCCTTTTTCATTCGGGCTTGGGACCGGCATAGGCGGAGTTCCTGATGTGTCCCACACTGATCAATTGTGTGAGGTGATCAAATACGTTCATATTGAAGGTGACAAAGTTGAAGTCAAGGAATCATTCTTAGGTTTCTTCCCTATTGCCGGAAAAAAAATGCTGCTGAGCTCACAGGGGATATCCTGAAACATCTGGAGAAAGATGGACTGGATATAAATCTGTGCCGTGGTTAAGGATATGACAACGCTGCAGCTATGGCTGGGGTTCATGGTGGGGTTCAGTCCAAGAAAAGAGAGATTAATCCCAAGGCGCTATTATGGGAAATGCTGATGAAGAATGTAGGCATGTCAGTTAAAAGGCTTTCCCAGACAAGATGGAGTGCTCACTATAATGCCGTAAATCCAGTAAAGGCAAATTTTGAAAAGCTGGCCTCCACCCTTGAAGAACTGTGCAATCCTAAAGAAAATTTGGACACAAGAGGATCAGTTCAGATTTTGTTGTCTGCTGTGTGTGATTTTTCTTTTTTTTTGTGCTACCTTTCTTTCTGGTGTGAAGTTTTGGAAGAAATTAGTCTCACGCAAAAGTACTTACAAACTGTTGGTATCAGTCTGGAAAAGTGCATTGTGAAGCTTCAAGCTCTAAAACTGTTTATTGAAAATCAGCGCAATGAAATTGTGGACAGAGCCATTCATTATGCAACCACAAAGTGCGAGGAACTGGACATTTCTGTGGAGAGAAGAGGAAGAACAAAACTCAGAAAAAAGATGCCAGGTGAGATGGCAAGGGATGCCAGGAGAGATGGCAAGGGATGCCAGGAGAGATGGCAAGGGATGCCAGGAGAGATGGCAAGGGATGCCAGGAGAGATGGCAAGGGATTTGCTGGTTTAAGTTTACTGGAGGAAATGAAAAGGGCAATGTTTGAATGTCTTGATCGCTTTTATAAAAGAACAGGAGATTCGTTCTAAGGAAATGGATCGAATCCAATCAATCTTCCGGGTCATTCAGCCAGACAGTTTGATTTTTGCAACCGAAGAAGAAAGTAGAAAGCATGTTTCAAATTTGACAAAAATTTTCGATGAATTCTCCAACGAAGATATCAGTTTGGAAATTGGATAACTTCGAAGGCATTTGGAAGCTAAGAAAATCAGCGGTGAAGAGGCTAAGAAATGGACAGCATTGAAGTTTCTGGGGTTTATTGTGAAATGGGATTTTTGTGAATCTCTACCAAGCTTGTTACTTTGTTTGAGATTCTTTTTAACTGTCTGTGTGTCTGGTGCTTCGTGTGAGAGAAGTTTTTTTTCAAAATTGAAATTGAGAAAAAAAATTTTTTCACTCTACAATGTGTCAAACGCGATTGACACATCTGGCTTTAATTTCTCTTGAGCATGAATATGCAAAGAACATGAATTTTGATGAGGTCATTAATCAGTTTGCAGACATGAAGGCTCGAAAGCAGAGTTTGTGAATCTTGTCTATTTACGTTTTAAAGAACAGGATAAAAGTTGATACTTTATTTCCATTGTGTGTGGGTGTGGGTGTGTGTGTGTGTGTGTGAGTGTGTATATATATATATATATATACACTCATGGAAAAAAGTAAGTGTGCAGCACTCAACAGGGCACTGTGCGTATGTTCTTGGGTGAACTCAAATGCAAGTTGGCACACATTTCTGTGTGAGTGTTGTTCACTTACCCGTGCAATTACAATTGGATCGCACTATTCATGGGGAGATAATCACGGTGCAAGATAAATCACGTGAAAAGTGCCGTAGGGGAGAATTTATCACAGATAAAAGGAAGGTAAGTGTGTAGCTCTAATCACAAGCATGTGAAAACGTAATCGTTGAAATAGAGAGTACCCGGTACCAAGAGTTCAACAGAAACATCTTTTTCTGACAATACCAAGATTGAACCAACAACAGCGAGCAATAGCTATAGGGATGTTAGCTGCTGGAGCGACTATATTAGCTGTATCACTACATTTCAATGTTCACAGGAACACTATATCACGCATTCAAGCTCGTAAGCTCGTTTCCACCAAACTGGATCCACTGCTGATCGCCATAGAAGTGGCCGACCACGAGTTACCACCCCTGCACAAGACCGTTACTTACGCCTTATGCACTTGCGTAACAGGTTTATTCAGGCAACATGGACTGCCAGGAACATTCCAGGTTTAAGACCCGTGTCGTGCATAACAGTGCGGAATAGGTGGACATACACGGTACTGAAATCAAGATTTCAATTTTTCGTGGGGATGCCACATTGACTTTAGTTTTTATCTTTCTTTCATGACCCTTTCACTAAAATCAAAGTGATCACTTGGTCTTTTATTCATTATTCAACCACATTGTGTGCCAACTTTTATTTCATTTCGTCCATGAAATCACGCACAGTGCCCTATAAAGTGTTGCACACTTACTTGTTTCCATGAGTATATACATCGTATGTATATATATATATATATATATATATATATATATATATATATATATATATATATATATATATATATATATATATATATATATATATATATATATATATATATATATATATATATATATACAGTACTTTGCAAAAAAAATGGCAGTCATATTGCTCAGCTAAATAAGCTGAAATCTAATTAAATATGCTAGTGGCAGAAAATGGATACAAAGTCAAAGTGTATGTTAATTTCACAGCTTTGGAATGAAGAAAATCAAACATGTTCCAACATTTCTAAAACCTTGAACATTCATGAGCGGACTGTCTACAGAGTTGTCAGTAAATTAAAAGCTGGTAATGGAATCGAGCGAAAAGAAGGTAGTGGGAGGCCAAGAATTTTGGACACAATGGACCATCGGCGTCTCGCCCAAATCGTTCGAGCTGGGCAAATGAAGAGTGTAGAACACATACGGCAGCGCATGATCGAGTTGGGAAGCCCAGAGGTATCTAATGCTACTGTCAACCGGGAGCTACACAGGATGAATTACACAAAAAAGCGGGTAATTTCGTCATCATTGCTCACAGAGACTCACAAACAGATGCGCTTGAACTGGTGCCACGAATACCAAAATTTGTCATGGGACAATGTGATTTTTTCAGATGAATGTTCTGTTTGGCCTTATCCTGCTCAAATAAATATTTGGACGAAAGACTCTGTAACGCCTGTGTACCAGCGACCGAAACATACCCAAAAATTCCATCTTTGGGGAGGGGTGTCAGCAAGAGGTGCCACACCACTGCGTGTTTTCACAGGAATTCTCACGAAAGAAAGGTACATCGACATACTAGAGGGACACCTTCTGCCATTTATGCAGGTCATGTACCCCGATCGGTGCACATTTCAACATAACAATGACCCAAAGCATACAGCTCATACCACCAAAGCATGGCTGCAAGAGAAGAATGTGATAGTGCTGAAGTGGCCCAGCAACAGTCCCGATCTAAACCCAATTAAAAACGTTTGGGCACTACTCAAGAATCATTTAAAAAAGAGTGGACTCAGAGACGTTGAACAATTGAAGAAGGAAACTGAAAAATACTGGGACAGTCTGACTCACAATTACCTACAAACAATTGTGGGAAGTATGCCTCGCCGCATCCAGGCTTGCCTTGCTGGAGAAGGCAACTTAATATTGTACTGAAACCACTGTTAATAGATAGGGGAGATACCAATCTTCCTCTAGACATACAGTTTTTATTATTATTTGCTTCTATGAGTGTGCTGCGTTGCGAAAATATGACTGCCATTTTTTTTTGCAAAGTACTATATATATATATATATATATATATATATATATATATATATATATATATATATATATATATATATATATATATATATATATATATATATATATATATATATATATATATATATATATATATATATATATATATATATATATATATATTTGTAAATGAAATGTAGTATTACGTGTTTACTGAATTTTTAAAGTAGTGCATTTTTTTTTTCTGTGTTTGTTTGTTTAAATTTACGGTTTGGACACTGCTGTTTAAACATCTATTTGTAAGCACAATGCATTTTTCTGTTGTGCATTTAAATTTCACATTTTTTTCCCGGGAAAACTGGGAAAGGGGGTAGGGGGGTGCCAAAGATAAGCTCCGCCCCGGGTGCCAAATGCTTCAGGTCCGCCGCTGGGTCTATGTGTGCATTTACATTTTTAATGGAGTTTTTTTTTTGGGGGGGGAGAAGGGGTTTAGGGTTAGGCCTATGTCTGCATTTTCGTGTTGGCTTTTTTTTATGGGGGTGGGGGTTAGGCCTATGACTGCATTTTCGTATTTAACGGTATTTGGTGGGGGAGGGGGTAGGGTTAGCTCTATGTCTGCATTTTCGTTTTAGAACACGTCTGCTTTCATTTTGACACATAATTTCGCTGTACTTCGCGCGCTAACTTTGACCCAAAATCCGATCCTTTTTCGAGCTTTCACCATTGGAAAAGAAAAGCCTCTAAACCGAGGACTTTGTACTCACGGTCAAGCAGAAATAGGGCGGGGATGTTCGGGTTAGCGTTAATAATGGGTATTTTACATTGTGTCGAAACGATACGGTTACGTTTCAATTACATTTGGGCAAAATGGCGGACCTTGTTCTACTATCCTTCACATTTACTCTTCTTTATCTTCAAGTACACTGCTCGCTGGCGTAAGCAATCATGTTTCTCTACAGCACTGTTTATCAATGAATGTATTTTAACTGGAAATGGTGACAAACTAAAGCAACAGCCAAGAAAGTATAGATTTTCATAAAGTGTTTGCTCATAGAAGATGGAAGGTTTATAATTTTATGAAGGTGTCGTCAGTGTAGAATTGGTGTAAAAACTGCAGTGGAACAAGAGAAACGGAAACGATGTTTACACTACAGAACACATGCACTGAAGAAGTCAGCTAAAGACATTATGCCTGCTAGGCAGTTTGACCGAGGGGAAGGGCGGTGAACTGGACGCTGCCATATTGTGACTCCGTATGGTGTAAGTTTGCACGTAACATAAATTTCGTGAGCATGATTTATTATGGAATTCAAAATTTGAGGCATAATATATCATAATTGTAACCTATAAGATGTTGAAATGAATATTTAGCATTCATTTTAGTTGAAATTTGTTTAGTTTGTGTCGAAGTGATACTGTTACTTTATAGATAAAGTTCGGGCAAAATGGCAGACCTTGTTTCACTATCCTTCCCCTTTACCGGCAGTTCTTGTTCTAGAATCCACAGAAATACAGGAAATTATTATCTATTTGGAGACCCAAAAAAAGTAGATAAAATGAAATGTACCCCACAGGGAACAAAAAAAAAAAAAAAAAGAAGAAGAACAGAAGGGATCTGTTCCTTAAACATGTAGGCCTAGAACGATTGACCACATTTTCTGATTGTAAATGTGGCAAACTTTTATATTACAATGTTCCGATATCTAAAGGACAGATCTCAGCAACAACAGCTTAACTCATTCTTACCAACTAGCGGTATGGTGCACTAGGCTACAATATATAGATGTACCCACTGGTGCTTGGTGTGCTTGCTTTATACATGTTGCCATTCTCAACAAAACGTAAGTGGCCATAGCCTGTTCAAATCATGGGACCAAAGACGCATCAAAAGTGAGGAATGCAGTCAGCGACCCATAGCTTGACTGCCTGCGTCAGGATCAGAGAACCAGAGCTGACCAAGACCCTACTCCACCTCCACTTGGTGGTCCTGGAAACAGGCTGCATCACTGCAGTCTGCCTGAGGAGTAGGGATCGAATAGGGAAGGCAAACCCAGTCCCCAAAAGTGCCGTGCGGAAGTCGGATGTGTCAGCCAAAAGGCGCAAATACCGCAGCTTTGCTGTAAACGGACACAACACAACCAACGTTGTTTTATGCTATATACATATATCTGCCAAATTAATTGTTATGCCTGCTGCGTGTTTTTAAAACAGCACCTGTAGAAAAAAAATACTTCTATTTATGGCCCCGGGTAAAACCAGAAAACTGACTGGGTTAGAATGAGTTAACATAACTTTTGACTACATTACCTGATTGTAATTGTTGCAAGCTTTTATAATACAATGTTATGATATCTAGGTGACAGATTCTTACATAATGCACCAAAAAATACTTAAAACCAGCAAAGGAGATATATAACCTCTAACTTAGTTTATCTGAACATTAACACACAATTTAATATCACTTAATAATATATCAGTACCATAACTTAGTTCTAAATGAGCAACTTTAGTTCTTTCATGCTAACTACCTCAACAATTATAACCATTTTGAT
The DNA here is from genome assembly GCA_024509875.1 of Oreohelix idahoensis. NCBI lineage: Eukaryota > Metazoa > Mollusca > Gastropoda > Stylommatophora > Oreohelicidae > Oreohelix > Oreohelix idahoensis. The sequence continues at coordinate 157,302 of JAMPIV010016786.1, forward strand.
GAAAACTGGTACCTGGCATGAAACTGAATTATGTGCCAACATGTGTTCAGAAGTAATACACCATACTGTCAAAAAACCTCATCAAATTAACCATTAAAAGTTAGTGAAGGCACTGAGACACTACCACATATATTTCACGTATGTGAAAACTGTTGACTTTCACTCAGACAACTCAAGTGCTGGGCTTCATAAACCTACACAATATTTCTTCTATTTTCCAACATTTCCAGGTCTAAACCACAAATATCTGCCAACCATTCATTCTGTCACAACTCTCATCATGCAACCTATAAATTATTATTTCATTCATATCATCCAAATATCTGAGATTCTCAACAGTACCTGCTATTTTAGCCACTAAACTAAACTTAACTCAGCTATTGCTGACACAGATCACAATACTACAGCCAAGCAGACTGCCTGTCCACAAAACATTTGTCACTTACACTAGCAAAATAAACCTTTGCAGATGTTATATTTGTTTCAATCCACAGTGAATGGTGATGTTTATGATAGCAGTATTTCATCACCCAAAAATGTTTCTGTGTTTAACTTTTTGACATATAACAAATGTTTCTTTCTAGACTGCATGAAATATGGACACTGAGTTCCAATTCCTGGATCAGAAAATAAAACAGGAAATAAATACAGATTTTGAAGTGAGTTTACTGTTTAATTCTTGACCAGAATCTTGATACAATAAAAATGAGTTAACCTGTTAAAAATCAGGTAAACAATTTCATAAGAAACAATCACTGCTAGGTTTCTGTATGTTGTTTTTGTTAATAATGTAACATATGTACATGCAGAACTGAGTGCTACTTGCATCACTAGGCCACCTGAAACATTGTTTGTGTCCATCTAACTATAAGAATGAAAATTGTGAGATTAATTTTAAACTGACAGAATAATCTTATGTGTATACAGCTTGTAAAAATATACTATATTGCTCTTGATTATAAACTATTACTGTTGTTATTCTTATGTAATGTGTAAACTCTTTAGTTACTTAGCCAATGCTTTCAAATCAAGCTGTAGTTTTAAAGGAAGGAGAGACAACTATATCAAATATACTGTTCAAAAAAAGAAACGTAACATTATTGCAGTGGTAATGGACACCAAATTTCAAACTTGTACCAAAATTTTATTTTACGGAATTTTAATGTTTAAATCTTGGCATGAAGAAACTTTCAGACTTTAGCAATAAAATAATGTTCATTAAATTTGGTTTGGACTTTTATTCTTTGCGACTGAGGCCTCCGTTTCAGTAAGGTGTATGGCCTCCTCTGGCCTCTATCAGAGAACGACATCTCCTTGCCATGGATCCGATTAGCCGTTGGGTCTGTTATTGTGGGATGGCTGCCCACTCTTCCCGCAGTGCAAGAGACAACTGTCGGAGATTGGCTGGAGCCACGTCTCGCTGGCGGAGTCGTCTGTCGAGTTCATCCCATAAGTGTTCTATGGATTTCATGTCTGATGACATGGCTGGCCACGGAATGGTCTGGACATTGTTGTCAGCAAGGAACTGGGTAGTGAGTTGTGCCACATGAGGTCGAGCGTTATCCTGCTTAAAAATTAACCCTCGTGCAGCCAGAAGTGGAAGAACGTGAGGATGAAGAATTTCAGTGACATATTGTTGGGCATTCAGGCGTCCTTCAATTTGCACCATGTCACTTCTTCCCATGAAGTTGATCGCCCCCCCACATCAGTACACCTCCACCACCATGTGGAGGAGCCTCATCAACGCTGTTCTGGGCGTAGCGCTCATGGACTCTGCGGTAAACTCTTCTCTGTCTATCGTGTCGCTGGAGCACAAAAAATGATTCATCACTAAACCAAACCCGTCTCCAGTCATTCCCAACGGTCCATTGACGATACTGCTTTGCCCACTGCAGTCGGTTCTGGCGATGCCGGTCCGTAAGAACAGGACTTCTGTAGGGTCTTCTAGCCCAAAGACCAGAGTCGTGACCGTTTGATCTGAAATTCGACGAGCTGCTGACATTGACTGGACTGTGGAGGACGCAGATGCAAGTCGAATCCTGAGGTGACGCAGCCGTATGAAGAGGTCTTCGGCAGGAGTTATGACTCTGGGTCTTCCACTGCGCGGCCGGTCTGCCACTGAGCCAGTTTCTTGAAATCACGACCAAAGGCGACTAATGGTGCTTCTAACCACATTAAATTGTCTGGCCACTACACTTTGTGACTATCCAGTCTGTAAACGTCCAATGATGATGAGTCGTTGTTCTGTAGTGAGATGAGCCATACTTGCGCATTGAATATTTCGGCCACTACTGTAGGCATATTCAATCTTAAAATCCAATGATGATCAACGTTCAGTAAGTTGTTTCTGGTAGTGAGATGAGCCATACTTGCGCATTGAATTTTCAACTGCATTTATTCGAGGAGCTTCAATCTTTTATAGGCATTCAATAATATTGTCAAAGAGTTTTGTGTTCAGTAAGTTTCATGGGATTCTCATGAACCTGTCACGAGTTATTTTTAAAAATATTGTTTTGACCTTGACCTCTTTCATGACCTCACGAATCATGAGGTGAGTACAATTCAGGTAACCACGAGAAGTTAATGACCAAGTGGACACAGTAGATAGGTTGACTGATGTCCAATCAGTGACTATCTTTTATAAAAGTAACAACAAAAAAGTTGCGTTTCTTTTTTTGAACAGTATAGAAACAAAATATTGAGTACACACAATATTGTTGATGTAAAATAAAGAGATACAAGGTTTGTAGTTTAACTGTCAAGTTTCCCTAACATGTTTGTTATAAGAATGATGTCAGTATTGAGTTCCTTTATGTTTATTACCCAGACAACAAGAACAGTTGAAGCCAACATTTCAGATGTGACTGCTGGAATAAAACAGGAAGTGAACTGTGAGGTGAGGGTATAGCTGTTCAGCAGACACTATTCTTGTACTTTTGATTAAATTTTGTGTTATAGACTTTAAAGCCTGCAGCATTTGTTCTCATCCTGTGGGTAATAAATTGTAACAAATATATGAGTGGTTTTTAAGATAAGCTGAATGAAAATAAGTTATTTTAATTTGACAAGGTCAAACACATGATCTTCATTCTCACCATTTGGTCTGGCATCAGGAAGATATTCTAATGTTCTAGAATATTGTTCTAGGTGGAGAGAACTACATTTTTTCATATCAAATAGTTATGCTTTTTTTTTTTTAAATGTACTACTAGTGTGAGCTATATCATGTAAAAGTATTTGGCAGAGCTTTACTTTCATTACTTGTGTTTTCTTCAGATTGAACTGGAAATACTTACTATGTGAATATATGTCAGTCATACCACAGCTGGGATAAGGACATAAGCTCAGGTTGCACAGTAAATCAACAGTGCAGTTATCACATTGTGGCCATGTTTAAAATTGAAGTGGTTTGTCTCAAACTTGAATGTGTACAATGTTTTGTTTTCAGGGACACATAGAGAAGAAAGAGAGAAAAGATGAGAAAGAAGATAATTTCTCTGCTGGGAGGGAGAATAAGATGACCAAGGTCACGTCTTCATGTCCTACCAGGGACAGTTTATTTGGTATGATTTACCACTTGTCAAAAGTAATTAACTCTATGCTCAAAATGTTGTCACTTCAAACAAATATATTACTAAATAACATTCTTGATACACATTTATTTAAAAAAAATGACAACAGTTTTGTGGTTTTAGGATTGTTTGGCTGGTTTGATTATTTTTTAATGTATCTGTTACTGATTAGCTACAGAAAATCTCACACCACAAATTAACTGTATAGGGCTTTTCTCCTTTACACTTGGAATAAAAACTTGAAAAGAAGCATGCATGTAAGCTGTTCAAATCTTGCTTACTTAATCATTCCCCCTCTACTGTGAGGTGTAGAGGTTTGGAAGAAAGAGTGCCAGACTATCCTATCGGCTGTCTTCCTCCTGGCCTGGTTCCATTCTAGTCCTTGGTCCTTCAAAGATTGTTTAATCTTGCCCTCCCAGTGGACCCTTGGTCATCCTGGATCCCTGGCTCTTAGTTTCACATGCTTGTCGTGGTAGCCGATCGTCTTCCATTCGGCAGACATGGCCAAACCATCTTTGTTCTGACTGTTCTACTTGGGTCTGCAGGGGTGGGAATTAAGGCCTTGACGTATCGTCTGGTTGCGGACTATGTCTCTTGTTATTCAACCACCTTCCTCAAATACCTCATTTCTGAGGTCTGGATCTGGCTTTTGTGGGTTGTAGTCATTGCCCATGACTCACATCCAAAGGTCAAGACTGGGACATAGGTTGAGCGGTATACAGCCATCTTTGTTTTCTTACCAACTTCTCTCTTGCTGAGGAATCCTCGATTTATGGCCTGAAAAAAGTCTCCCAGCTGCTGCTTTTTGCATTGCCAACTCTTCTTTGATGCCTCCCTTCCGGTCTATAACAGCTCCGAGGTATTTAAATTGGTGGACCTGCTCCAGGACCTGTTCTCCCAGCTTAATCTGATGCCTTCTTTCTTCTCGTGATATCACCATGGTTTTTGTTTTAGAGCTGCTTATGACCATCCCTCTCTTCTCCAGCTCTTCCATCCAGACTTGCAGGTTGGTTTGGAGATGTGTCTCTGATTTAGCAATCAGGGCAACATCATCAGCAAATGCCAGCTCTGTAATACAGACCTGTCTTATCTTCCAGTACTCCACTAAATACTTTCTTGTTCTCCCCTTACATGCCTTGATGACATCGTCCATGAAGAGTATGAGAAGGTGACAGGATATCACCTTGTCTTGTACCAGTGGTAGTCCTGAACTCTTCTGACTTATGGTTTGCTGTCCTCACATAATTTCTGCAAGACTTGTAGAAGCTCTGTATAGCATGAATCAGAGGTGCTGGAATGTTCTTCCTTGCCAAACAGTCCCAAAGTTTGCTCCAGGGGACCCTGTCAAACGCCTTTTCCAGATCTATGAAACTATGATCACTGACTTCTCATTCTTTGTTGGTTCACATGTAGTGTAAGCATGTATGCACTTTTTTGTGCTTTTTTGTTTAAACTGTCAATATGTTGTTTTGGGTCTAAACTAAAGTAATTAATGGTCTGAACTGCCAAGGACCCTTCTTAAAGGAGTTCTGTTATGTAAATCAGTGTGCTGTAGCTTGCTGGTGTGCCATGACACCAGGCAGAAGTCATTATGTAATGGTATAGAAAATTATCTGTTGTGTAAAATTTTATGACACTTAGAAAACCCTCAGGACCACAAGGCATACAACATGGTACAATGTTTGTGTCTCACAGACAGAACATAGATTTCCAAAACTAGGGAGTGTTGTTTGTGATGAAATGGGTTATAAATTGTTGGCACTTGGATGGAGTTACCATCCCTCCTATTTCTCTCTGATTTGTGGCACGCCCATTTCACTTTTCGTTCTTCTGTAGATATAAGCGGGGTAACTGGCTGTCACTTCTACCCGATAGGTTCTCTCCCCCCCAGTCTGTAATGTTGGTAGGAGATAATTTACTCATCACAGACAGCGGCATCCTTCTTTAGAGCTCTTTTGACCACGAGTCAGAAGCCCAGCACTCAGTTTGGAGAGGAAGCAGCAAAAAGTTCCTGAGTCTTTGACACCAGGGAAAGCTCTTGCCTTTCGTGTGTCGGCGGGTAGAATCTATTATGCCATACATTATCGGTTTCTTCTTCTTTTTTTATTTTGCATGAAAACGCGGGAAACTGTTCATGGAGTTCCATCATGTTGCATGGCAGCCTGGGTGAAGGAGCAATTTGGCGACTTGTACGAGACACCTGTGTTGTTGAGATGACAGTCACGTAGACTTCTCTGTACTTTGATGCCAGGGAAATTCTGGGACTCTCTATGAGTAACAATCTTCACCCTGTTACGCCTAAGTCTTTTGTAGTGAGTCACCATGAAGAATTCTCTGGGCAATTATTACAATTGTTTTTGGCATTCTCTATGCAGATGTCAATGCATATGTTAGCCCATGCTTGAACATCTGTGCCCTATTCTACTATATACAGCCTACTTCTGTCTCTAAATTGCTTCAGTCCTAAAATTCATGTCGTGAGCAGTAGAGAAGTCAGCGGCTTAGTTTGTGTAGGTAGGAACTTCATTATTTCAGGGTTCCCAGCTGAAGTAATTAGCAGCACATTCATTCAATAACTTGGGAGTTTATATCTGGATTAATTATGCTCATTTATTATTAAGATTACTAGCCTTGACTGTATCTTACATTGATACATGCATTTTGTTGTTTGATGTTTTTTTTTTTTGTGATTGATAATTTTGCTTTACCACAGGTTCTTTTGTTGTTAATAAACTAGAAAATTACTCGGCGGATCAGATTATACTTTCTATCGGTATTCACGGGGTCTATGTAGGGTTCGGGCCACGACGTCCCACCTACATCAATGGATGTTGAAGCGAACACATAGCCTCTCATATCCAGGTGCAGTGATCGCCGCGGAAGCTACTGTCTTGTAGTAAGCTTCTGGCATATGGCCTCTCCTGCACAAACGTGTCCATAGCAGCACCTTCATGAGGTGACCCCGTTCTCACAGAGTTTGCTATGGGGGCGACCGAGTGCCTGGCGGTATAACTGGGTCTGGAGTTGTTTGGGACCCCTCTTAAGGTGCAGGCGCAATACCCACCAGCGAGTGGACCATGCTCTGGCCAACACCAACCCAAACCCCACTCATAGGTTAAATGCTACTTTCTCTCTTCTCTACTTGCCTACCAAGCTTTCTCTGTCCAATCCTCGATAACCTCACCAAGGATCCTGAAGTGGTGATGGTAAAATATAGGTCTTTACTTAGAAGGGATCCGGGCCCTACCCAACGTCCCAGCTGCAGCAAGAGTGCCGTGCGACCTGACATTGCACCCATCGTCAGATTTTGTCCAACTCCTGAGACATGGGAAGCAAAGCCACTAAAACTCAATGGAAATTTAGAACCACTGTGCTGGGGAAAATCGTGAAGGCATAGGATGCAGGACGTGACACAGCCACAGCAAAAGCTCAGCCACAGAACGAAGAAATGAGGCCTGCATCGTGAGCGCTTGTGACTAGCGGGGAATGCATCTCTGTGAACCCCACCTGAACCCCCAAGGCAAAGTGATCTTTAGAGCCAAAAAGGTGAGTGGCCAAGCAAACCAACCCAATACTCATGGAGGAAGACATACCCATTGCATTCTTTGGGAGGGAGATGTCTGCAGCAAACACCCAATACCTCCAATGCCAGTCAAACAACATATTCCATACGAGCTCGGGCGTCGCCTCGGTTACCAAGGCCCGCGCAAGAGAGATAAATCCCCTGCTCCTTGTGAAAAATCAGCGAAGGGGAACCTTAACATTTTACAGCTAAATATAGCTGGACTACAGAACAAGACAATTGAGCTTACAAAAATACTACACGAACATCAAGTACAAGTAGCCCTTCTCTAGGAAACAATACTCCCACGGAGACAAATTAACATCACGGGTTATACACAGTACAAATGTGAATGCCTGAAGTGCCAAGGCATCATGACCTTAATCAGAAATGATACCCAAGCCACAGTAACCAACAACCCTACAGCGGATATCGACCACCAAATAATAAAACAATGGGGCAAGGATAACACCAAGTACACACTACACAACATTTACTGTCCCCCGACCTCATCAAAAGGTCTGCCTGAGTTTGAGCCCATACTAAAGAAAACTGTCGTAGCTGGTGATTTTAATGCTCACATTCCTGCTCTAGGATACAGGCGGTTTACCAGTAGGGGCCTAGAGGTTGAGGAGTTGTGCAGCAGTACCAACTTAATGCTACTGCAGAACTTGGAAACTCCACCAACACTCCTTCACAGGGCACACGGCTCGACCAGCCAGCCAGATCTGACATTTGTTTCAGCTGATGTAGCAGAAAATAGTATCATCAAAGTCTTAGAAGATGTGGGAAGTGACCACCGCCCTGTTTTGACAACTATTGTAACACCACAGATGACACAGAAGTCCCTTGGTAAACCATCCTGGAACTTCAGGAAAGCAGACTGAGACCGCTACGGCCGAGAAACTGATGCTGGATTCAGTCAAATCATTAGAACTGATAACATTAATACTACATACAACAACATATGTACCACAATCCTAGCAGCTGCCAAAAAGTGCATCCCAAGGGGGAAGCATAAGAAGTATAAACCTTACTGGACATCCAAACTAGCTGAAGCAGTCAAAGAGAAGAGAGAGGCTAGAAAGAAGGCTGAAAAATACCCTACCAACCCAAATAAAACAGAGAGCAACAGGTGGACAGCAAAAGTAAGGTATGTCACCAAGAAGAATAAGCGGGAGACTTGGAAAGAAAATTGCAACAAACTAGATCTAAAAAGAGAAGGGAACAAAGTTTGGAGACTCCTTAGTAATCTCGAGGGAAGCAAGAAAAAGACAAACCCAACTCCTATGGTGGATGGAAGTGGTGATGAAGTAACATCAAGCAGCAAGAAAGCCGATGTCTTCAACAATTTTTACGCCAGTGTAAATAAAACACAACAGAGAAAGAAACTAGACAAAGTGCTCCTAAAGAACACATCCACGCGTAACATAGATCAGGCCAATATGGCTGCGTTCGATGATCCGTTCCGCCCACAAGAACTGAGAATGGCACTACGGAAACTGGCCAAAAATAAAGCTCCAGGACCAGATAAAATTAAAAACGAGATGATTTGTCAGCTAGGGTCAAAGGCAAAAGAGACACTTCTGTGGTTCATCAATAGAACGTGGAACGAGGGACAGCTACCATCAGCATGGCTGACAGCAACCATCTTGCCTATATTGAAGAAAGGGAAACCACCGGGAACACCAAGAAGTTATAGGCCCATATCCCTCACTTCATGTTTGGGCAAGCTGGTCGAGAGAATGGTAAACAACAGACTATATTGGTGGTTGGAAAGCTGGAACCTTCTGGACAACAACCAGGCAGGCTTCAGACGTAAGTGCCGCACAGATGACCCCCTCTTCAGGTTCACACAGAATGTGATGGATGGTTTTCAAGAGGGAAAAAGCACAATAGCTGTGTTCATCGACCTTGAGCAAGCCTACGACAGAGTTTGGAGAAAGGGACTTTTTCTAAAGATGAGAAGAATGGGAATAGGAGGGAAAATGATTAGATGGATACAGGCCTTCCTAACAAATAGAACCATAGCTACCAACTATGCTGGTGCAATTTCACGGAAAAGAACGCTGGAAGAAGGACTGCCTCAAGGCTCTCCTTTAAGTTGCACCCTTTTCCTCATCTTTATTAATGACCTTGCCAAACATCTGAATGTGTCGAAGGCGCTGTTTGCCGATGACCTTGCCATCTGGACTACTGATAAATATCCCATTCTGGCAAAAGCCAAGATCAACAGAGCTCTCCTTACAATGTCAGTATATTGTGAACTGTGGAAACTAAAAATCAATACGCAGAAAACTGTATACACCACTTTCTCGTGCAGCCACAAAATAGCAAAAAGACCTATCAACATCAAACTGAATGGGGAAACGCTAACAAAAGAGGAGCATCCAGTCTATCTAGGAGTAAAACTGGACAGACAATTGAAACTAGATGGACACATCTACAACCTCAGGGAAAAAGCATGTAAGCGTCTAAACCTCATCAAACGGCTAGCTAGTACAAATTGGGGAGTGGATAAACTAACACTTCGTCAACTATATCTCGGCTATGTGAGATCAGTGATAGACTATAACCTCCCCCTCCAGACCATTGTGAGTATTAATACCATCTCATCTCTGGACCGTGTGCAGAACCAAGCTCTCAGGTTAATTTGTGGAGGGATGAGATCAACACCCACAGTGGTATGCGAGATAGATGCCAATATAGAGCCACTGGATATTAGGCGTAAAAGAGCACTGACTGAAGCTGTAGAGAGATACAGGAGACAAGAGAAAGACCACCCAAACAAAGTACTTATTGACACTTGGAAACAAACACGAAGACTGAAACAACTATCTCTCCTGGACATAGCCAAAGAGGAAAATGATAAACACCATCTCCCGCAAGAGAGAGAATTGGAAAACAAATACTTTGGACCACCCCCTTGGGAAAACTTCCATCAACCAACTGTCAAAACACAACTGATAGATAAAACGGCCAACAAGGAAACACTACCCACAGTCTTGAAGACGTGTGCCTTGGAGACCATAAACAGCTACCCAACGTCAGCAATCCAGGCCTACACAGATGGTTCTGCTTTCAAGACCACCTCTTTTGCAGGATATGGCGTCTGCATATGGTACCTGGATGGATCCTCTTATGAGTTCTGTGACTCCTGTGGTGAGAATTGTTCAAATTATGAAGCGGAGGCTGAGGCCATCAAGACAGCCATTGAATTACTACACCAACAGTTTGACCTTATGGAACGAAAGCCATCAGATATAGTGATTTTCAGTGACTCCATATTGATAAGGGTGGATTTGTGCTGAAGTGGTAACTTGCCACCCTTATCGACACCTGGTGTTAAAGTGTAAGATGTAGGTGTCTTCTCTGATTTAGGATGTTGCTGTGTATGTGGTAGTGGAACAGTTCAATGGGTTATCACACAGGCAACATGACGTGTAGAGTCATAGAAAGGGTAACTTCGTTGTATAAGTTTCTTTCATTTATTGCACGCCACAAAACAGTCATGATACTTATGACATCAACATGGTTAACGAGTTCAGCAAGATGATATGGCACATTGAAAACAATTTCTGTAGTCAGCAATGATAGCTGTTGTATATATGCGTCATAAGACATCACAGTTCAATAGATTCAGAAATTCATCAATCATCGAGTGCTAGTTCGTTGAAGCTGTATAAAATAATAATAATTTCTATAACTTCTGCAACAGTGTCAGCTACAGATCTTCAATGTTCATAAACAATAATAAATGCTCCCATTCTGATGCTAGCAGATCAGTTGTATACAATAAGTCCGTTCACTGTCTGCACGTGAATAGCATACATGGGCTACAGGTCAGCTCGACCTTTATAATGTTCCTAAGTCTAACCATCTGACTTGGACGTGATCTCTGATATAACGAATCCTGGAACACAGACAACAGTCTTGTTGGTCTAGAGCGACCCATATATATTTAACTAGTTCAGGTATACAGATACCGGTGACTTAATCCTAGTCAAAGTACCTCTCCATTTTGCATCACACAGGCGAGCAAATAGGCGACAAAATGACGAACCTCTAGACGATAGCATAAAGTTCGATACAAGAGGAATTACCTTATTTCGGAAAATCAACCATGAACATATGCCTCCAGGCAGGCTGCATAATACTGGGAAATAGTCTAGTTAGCTAACTAACTCACTAAGACACTGTATTTCCCTCAGAGAATCACAAGACGCAGTTGCGTCTGCTCGCTTCTTAAACCATTTCTAAACTGCCCCAACTGGGCGGAACACACAGAACGAACTCCCGGTTTGACATGCGCAGAACGACAATCTCTGAGTTGCCGTTCACAATAAGACGATTCGAAGAACATTCGAGATAAAAGTCTTACACAGTCGCGCCTTTTATGGTCATGAAAAGAAGCGTTAAGAAAGGTTTCAGACATCTACCATAGTTGACTGATACTACCAAATAAGGAGATGTGGTCACGCTTCGTTCAAGAAATTATAGACCGAACGTGTCTCTATACAAGAGAAGGCAACTCCTAACAAATTGTAGTCTCGATAACTCGGATTATGTCCCTTTGACCATAGAAAACATAATACACACTTCAGTCAAAAAAATGATCATACATATGAAAAAATGTTTATACAAACGAAAAATAATAATGATCCGTGCGTAACACATATCTGTTCTGGAAGCACTTAAACAGACTCCATATGAAAACAAAGACATTTTTCTTATAGGAAAAGCGGTTCATAACTTGATCACAGCCTACTCCATCAGTGTAACTCTACAGTGGATCCCTGGACACAGTGATCTAACTGGAAATGAGACAGCTGATAGACTTGCTAAAACAGGAGCCTCTAAACAACAAAAGGACAGACCCTGCAGCATGAGAACAGTCAAACAGATTCTCAGAAACAACACAAGAGAAACCTGGCTGAACAGATGGGCGAACGGGCCGACTGGCCGAAATGTCTTTAATGAAATGACCTGCCCAAAAGACAACGACAACATAAACAGACTCAGCAGGAGAAATCAAAGTCTTATCTTTCAGTTCCGAACAGGACACATCAGAGTCAATAGCCATCTAAACTGTATCAACCCTCAGCACCTACCCATATGTAGACACTGCTCTCATCCCTATGAAACAACCAGACACCTCCTCATGGAGTGTCCATCACTCACAAACGCCAGGAAAAAAAAACTGTTACAGACACCTCTGACAGTCACCAACTCACTATATGGAACGTTAAAACAACTGCAGAAAACCTGCACTTTTTTAAGAATGGCATTGGGCTGCCAAGAGTAGATATGCTCAGCAGCATGGGATATCGACAACAACAACATCGGTATTCACCCTTGATTGTTTGTGGGGTCACAAATGTGTACTAAACCTTATCTCTAAGAAGAGAAAGAAGCAGTGTGACAGTAGTTAAAACATAGTTCACGAGTGGCAGGAGGGGAGAGTAAGTATCTGTTCTCTACTCCTGATAACTATAAGTCACTTTACCCACATTCAACACACTTAACTCATCTATCTTCTCAGACATCGCTCAGACTTTTGTCTTGTCTCAGACTTCACACAGACTTTTGTCTTGTCTTAGGCAGACACATTGAAAACCACGAGTGCCATTGTCAGTGTAACTTTGAAGGGTACTTAAGTTGATATGTAATTTTTGAAGGGCACTTAAGTGTATCATGAAATTTTTGAAGGGCACTTAAGTGTGTCCTGTAATTTTTGAAGGGTGCTTAAGTGTCTCATGCAATTTTTGAAGGGCACTTGAGTGTTTCATGCAATCTGTTATGGGTACTTAAGTTTGTCATGTAATTTATGAAGGGCACTTAAGTGTTTCATGCAGTCTGTGAAGGTTACTTAAGTGTGTCATGTAATTTATGAAGGGCACTAAAGTGTGTCATGTAATTTTTGAAGGGCACTTAATTGTGGCATGAAATAAAAAAAGGATGCAGCATACAGATGTAAATAAGCATATCATAAGTTTATTCTATCTCTGCTAATGCCTTTTTTCCCCCCAACAATCTTTCCCTTCATAATAGTCCTAATAGAATGTAGAAATACAAGGGGATTGACATAAGTCTTGGGCCTGACCATGAAGGACATGTCACAGAGAGCTGAAATTTTGTATAGTGTTTATTCCTTTTCAATATAGCCACCGTCTGAATTGACACACTTCTGCTATCTACGCTTGACCTTGAAAACACCTTGGGAGTAGAACACCTTATTTTTCAAACTAAACCAGTCATCACATGCCAGTATAACCTTGTTCATCGCTGTCAAAATGATTTCCTTTTAGCTGTTTTTTAAGATTTGGGAATAGAAAAAAGTCTGATGGAGCCAAATCTGGAGAATATGGTGGGTGTGGAAGAATTTCAATATTCAAATCGTTGGCTGCTAACTGCACAAGCCGTGCTTTGTGAGAGGGCGCGTTGTCTTGAAGCAAAGGAAGATTTTGAGTGCGCGTTATCCCTCGTTTCCTGGTCACAACCTTTCTTAGTTTAGTGAGAAGATCTGCATAGTTATGTCCATTAACTGTGTTGCCATGAGGCAGATAATCTTTCAAAAGGACACCTTTGCCGTCCCCAAAAAACAGTCAGCATCACTTTTCCTGCAGATTTCTGCGCTCTCGGCTTGACAGGTGTTGAGGAGCCCGGGGTTTTCCATTGCATGCTGGCAATTTTGGATTCGGGGTCATAATGGTGTACCCAAGTCTCATCTACTGTCACCATGGTCTCCAAACATTTTTTGACTGACACTTTTTGAGCAACTATTGACTGCAATTTACCCTCGTTTGCTTCTGTTCACGTGTCAATATTCGTCAAACCCAGCGTGCACACACTTTTCTCATGTTCAGTCTGTTGTGTAAAATTCTATAAACTGTTCTTTCATTTAGTTTTACTCTACTAGCTATCTCCACAATTGACATTTTTCGATCCTGGTCAATGATTTTCTTCACTCTTGTTGCATTTTCATCGTTGCACTCTGAGGCTGGTCTACCAGATCTTGGCAGATCAGCAACATTTGATCGGCCGCACTTAAACTTTTGACACCAGTTTTTTACCGAAGTATATGAAGGACAAGAATCACGAAACACTGGTTCCATCTCCTTGTGTATTTCTGTAGGTGTTTTTCCTTGAAACATCAGAAATTTTATCACATCTCTGGCCTCCTTCTTTTCCATTGTTTTGTCAAATCTTTGGAGCAGCAGATCCGGTCAATAGGGTACATTGCGCCTTGCACCATAGCAGGAAAACCCATTGAAGAAACAAATGCGTACTTCACACATTCAGTGCAAATATGATGAACTTTAAATGTGGCAAGTTTCATCTTCCTCCTGTGACTCCTTCATGGTCAGGCCCAAAACTTATGTCAATCCCCTTGTACATTAGAGAATAGGCCAATACGTATGTCATCTTTAAAATGTGTCATGTACTGTCTTCAAAATCCAGGTTGTGTGGAATGTAAACAGGAGTATAATGGAGACTGCTGGAAACCTGAACTGGTCACCGCTGATGCTATTATTGAGGTAATATGTTGTATATCCAATTGTTCAGATAAACTTTATCAGCCATAAACCTGAACCTACCACCCCTGATGCTAATACTGAGGTAGAATGTTATGTATCCAGTTCTTCAGACAAACTGTATCAACTATAAATCTGAACCTGTCATCCGTGGTGCTAATAGTCAGGTGGGATATTGTATATCCGAGTTATTCATGAAAAAGAACTCACAGACCAAGAACTCACAGAACTGTTGGGGATAAAAATGTCAGCGTGACAATGATGTCCCTTGTCTCCATTTTTTTTTATTACTAGTAATTTGGTTTATAAAAACTTTGATGACACACAACACAAATGAATCCAGTGGAATCTGACTGAACAGCTTGATGATCTAGATTTTTCCCATAACTCTGCTGTTCTGACCCATAATCAGATGCAAGACTAGATGAAAATACTTAGTGAGATGTCACAGCAATGAGATTTGAAAATGCAGAGGGAAAAACAAGGTGGAACTTAGAAAAACACCACTACAAGATATAGAATAATACAATTATCTTGGCAGCAATATATGGACTGATGACAAGAACCAGACAAGTGTCAGTGGAACAGTAGATGAGAAGAAGGCACAGGCAATGGGTAGACACACATTGTGGAAACCTTTTCATAACATTACAAGGTAGTCTGTATTCTGGAACACCAGGATAAGAGAGGCAGAGAAAATATAAAATGGGTAGATACACATTGAGGAAACCTTTTGATAACATTACAAGGCAGTCTGTATTGCGGAAGACCAGCGTAAGAGAGACAGTCTGTATTGTGGAAGACCAGGGTAAGAGAGACAGTCTGTATTGTGGAAGACCAGGGTAAGAGAGACAGTCCGTATTGTGGAACACCAGGGTAAGAGACAGTCTGTATTGTGAAAGACCAGGGTAAGAGAGACAGTCTGTATTGTGGAAGACCAGGGTAAGAGAGACAGTCTGTATTGTGGAAGACCAGGGTAAGAGAGACAGTCCGTATTGTGGAACACCAGGGTAAGAGAGACAGTCTGTATTGTGGAACACCAGGGTAAGAGAGACAGTCTGTATTGTGGAAGACCAGGGTAAGAGAGACAGTCCGTATTGTGGAACACCAGGGTAAGAGACAGTCTGTATTGTGAAAGACCAGGGTAAGAGAGACAGTCTGTATTGTGGAAGACCAGGGTAAGAGAGACAGTCTGTATTGTGGAACACCAGGGTAAGAGAGACAGTCTGTATTGTGGAAGACCAGGGTAAGAGAGACAGTCCGTATTGTGGAACACCAGGGTAAGAGACAGTCTGTATTGTGAAAGACCAGGGTAAGAGAGACAGTCTGTATTGCGGAAGACCAGCGTAAGAGAGACAGTCTGTATTGTGGAACACCAGGGTAAGAGAGACAGTCTGTATTGTGGAAGACCAGGGTAAGAGAGACAGTCCGTATTGTGGAACACCAGGGTAAGAGACAGTCTGTATTGTGAAAGACCAGGGTAAGAGAGACAGTCTGTATTGTGGAAGACCAGGGTAAGAGAGACAGTCTGTATTGTGGAAGACCAGGGTAAGAGAGACAGTCTGTATTGTGGAAGACCAGGGTAAGAGAGACAGTCTGTATTGTGGAAGACCAGGGTAAGAGAGACAGTCTGTATTGTGGAAGACCAGGGTAAGAGAGACAGTCTGCATTGTGGAAGACCAGGGTAAGAGAGACAGTCTGTATTGTGGAAGACCATGGTAAGAGAGACAGTCTGTATTGTGGAAGACCAGGGTAAGAGAGACAGTCTGTATTGTGGAAGACCAGGGTAAGAGAGACAGTCTGTATTGTGGAAGACCAGGGTAAGAGAGACAGTCGGTATTGTGGAAGACCAGGGTAAGAGAGGCAGTCTGTATTGTGGAAGACCAGGGTAAGAGAGACAGTCGGTATTGTGGAAGACCAGGGTAAGAGAGACAGTCTGTATTGTGGAAGACCAGGGTAAGAGAGACAGTCTGTATTGTGGAAGACCAGGGTAAGAGAGACAGTCTGTATTGTGGAAGACCAGGGTAAGAGAGACAGTCGGTATTGTGGAAGACCAGGGTAAGAGAGACAGTCTGTATTGTGGAAGACCAGGGTAAGAGAGACAGTCTGTATTGTGGAAGACCAGGGTAAGAGAGACAGTCGGTATTGTGGAAGACCATGGTAAGAGAGACAGTCTGTATTGTGGAAGACCAGGGTAAGAGAGACAGTCTGCATTGTGGAAGACCAGGGTAAGAGAGACAGTCTGTATTGTGGAAGACCAGGGTAAGAGAGACAGTCGGTATTGTGGAAGACCAGGGTAAGAGAGACAGTCCGTATTGTGGAAGACCAGGGTAAGAGAGACAGTCTGTATTGTGAAAGACCAGGGTAAGAGAGACAGTCTGTATTGTGGAAGACCAGAGTAAGAGAGGCAGTCTGTATTGTGGAAGACCAGGGTAAGAGAGGCAGTCTGTATTGTGGAAGACCAGGGTAAGAGAGACAGTCTGCATTGTGGAAGACCAGGGTAAGAGAGACAGTCTGTATTGTGGAAGACCAGGGTAAGAGAGACAGTCTGCATTGTGGAAGACCAGGGTAAGAGAGACAGTCTGCATTGTGGAAGACCAGGGTAAGAGAGACAGTCTGTATTGTGGAAGACCAGGGTAAGAGAGACAGTCTGTATTGTGGAAGACCAGGGTAAGAGAGACAGTCTGTATTGTGGAAGACCAGGGTAAGAGAGACAGTCTGCATTGTGGAAGACCAGGGTAAGAGAGACAGTCTGCATTGTGGAAGACCAGGGTAAGAGAGACAGTCTGTATTGTGGAAGACCAGGGTAAGAGAGACAGTCTGTATTGTGGAAGACCAGGGTAAGAGACAGTCTGTATTGTGGAAGACCAGGGTAAGAGACAGTCTGTATTGTGGAAGACCAGGGTAAGAGAGACAGTCTGTATTGTGGAAGACCAGAGTAAGAGAGACAGTCTGCATTGTGGAAGACCAGGGTAAGAGAGACAGTCTGCATTGTGGAAGACCAGGGTAAGAGAGACAGTCTGTATTGTGGAAGAGACAGTCTGCATTGTGGAAGACCAGGGTAAGAGAGACAGTCTGTGTTGTGGAAGACCAGGGTAAGAGAGACAGTCTGTATTGTGGAAGACCAGGGTAAGAGAGACAGTCTGTATTGTGGAAGACCAGGGTAAGAGAGGCAGTGTGTGTTGTGGAAGACCAGGGTAAGAGAGACAGTCTGTATTGTGGAATACCAGGGTAAGAGAGGCAGTCTGTATTGTGGAAGACCAGGGTAAAAGAGACAGTCTGTATTGTGGAAGACCAGGGTAAGAGAGACAGTCTGTATTGTGGAAGACCAGGGTAAGAGAGACAGTCTGTATTGTGGAAGACCAGGGTAAGAGAGACAGTCTGTATTGTGGAAGACCAGGGTAAGAGAGACAGTCTGTATTGTGGAAGACCAGGGTAAGAGAGACAGTCTGTATTGTGGAAGACCAGGGTAAGAGAGAAAGTCTGTATTGTGGAAGACCAGGGTAAGAGAGAAAGTCTGTATTGTGGAAGACCAGGGTAAGAGAGACAGTCTGTATTGTGGAAGACCAGGGTAAGAGAGGCAGTCTGTATTGTGGAAGACCAGGGTAAGAGAGACAGTCTGTATTGTGGAAGACCAGGGTAAGAGAGACAGTCTGTATTGTGGAAGACCAGGGTAAGAGAGACAGTCTGTATTGTGGAAGACCAGGGTAAGAGAGACAGTCTGTATTGTGGAAGACCAGGGTAAGAGAGACAGTCTGTATTGTGGAAGACCAGGGTAAGAGAGACAGTCTGTATTATGGAAGACCAGGGTAAGAGAGTCAGTCTGTATTGTGGAAGACCAGGGTAAGAGAGACAGTCTGTATTGTGGAAGACCAGGGTAAGAGATACAACGGGCTGATCACCCGTTTGCCAGTCACTTCGATTATGGAAACAATAGCAAATGGATTGATTTGCCGTTACCCTAAAGACGCCATTAGGCATGATGGGAAACAATGGCAAAGAAAACCAATCTGCTGTTGCCCTAAGACGCCACTAGGCGTAATGGCCACTGACTGCTTTGACGGTCGGTGGCTAAGGACGGAAGAAGAAGAAGAAGGGTAAGAGAGAGAGTCTGTATTGTGGAACACCACTGTAAGAGAGACAGTCTGTATTGTGGAAGACCAGGGTAAGAGAGAGAGTCTGTATTGTGGAAGACCAGGGTAAGAGAGGCAGTCTGTATTGTGGAAGACCAGGGTAAGAGAGAGAGTCTGTATTGTGGAAGACCAGGGTAAAAGAGACAGTCTGTATTGTGGAAGACCAGGGTAAGAGAAACAGTCTGTATTGTGGAAGACCAGGGTAAGAGAGGCAGTCTGTATTGTGGAAGACCAGGGTAAAAGAGACAGTCTGTATTGTGGAAGACCAGGGTAAAAGAGACAGTCTGTATTGTGGAAGACCAGGGTAAGAGAAACAGTCTGTATTGTGGAAGACCAGGGTAAGAGAGGCAGTCTGTATTGTGGAAGACCAGGGTAAGAGAGACAGTCTGTATTGTGGAAGACCAGGGTAAAAGAGACAGTCTGTATTGTGGAAGACCAGGGTAAGAGAAACAGTCTGTATTGTGGAAGACCAGGGTAAGAGAGACAGTCTGCATTGTGGAAGACCAGGGTAAGAGAGACAGTCTGTATTGTGGAAGACCAGGGTAAGAGAGACAGTCGGTATTGTAGAAGACCAGGGTAAGAGAGGCAGTCTGTGTTGTGGAAGACCAGGGTAAGAGAGACAGTCTGTATTGTGGAATACCAGGGTAAGAGAGGCAGTCTGTGTTGTGGAAGACCAGGGTAAGAGAGACAGTCTGTATTGTGGAAGACCAGGGTAAGAGAGACAGTTTGTATTGTGGAAGACCAGGGTAAGAGAGACAGTCTGTATTGTGGAAGACCAGGGTAAGAGAGACAGTCTGTATTGTGGAAGACCAGGGTAAGAGAGAAAGTCTGTATTGTGGAAGACCAGGGTAAGAGAGACAGTCTGTATTGTGGAAGACCAGGGTAAGAGAGGCAGTCTGTATTGTGGAAGACCAGGGTAAGAGAGACAGTCTGTATTGTGGAAGACCAGGGTAAGAGAGACAGTCTGTATTGTGGAAGACCAGGGTAAGAGAGACAGTCTGTATTGTGGAAGACCAGGGTAAGAGAGACAGTCTGTATTGTGGAAGACCAGGGTAAGAGAGACAGTCTGTATTGTGGAAGACCAGGGTAAGAGAGACAGTCTGTATTATGGAAGACCAGGGTAAGAGAGTCAGTCTGTATTGTGGAAGACCAGGGTAAGAGAGACAGTCTGTATTGTGGAAGACCAGGGTAAGAGATACAACGGGCTGATCACCCGTTTGCCAGTCACTTCGATTATGGAAACAATAGCAAATGGATTGATTTGCCGTTACCCTAAAGACGCCATTAGGCATGATGGGAAACAATGGCAAAGAAAACCAATCTGCTGTTGCCCTAAGACGCCACTAGGCGTAATGGCCAATGACTGCTTTGACGGTCGGTGGCTAAGGACGGAAGAAGAAGAAGAAGGGTAAGAGAGAGAGTCTGTATTGTGGAACACCACTGTAAGAGAGACAGTCTGTATTGTGGAAGACCAGGGTAAGAGAGAGAGTCTGTATTGTGGAAGACCAGGGTAAGAGAGGCAGTCTGTATTGTGGAAGACCAGGGTAAGAGAGAGAGTCTGTATTGTGGAAGACCAGGGTAAAAGAGACAGTCTGTATTGTGGAAGACCAGGGTAAGAGAAACAGTCTGTATTGTGGAAGACCAGGGTAAGAGAGGCAGTCTGTATTGTGGAAGACCAGGGTAAAAGAGACAGTCTGTATTGTGGAAGACCAGGGTAAAAGAGACAGTCTGTATTGTGGAAGACCAGGGTAAGAGAAACAGTCTGTATTGTGGAAGACCAGGGTAAGAGAGGCAGTCTGTATTGTGGAAGACCAGGGTAAGAGAGACAGTCTGTATTGTGGAAGACCAGGGTAAAAGAGACAGTCTGTATTGTGGAAGACCAGGGTAAGAGAAACAGTCTGTATTGTGGAAGACCAGGGTAAGAGAGACAGTCTGCATTGTGGAAGACCAGGGTAAGAGAGACAGTCGGTATTGTAGAAGACCAGGGTAAGAGAGGCAGTCTGTATTGTGGAAGACCAGGGTAAAAGAGACAGTCTGTATTGTGGAAGACCAGGGTAAGAGAAACAGTCTGTATTGTAGTCTGTATTGTGGAAGACCAGGGTAAAAGAGAAGAGAGACAGTCTGTATTGTGGAAGACCAGGGTAAAAGAGACAGTCTGTATTGTGGAAGACCAGGGTAAGACCAGAGAAACAGCCCGTATTGTGGAAGACCAGGGTAAGAGAGACAGCCTGTATTGTGGAAGACCAGGGTAAGAGAGACAGTCTGTATTGTGGAAGACCAGGGTAAGAGAAACAGTCTGTATTGTGGAAGACCAGGGTAAGAGAGACAGTCTGTATTGTGGAAGACCAGGGTAAGAGAAACAGTCTGTATTGTGGAAGACCAGGGTAAGAGAGACAGTCTGTATTGTGGAAGACCAGGGTAAGAGAAACAGTCTGTATTGTGGAAGACCAGGGTAAGAGAGGCAGTCTGTATTGTGGAAGACCAGGGT